>JBAIZL010000002.1:308787644-308792644 GCA_036971475.1 Prosapia bicincta
ATAGTTTGTCCATTTAGTACAATAATAATATTATTAATATACATACATATATATATATATATATATTTGTATGTGTGTGTGTGTGTGTGTGTGTGTGTGTGTGTGTGTGTGTGTGTGTGTGTGTGTGTGTGTGTGTGTGTGTGTGTGTGTGTGTGTGTGTGTGTGTGTGTGTGTGTGTGTGTGTGTGTGTGTGTGTGTCTGTGTGTGTGTCAGTGTGTGTGTGTGTGTGTGTGTGTGTGTGTGTGTGTGTGTGTGTGTGTGTGTGTGTGTGTGTGTGTGTGTGTGTGTGTGTGTGTGTGTGTGTATACATCTATAAGGGGACTTCAATTTGGTAGGGGCAAATATAGTTAATAGAAATCGTCATGAGTTTACTTAACTAAAGCTTATTGTTTAAAAAAAAATCAAAGGAACTGCTTTAGAAATGTAAACAGTCTATTGCTTTTCTAATCAATGAGTGTGATGACAGACCCATGTACAACTAACTGTATTTTATAAAAAGAAAAAAGTATTCATTCAATATTTGTTTATGAGATTTGTTCAATATGCACTCGAAATTGTAAATTATTGTAATTATTGACTGAGAATCAGCTATTGAAGGATTCGAGAGAATGGTAAATTCTGGCTAGTTTTAAAGTATCTCCATAAATTTATTCATGGCCCTAAGAGTTCTGACAGAGTTTCTAACTTTTCTATTCCCCTAACTAACAGCAATCAACTTTTCTTCACTACACCAACCATTTTAAAGTAGTTTGATCATTTAAAGTTATATTTTGAATAAAACATTAATAAAGCTTTCAGGAAAATTGATGTTAATAAAAATATTCTCCAACATCAGCGTTTTTAAAGTCTTAATAAAATACTTCATTTGCTATGGTATACTTAGTAGTAATTGTCTAGAACAGCATGAAGCCGTTATATCGTTAGCTGTAATCTAGCTGTGGAAAGTGTCTTTAAGAAAGTTGAGCTTCTCCAGAGTTGATTTAAAAAATGGCAAAAAACCTGTAGGAATGTATATTGTATTTTGAAATTGTTTTCATGATAATTTTACGATTAAGCAAGCCATGGGCGCCTCTGACCAATACAGACAACTAAATTTGACATTTTGATCAATAGTCCCTGTAGCACAGATATTTCTTCAACTTAATAATCTGATAAAGAGCTCACAGTAGCCGTGCATAGATGTAGAACATTTAATAAAAATAAAGTACATCTGTATTAGAATAACCCTTATTTATGAATTACGATGCCGTATATAGGCCTACCAATTTGCTTAAAATATATGTCTCTCCTTATTTATCTTAAATGAGGATTTATCTATAGTATATAATATATTATTAAAATAAATATAATAAATATATATACATATTTTACTCCTCGTGATAAATATCTTAAATGAGGATTTATCTATAGTATATAATATATATTATTAAAATAAATATAATAAATATATATACATATTATACTCCTCGTGATAAATATCTTAAATGAAGTCCTATATATATATATATATATATATATATATATATATATATATATATATATACATATATATATATATATATATATATATATATATATATATATATTTGTAGCTTTGCAACACTGTTTTCTTGTATTCACTTATCACTTTCACTATATGTATTGTTTCACTTATAATATTTGTAAATAATATCATTAACGAATAAATACAAATAAAATAAAAAACCGATAAATTAATCAACCTAATAGATAAAATTAACCCAAAAGAAAAAATTAAAAGACTCGCACAGTGCAGTGAATCCGAAAATAGAACATAACGGTACACCACACCTGGTGACAACGGGAATTCCACGCAGCTCGCAGCTACTACAACCCCCACTCGATATGCCTGACGATGGAGACAAAACCAGTCTTTGAAAGTTAACTCGCATAAATACCAAGTAAAATTCTTGTTTAAGTACATATAGTGAAAGTGATATATATATATATATATATATATATATATATATATATATATATATACACACATTTGTATTAGATAATATGTTGTATATATGTATATAATTATTAGAATTTATAAAATAGTCCATTATGAAAATGATCGATCATGCTAGTTGACGGAGTATCGAACGCAAGTTAGCATTAAGAGAATATAACAGCTGCAGCAGAAAACGGAACTTTTAAACAATATCAGTCAAATACAAAACTGTTTAGAATTAGTGACGAAAATAATGTGAACAAAAATCAAGAAACAGTAATCTAAAAATACTCGAACATAATGACCCAGGAATTTTCATTCATTTTTAAACGAAATTTTATCATATTAATCCTCCCCTCCTTTATTTTGCCACTAAGGCACTTTCGTTGACGTAATTTCCTTTTCAAGGTTAACTGCTTCAGCTATATCCGGTTGCGATTGATGCACTATCTTTGTACAGTATGATGATACAATAACCTCATCGTATGTGCTGTCCAGCCATCCCTGGGAGAAAACCACTGTTGCCTTTATTCCTTCGAGTACACTGAAGTACTCCCTCAGGAACTCTGAGACTTCTTTTGAGCCTTCATTATATCTGCGACACTTTCCTCAAATGCTCTGCAATGATAGTTGGTTTTTACTTCAGCTTTGTTGCTTTCGAGCGTTCCTTGGCAGTGAGTAAATTACAGTTTCTTTATAATTGGTCGTTTTAACGATGTGGGCGTGTCCTATGTCGCGAGCACGTGATTCCCATGAGTGGAACACATCAAAAGGCAATACATATAACAAGCAGACTTTAACACTAGACCGAGTGTAGCATCACTACAAGGCAAGTGAGCTCGATTTATCATTAACGCGATGTTCATGATTTTAACGTTTCTTTCCTCAAGGAAATACCTCTATAATTTATATTCATGTCAATAAAAACTTTATGTAATACGTTCAGATTAATAAGAGCATTAGATGCTTCTTGTGCGAATATTACAAACAATCCGAACAACATTAGGTAACATGCGGATCCAACCGATTTTTATGATTTTCAAATAAGAGATAATATTCCAAAAAGGTAGAAAATAACCTAACTGTACCAAGACACACTATTTTGAAAGTAAAACAGAATTCTAAATGTTATTACATCACTACATATCTATATTAAAATACAGCTACAGCAAGTATCCAGTTAGAGTAGATTTGGTTATAAAAAAATAACTTCACAAAAGATTAATTTAAATTGGCTTTGGCGCAACGACATGAATGTATTAAGTATTACATGACGACACGTCAGCATGAAACGAACTCGTGTATGGGTTTATTGCATGTGATATCATGATTTCATTCATTTTATTTCATTCCATAAAGTAAGTGAAAGTTTTATAGTGCCGTAACATAACAGTAACTGTTTATGCCACGAAACAGTTGTAAGATTTTGTATTTCATTTTATTTTATTTACATCGTTCTACAAACATTTACATGTAAAAAGGTTAAACTCGGATGTAAACATGTTCTATATGACCACCGTTCAATTTGAGGCGACACTCGTAACGTTTTTGAAGGTTTTGGATCATTTTTGTAAAGAGGGGTTGTTTCATGCTCGCTATACACATGGTTAATTTTCCTGTAGTTAGACGATGATGGTTGGTGGGTCATCAAAGAAAATCTTCTCCTTCGTCATTCCCCAGATGTAAGCGTCAAGTGGTGTAAGATCTGGGTAGCGTGCTGGGTACGGAATATGTGTTCTAAGACAGATCTGGTGGTTGCCTAACGTAACGGGAGGGAACAATGTTGTCCAAGGCAGTGTGGTTGTTCGTCATTGTGAACGAAAAGAAAGATCTCGGGCATAACTTAATCCCATAAGATCTTCTATAAAACGACAAAGAATGACCGGATATCGGTCCCGATTTACAGTAAGAGGATTTCCATTATTATCTTCAACAAATTATAAACCAATTATGCCTCTCTCTAATGCAGCGCACCAAATGGTTACACGCCTAAATGCTAGGGCATCAATGCAACACTTTCATAACGTTCAAACCCAAAAAACGCATTGTATGCTTGCTTATGAAACCACTGAGATGGACAAGACATTCACCCGAAAACTATACGTCACTCAGAATCTCAGGTTTTCTATAGCACATTGCTAACATTGAAGCACAAGACTGAATTGCAGCTTTTTAACCACTTAAACAACAGTTTACGACTATCCGAACTTTAAATTTTGTAAATTTGTTAAAACTTACTGAGACAGAACGTTTTGGAACGTTGAAACCAACCGATCCCTAAACTTCCTCGACCTAACCATAACAAAAAGCAACACACGAAAAAACACAGCTTTATCATTTACAGGAAACCCATAACGACAGACACACTCAAACCACCCTATCGTTCAGAACCATGCTCCATAGACTTAAAGAAGTCCCAATGACCACAGAAAACATAAACAAAGAACTAGATACAATTAAATATATAGCATACACAAATGGATACAACACCACAATAATAGACAAACCATGGAACAAAATACAAAAGAACACTAAAATTAACACTACAGACAGGGAAAACAAATACATCACATTACCATAGATAAACAAAACAACAATCAAAATAGCCCGCAAATTTAAAAAAATAGGATACAAAATAGCATACAAAACTAATAACAAGTTACAATACAAAATACAACACGACACCAACAACAAAGATAAACTACAAGCACTAGGCGTATACAATCTGAACTGCGACGAATGTAACAAATTTTACATTGGACAAACAGATCGCAGCTTTAAACAAAGAGTCGAGGAACACAAACAGAACATAAACTCAACATTTTACAATCTCATAAAAGAAACAGGACACAAATACACAGACATTTACCATAACCTAGAAATCATACACATCAACAAAAAAGGACCATATCTCAACACACTTGAACAATATGAAATTTACAGAAACATAAAAACACAAAGTACAAACATATAAACGAACAAACACAATACAAATCACACATACTCTTTGATAATATCCAAAACCTGCCTTTAAAACCTTCAC
>JBAIZL010000002.1:308807644-308892644 GCA_036971475.1 Prosapia bicincta
CATTAACGTACTCAGCAGACTCAATTGCCACCTACAGCGCTGTGATCACAAGCTAGACAAGTGGTTTGTTCCTCTGAATCAGTAGTTACTGATCTATGGGACTGTCGATAATAGGTTGTATGTTTTCTTGTATTACATGAAATAACTCTTGCATCACAAAAAATAAACTCGTCTTTCTACAAAGTCAAATTTAAGGTAGCGATCAGAACCTATAAAAAGACGAAAATTAGCTAAGAAAAAAACAAAAGAATGTAACAAACGCGACATGTCAGAACTGTACACAACTAACTGAAATAATTCCTTCAACTTCAACAATAGGCAGATGGAGACTTCACCACTCAGCACGGCAAGCTCATCAAACATATTAAAAACATTCAACCAAAAACAATCTTTGTCACACTTAATTAAAACACGTTTCACATACACGTTTTACTGAAGTGTTTTCTCTGGCTTTAACAACGGATAGGTAGAGACTTCACCGCTGGGTACAATTAGCACATCAAAAACATTAAAAAATCAACCAGAATAAATCTTTGCCACACATATACAGATATACCAATGTAAACATGTTTACCTACAAAAATAAAACCTGAACATTTTATCCATCGTAAAGAAAGGTATACAATAAAATCTTAACATTTTATCCATCGTAAATAAAGGTATCCAGTAAAACCTTAACATTTTATCTGTCTTAAATATAGGTATACAATAAAACCTTAACATTTTATCCATCGTAAATAAAGGTATATAGTAAAACCTTAACATTTTATCTGTCTTAAATAAAGGTATACAGTAAAACCTTAACATTTTATCCATCGTAAATAAAGGTATACAGTAAAACCTTAACATTTTATCCATCGTAAATAAAGGTATACAATAAAACCTTAACATTTTATCCATCGTAAATAAAGGTATACAATAAAACCTTAACATTTTATCTATCGTAAATAAAGGTATACAATAAAACCTTAACATTTTATCTGTCTTAAATAAAGGTATATAGTACAACTTTAACATTTTATCTGTCTTAAATATAGGTATACAATAAAAAATTTACATTTTATCCATCGTAAATAAAGATATATAGTAAACCCTTAACATTTTATCCATCGTAAATAAAGGTATATAGTAAAACCTTAACATTTTATCCATCGTAAATAAAGGTATATAGTAAAACCTTAACATTTTATCCATCGTAAATAAAGGTATATAGTAAAACCTTAACATTTTATCTGTCTAAATATAGGTATACAATAAAACCTTAACATTTTATCCATCGTAAATAAAGGTATACAATAAAACCTTAACATTTTATCCATCGTAAATAATGGTATATAGTAAAACCTTAACATTTTATCTGTCTTAAATAAAGGTATACAACAAAACCTTTACTTTTTATCCATCGTAAATAAAGGTATACAATAAAACCTTAACATTTTATCCATCGTAAATAAAGGTACACAGTAAAACCTTAACATTTTATCTATCGTAAATAAAGGTATATAGTAAAACCTTAACATTTTATCTGTCTTAAATAAAGGTATACAACAAAACCTTTACTTTTTATCCATCGTAAATAAAGGTATACAATAAAACCTTAACATTTTATCTATCGTAAATAAAGGTACACAGTAAAACCTTAACATTTTATCTGTCTTAAATAAAGGTATACAGTAAAACCTTAACATTTTAACTATCGTAAATAAAGGTATATAGTAAAACCTTAACATTTTATCTGTCTTAAATAAAGGTATACAACAAAACCTTTACTTTTTATCCATCGTAAATAAAGGTATACAATAAAACCAAAGGGCTATTTCGAAACACGTAAATTTCACGAAAACCAACTTCAATGCATTTTAAATGGCCGAAACACTTTCAATTCAACAGAGTTTTTGAATAGTTAATACAAAAGCAACTCATGCAATATGCAAACCATCATTGAAAACACATGACACAGTCGCCACATTCACAATACACACAACTATAGAGAGCAACTCGTCTAGTTTGTAATTAAAGGCATTGAACAACGCGCTGTATTAATGGCAGAAGCGTCTGCGGAGAAATGTCAGTAGTTAGTTGTTAATCAAGAAGTAAACTAATTAAAACAGTAAATTAAAAGCTCCAAGTTTAAAAAAGTAACAAGTAATATGGCTATATTTATACTTTATATTTGTAGCATGTTTTATTCATTAATTTATTTTAACTTAGAAAACCTACACAATTTATATAAATAACAGAAATTAAACTTACATATTTCAACTGAATATTCAAGGTAATACAATACAATAACCTTATTAATTCCCTTACAATTAAAATATTAAATAATATTGTTTCCATGACAATTTTTAAAATACATAAATGTTCATTCTACATAAGTAACGCATATCTTACAGCCCCCTCGTGTCTGATATTAGATATACATTTATTTAAAACCATACACATTATATTTTCATAATGACACATAACTTCGATTTCAATGAAACAAATCCCAATTAATTTGTATTACATATTTTTGTAGATTTTGTAATATAGTCAAATTTTATAGTATTTTAGCAACGTAAAATTCATAAATTTAAAACGGAAGTTTACAATTCTAAATTACGTTATAAATTAGAAAATTATTTAGGAACTAGTTTATCATATATTTACCCAAAATGCTGTGTTTTTTTAAAGGCTTTTCTTCCATTCTAGGGGAGAGGGTAAAATAATGTTTTAACGGTGGTAGGCTTTCCGACGGAACTATCAGCAAACGACGGGCGACGTCTAATATTGAACGATGTTATATTGAACATAAATTAATTGGATGACCATTCAACTTCATTGACGACTATTTTTTCTAAATTTATAGGTTATTTTTATATATTGTCTGATTGCAGCTTTACATATATATGCAATATTAAAAATATGCTAGCATCAAACACTTGTAAATCGTAAAAATATATTATTTAATCAAATTAAAAATATTGTAAATGTGATACCTTTAATTTTAAAAATACAATAATAAATAATGATTTAATACGATGATAGAATTTTGTGCATTGTGTTGCTAAACGTTAATTTTATCCGTGTTTAATTACGAATATTTGTCTTCTGCAATTAGAATACTTGTTTTTGCAGTTGTGGGTTTCAATTAAATTATTGATTGACTTATGATTGAGTTATGGTTTAATCTACGTCTTATTATGGGTAATATAGCCTACTGCCTAGGGATGTTTTCAATATTAACAAAACATTGGTCTAATTACTATCAAATATTAAATTGTTGAAGCAACTTTCCATTATTGTGTTGTAACTGTCTGCTTCTTGTGTTTTATTAATTTATTTTTTTAAAGAGAATTTAAAAGCTGCTAACAATTTTTTCAAAATTCAAGTATGATAATTGAAAATCTGATTCTGGCATGTAAGGTGATAAAAACGTCAAGCATTATAATAAAAGCAACAGACGAGGCTATTGCTCTCCTTGTATTCCGTTTTCCCGTATGGTTGGAACTTCCCTTCTCTCGCCCCGCCCCTGCGTCGCGACGCGTCACGAGGAATTGATTTTCATTATGGGATCTTCAAGACCGTATAGTCCGTTCAATATTTGTGAACCTAGTTACAAAGTTCTAAACTTGTACAAAAAATAACTTCCGGGCGAAGGTTGTGTTGACAGCGGTTATGTTTAAAAATGAAATTTGTATGTTAAACCTTCATACGCCCTTAGAACACGATGAAACGATCAGACTTTTTTCAGACCAGAGTATTTAATGTCCCTACATGATTCAAGTACGTATTCACAGCCATTTCGTAATTTAGTTCATAATAGTCAAACGTTTGAGCTCCTTAAAATTACAAAAGGTTTTTTTATTCAATATTTGATAGCTTTCCTTACTAAGCTGGTTCCACCAATTTAGAGCTTGAGTCTTATCTCGAACAACAATAACCATTTCTCAATAAAATGAACATTTGCATGCTACTGCCTAGACGTAACGGCTGAACAAATTTTATCATTTAAATATTGTAAACACAGTTAAAACAAATTATTTTCTAAAAATATATATAAAACATTGATTGGAGAAGATTAATTTTATTTTCGAACAGATACATTCTGAAATATTAGTATTTTAAATGGATTTAAAAAAAGACTGTACGTAATATCTTTTCGTAATACACACACACACACACAAAGCTCACAATCTACACACACTGCCGCGGTCAAACCACCAAGTCTGCACCCTCTCAGGGAGAAAGTTCTGTCCCTGATTTCGCGTTCCACACCCTATCTACAAAGTACCTACATTTACGCGTTTTTCGCGTAAGATAAACCTGGAGATGATGGACTCCGTAGGTATATGCACAGGAAATGCGCAGTTCCGCCAAGGTCAAAATATGATCCCACCCGACTTACCATATCATGGTACTTGTGGTGTGTCTAGTGTGATCTGCCAGTGAATAAATCCCTGGATTTTAAGTGATAATTTATACCTTATAAAATTGTGTTTGACTATAAATTTATCTGTTACCTTCTTATTGCAATAGTATTTCTTAAGAATCTTTTTGCTAGATTAATTTAATTATTTAATTTTGTTCATAGTCGCTGGTTGGAAATATTTCATACAATTTTAATTACTTAGCTTTACCACAGGTTAATTTTAAACTTAAAAACATTTTTTATTTGTTTTATTTTGTTTTAATCACTTGAAAAATTAAAATATAAATTAAAATTTGCTTTTCAAAAATACCATATAATTCTTAATTACATTTCATTAAATGTTTGTTATTCTATTACCTTTAATTATAAGCAATTCTTTGGACATGAAATATATTTAAATATTTTATAAAGTTCTTAAATGTTCTTATAATCTTAGCATAACTTTCAATAGTCAATTGGATAACACTATTATTTAACTGTTTCTAATGTTTGAAGTCCTTATGAGAACATTTTGTTTCAGAGTTCAAAATTTCACACATAAAATCATATACATATTTAAATATAACAGAAGAATAATTTATGTCTATTTATTTTATGTCCATATAAATGTTTGTAGAAGTAACTTGCAAAAGTACTTCCTAGTGCTTTTGGATTTAATTAATATTTGTGCTCTCAAACATAAATCTTAAGGATTTTAGGAACCGAATTTACTAGATATACGTTTTTATAGTTATTTGATGCTAGATGTTAGATTTAGTATATGTGGACATAAAATAAATTCTATTCACTTAATTACTAAATCATCTTTTAATGATTTTCTTTATTATTTTCTTATTCATTTTCTGATATTGACTCTAACTAAATTTTGTGAATACTGTATTCATTTTGAACATATACAGATTTTTACTTTATAAAAACGTTAACTATTATTTCTTGATCTTATAATTCTAGATCTTGCAATTTAATATTTGAACAAATTATTAAATTATGACCACAAATATTATTACTGTTTAAAAAATAGCCATTTGTTTATATATTTTTCAATTATTCATTTTCAACAAGTCATTTCATTTATGTATTAAGAAATTTGATTACATGAAATTAAGAAATTTTTACTAGTTTTAATAAATGGTTAATATCAATTAAAATTTAGATTTGCCCCAAAACGTTCACTGGGATGGTTGGTCTTCTTGCATTTTCCTGGACTCTTTATTCTTGTAGCCTTAGGCACTGATCGATTTTAGGGTCGATTTTAATACTCTATTTACATTGTTAAAAAGCGTAAGTTCGATTTCGCGGGCAGTCGTAGGCAGATCATCTCCACGTCTAACTTGGGCTTTGGTTTCTTCTCAGCCACGAAACAGCATCCTGGAACTTCCTTTTGGATCTCCGGAAACACGTCCTTCTCTAACGAAAGCTGATTTGCGAGTCCCCATGCTAATGGGCAGTTTCCCCTACTATTGCTACCGGGTTTATCAGTTTGTCAAGACTTTGTCTTTTCAATTTTTGAAGGACTTGTCTTGACAAATGCACATTTTTTTGTCTTGTAAATGCACTTTTCCAATTTTTGAAGCATTTATTAAACCATTTATTAATTACATTTATTAAATAAATTTGTTAATAAATTTATTACATTTTTAATTTACAATAATCTGTTTTTATTAGTTTTTTGAAAATTATCTCAAACTTAGGTTGTTTTTTCTTTATTTTTATTATTTTAATTTTGCGTTTAGTTTTTCATAAATAACAAGAATTTATTTTATTTTACTGTTACATGCTAAAAGAAAAAACTAATTTTTTTATAGTTGCTCCATTCCGTGAACAAAGTCGACCCTTTGGACCTGCCTTGTTTGCTTAAACAGATAATGCACTTGATTGAAAGCTACTTTCCCTTGCAGCGATGTCATTTCTAAACTTTTACAAATTATTATTTAAAAACTATTTTGGCTTAAAGACAAAATCTTCCATTTGAGACTTTTTTGACCGTCACAACACACACATCATTTTAATTATTTTCCCTTTTCAATAAAGTTGTCAAAATTTGCGAATATCATATTGACTGTTAATTTACTTACGATTAGCCACTACAAGGTCGTTTCATTTCCAAATTTGACTTTCACTATTATAATAATAGTATGTTTGTAAGATGACCAAATGGTTTCATGTAAATTTTTAAGGGATAGACTTTGAAAAATATTGAAACAAAACGTTGAAACCTGGAGCTTTAATTGAAAATTTCACAAACATATAATATTGGATGAAAAAAGTGTTTCGGGGGGATTATTTTAAATTTTCTTTAGTTGTAGTAGTTTAAATTATCTTTTAACATCTTTATATTTTTCTTATATATTTAGGTGTACGTATTATATGTGTACAAGCAACCTATGCAATACAGTGACCTATATTTTTATAGTTACATCACTAGACTAAATATGAATTTAGAATACACTTCAGACATCGCCTAGGCACTGGATAAAATGGCTGCGGGGTATGTAAAGTGTAACCTAACCTTCCGCTTCCACTCTGCCCGCTCCAACACCCTCCGTCGGCTCACGTTACATCTTCAGTAGCTTCAAGAATTCACCAAGTCGCTCGTATTCGGGTCATGTCAAGTTATATCATAACTTTATGAGAATACGTTCAATTTGTGTCTGCAAGAAAATATGCAACGCACAAAATTAGAGGTTTTGTTGTTTGTTTTCACTTTGTTGGCTTTATATATATATATATATATATATATATATTGTTTATAATTTTTACAGATTTCTTATGTAAAGTATTCCAAAATTCATAATTTGTCCAACAGTTCACCTAATTCATCTTGGATGTTTTATGTATAGAATATTATAAACCGAAACTAACAAAACTGTTTAAATCTAACTACTGTTAATTACGATAGTAAATTGCGTTTTAAATACTCCTTTTACGGGTTTCTTTAAATTAAAATTCAAAATTGTACAGAAATTATTTTAAATATATTATTTCAAATTTTTTAACTGTATAGAAATACTTAGCCATACTCAACGCTTCTGTAAAAGTTTTAGAAAAACATTTGTGTTCTGGAGATACCATGTTTAAGAAGCAAATACTTCATTCTATATACGGTTAGCTTTAAAATGTTTTAAAGAAATCATAAATTGTAATAATTATAAATTTTTATAATATAGACTAATACATGATTTTGTGATTGAAACGTCATATAAAAAAAAAAAGAATTTTAGTTCCCCTAAATTAATAATGATTTGAAACGTGTATATCATTTATTTATAGCACTTAATTACAGGTTTCTCTTTTTGGACTGAACAGGTTTATTATGTGAAAAATATGCATTTTTTATTAAAACTTTTGCTTTAATAATTAACATTCTATTTGTTAATTTTAAGCTTTTTAAAACGCTACTTTGAAGTTAAAGCTAAAGTATCAAACTATTGGTTATTTCAACAAATGAGTTCTAAACAGTCACGAGTTGGACTGTCTTTGTTTTTTTAGATGCGACTTACTAACGTATTTTGGCTTTAAGAGTTATTTCAAGTTAGCACTGGTTCATTGAATTATTTTAGTAAGACTGACTAAAAACGTTTTTCATTAAAACCGACCTATTGTCGTAGAATCGAAGATTATTTTTAATTTAATGAACTTGGTTTAATTTTTCGATCTCTGACCAAGAGAGATAATCAAGCGTATTGTAAAGTCAATATGGGAGGAGAGCTTTGGGGTGCGGTATGAAAGCTAAAAAACTTGTCTTTCGAAATACACGAAATCCAAACTCGGGACAGACCCAGAGACTTGAACCTCCACGCATGCACACTCACACGTCTTACCTACTTACCGCTATTCCTTTTCCATGACTTCGCCTAGACCTACTAGATATTAGACGACAACACTAAAAATTTGTAAACTGTAGCCTTATGTTTAGATAATTTTAATAACTTTTTTATATACTATTGGCCAAACACGACTTATTTATGTCGATTATCAATATAATAAAACAAATATAAAAAATGGATATTTAATGACTTATCTTGACTATTATCATTAAAAGTGACATAATTACTTCTTGTTTGGCTTCTATTTCAAAGGAATTATATTTAGGTCAGTAAAAGTTACCTAAAAGTTGGAGTTTAAGACTTTAGTAGGTGAATTTATCCATAGGTAACAGGTAGTAGGGTAGGACGCCGGGTGCGAGTGTACGTGTGAGGGTCGCCTAATACTCTAAGGCGGTTAAATGGAGTAAAGTCTTTAAACAGATTGTTGTATATTTAATGTATAGACAAATCTATGTCAAGAAAAAGATTTACCCGGTCACGCGGAACAGGGTTATTATTTTAGGATGACTATATTTATTGTTGATGTTTCACAGAACTATGTCGCAGTGAAGGGCAGTGTAGTAGCCAGGTGGATACAGGAGGCAGGTGCTCTCATAAACCTGATGTTTATAATATTTATATTAACTTATAATAACGATTTACTACATTAATTGGAACAAGACTTAGTGGTTTTTGAAGTCAAACTATTCAATAATGTTTTATAGATATGTTATGTTATACTTTTACATACGAGCGTACATAACTAAAAAGTTATTAATATTTCTTTTTCATAAACTACTTATTTACGTTCGGACAAACAACATTGTGAACTTATATATATATATATATATATATATATATATATATATATATATATATATATATATATATATATATACACACACACACACACACACACAAATAAATAGGTAGTCTATTAGCTGTCTTAAAATAACAAATAAGTGTTAGTAATTCATTTTTCATTATTTTATATTTGATTAAAACTTCAGTTAGCTAAATTTTTTTATTGGTTACAGGTGATTATATTACTAATTGATGTTTGTTTAGGTGCTCGTAACCTTTCTTTAAAAAAATTAACTCAGTGTTTTTTTTTAAAGCAGCATTTGATACAATATTATAGTGAAACAATTGACCAACATTTGTGCTAGGATAGCATAAAATGATATACAAGGTTTCTTTATACAAAATTTTTCTCAACTGATTTTTAAAATTTACATTTCCTGATTTGCGTTACTACAGAACTTTATTGGTTGGTATTTGATGTATTTTTTGTACTAGCAACTTCATGCATCATATTCTTTAATGTATCATATAAACTGATTTTATTATCAACGCCATTTCTAGAATACGTCTGAAAATTTCTTTGTACTATGAAACAACATTCTTGAAGGATAAATAAAATTCTTCTTAAAACGGGTGTTTAATAATCTTCTCATGACACATACAAACGTTGTAAGTAGTTAAAAGAAAGAGAAAAGGTATAATTTTATAAGATAAATATTATCTTTTCAAGATATTAAGAAATCATAAAAGACTCACATTTCCTAAAGGATATCTCATTAATTCTCCAGAATGCTTTGAAAAGCTTGACAATCTATAATCAAGTAATTTTAAGTCCGATTCATAAAGGCCATTTTGGAGAAGTTTGAAACTAGATATGTTCGCTGAGGATGAGTTCCTACTCCAAGACAGTTCACATTGCACATAGTACAAACTCATTAAAACATTTAGATTTCAATGAGTTTTTATAAAATAAAATTACAATGCAAGCGCACATTGAAAACCCGTGTATAAAGTGATATAAATAAATCTTATATCGGATTTTTTCACGGCGTCAACGTCTTCGGTTGCAGTACAAACATGGCAACTTTAACCATCGGAAAATTATATAATCCGAGTTCTTTGATGCGAGGATAGACAAAAAAACTGGCTCAACATTAATGTTGTCTTTGATATTAAAACTGCACATAACTCTACACATTTTTAGCTTTTAAAACTAACGAAGAGTTCAAAACAAAAATTGTAAACACATTTCATCACAAAAAATAGTTACAATAAGATGGTCAAAAGTCTTTAATAATACACTAGCTGTATACTAAAAGTAATTTTGGTGTTTTAATCTAATTTTGGTGTTTCAGGATGGCAACATAGTAGATGTAATGTTTTTATTTAAAAAAAAGACTTTTTGTGAAAATACTTCTAAACACAATGAAAAGTTATTAGTATAACTCCTCAAAATAAGACTAGTTATAATTTGTTTGCATTAAACGTACCTAAAAATATGTAATTCTCAATATACAATATTTTAAGGCTAGGAAAGGCAGAAAAATGTACTCAAATGTATCTAAAATTATATATATATATATACATATATAATGATAAGCGAATCAACGTTCACTATTAATCGAGTAGCACACACAAAGAGAGTGAAACTGAATATATCGATCCACTTCGAGTTTAGTAACAGACTACCTGCATGTTCCTGGACAAGCCTGTAGGGACGGGATTTCTTACGTCCCCTATTCACTGATGTCTATTGGAAGCCTAAACAGATCTCTCGCTTTGCAGGTGTTGGGATGAGCGATCAGTTACTCCTGTTCCGAGGACAGATGTGTACTTGAACTAATGGATAGTTTTCTCTTTTCTGCTTAAGTTTCTCCACATAAAACTGTTGTCAATGCAGTTAATCATAATTACAGACCGCCTCGCTTCAACGATTCACTTTCAATATCGGTTATGGCCGTACTTCAGGTGTACATGTTATAGTATAACTTGATGGAAAATTTGCGATACAACGCAACGTAACCAAACGATATTCAAAGTCCTCTTTTACATCTGAAAAATTCGTACTTATTAATTTGTAGTTCATTGAATTCTACAGATATTCAGTGTTTGCTTCGGGATGGTACATTGTTATCTAGAATCCTTCTACAGTGTATCTAACTAATAGTTCTTTGTTGTACTCAGGGGTGGAGCGAGGTAGTTTTCTAGGGCTTAGTAACCTCCCAGAAGGATGACAAAAGTCTTTTTAATCTTTTATGGTCCAAGAATTTACTCTCATTTGGCTAGTTATACAACAAATCACATAGGTATATTCAAATACTATAACTTATTTGTTTTTATATCAATATAGATGACAATATCCTCACCTGTTAATAAATGCGTATACAATGTTCGTGAAAGACTCCAATGTTAGTAAACTTCTTTCAGCGATGACCGCACATTTAGGAAATGACTAAATGGACTAGAAATGGCTTATACTTATGAGAAAATTGCTGCAACAGAAAATGAAGTTCTTAACTAACTTTAAAAGAAATCGCTTTGACTCAATATTTCTTTTTAAAAGTATATTTTGTGAAAGTGATAGATTCGAGTTTGATTTTAGACCTTGTTATTTCTTGGAAGTCTTTATCTTGATATCCTAAACAGTACCAGTTTTACATATACTTAAATTTATTTAAAAAAAATTAATTCACTCATTTTGTCAAATTGTGTCTAATTTTAAGCGATAGATTGGCATTTAATTCCCCAAATTTTCTTGAGATATAAATCAGCCCTATCGAATGTCATCCCCCTCCCAAATCGGATTTCTGAACTCTACTGGTGTAATTGACAGTACTTCAACTAATGAACAATGCACTGTTTCAAAATAGTTCATATTTTCAGAAGTTTTGACGTTAGAGAATATACCCATTTTATGCTCATTTTTGTGTTCATATGTTTTTATAAGATGTTTGATTTACTTTAAACAAATTAACTTTTAAATAGTAAAATAAATTCAATAAAAGCTGTTCAATAAACCATGACACCATAAAGGTAAACAATTTTCTTTCCTTTAAAGTATATTTTATTTTAAAATTTGTAGGAAAATAGTTTTCAAGGTGGTAAACAAATATAAACTGGAGGCTAGACTTTACTATTTTTTTACCTTTAACACCTGACTTGCAATTTTTAATTAAATCTTTTTTCAAAATTTGTCTTACACGTTGATTTTTTTTTACCGATAGTGTACTTTAACAAAATTTGAATTAAATCCCAACTGACGTGAGGTTCAAATATAATGTTTACAGTAATTTACGACAGTATCTTTTAGTTTAAACAGTATATTTTAAATTTTATTATACTAAAATGAACAAATTTTTGTTGATGCCTCCCTGACAATAAAGTACAGAGTTTTCAGAAAAATTTATTTCGGCCAGAGTTTCCTATGGAGATACTTAACCTAGGTATCCTAAAATTCGATGTGAGATTTGGCTAAATTCATATCAAGGGATGTGAAAAAGTAAAATTATATAAGACTATTCAGGTAATTTTTCCTAGCTATTGATTTTATATGAGAATTAAAATAGAGTCCAGCCAGTCAGAAAAAGAGGGGACTTAGAGACGATTGCAGATAAGCTACGGGATTTTTTATGTTGGTATTAGACTGGCAACAAGGAGGGGTGTTTTCATGTTGGAGGATGTTTGGTTGGAACGGATCGAAGATGGTGTAATGCTTGTTTTCTTTTATTTAAACCTATTTAAACAAAAGAAGTTTAAACAAAAACTGAAATTTATAACAATAATGTTTAAGAAAATATACCTATAACTAAGGGAATTAAGAGTTAACAATGTAACTTTGAAATTAATTGTAATTTGCTTAAGAATAATTGCAAATTAAATTATGTAAGCACACAAAAGTTATTAAGGTTAGACCTATTATCCAGCAGGTGTGATGAACAAAGAATAGTTAGGATATTTGGACCGATGTCCAATGGGAAACTAAAATTCTGTCTTTCGCAAAAGTACACTCACTATCCAAGACCAGTGGTTAACTTAGGGAGAAAGTAATAAACAAAAATGTCTAGAAATATCTTTTGTATTAGTTTATGTAAGCGAGTGCTAGTTAGATACATTGGAAAGGCAATTGTCTGTAAAGCCTGACACAACAACCCTTTGTAGCAACTTCTTCGGAGTATTGCTCTCTTGCAATTGTTCGTACAGTGAAACCCGTTACTCAGACAGCCGTAGCTATATAGCTATTATTAATAACTCTTCCACGTTCCCAGTTTGTCATACATTTCCACACAGACAAGAAGAAATCCCTTTGAAGAAAGTTGACAATACACAACCTAAATTAAAAATACGTCGAAATGGCAAAATAATTAAGCTTTGACGAATCAGTTTATTTTGTGTTTTTATAAATATTTAAAAACAAGCTGTATACAGAAAAAATACCTTAAAAATAGTTGATGGTGGTAATTTTTATCATTATTTAGTCATTTCAGGTTATAATAGGCAGCATTTTATTCTCCATAAAAGAACACAATTTTAGATTTCACTCTGTTATTCCGAATTCCTAACTTGTTTTAATTTTAGACAAATTTTATCTTATCTTCTCAATTCAAGTATGTTTATAAAATAAATTCACCTTCAAAAAACTTTTTCCCAAAAAGAATACAAAAGATAACTTTTGTAAATAAGTGTAATAAATTTCGTACACCATTTATTGAAAATATACTTCCGTTAACATATCCTTCATTAGAAAAAAATCGTTTTCATTATTTTGTAGTTTTATGCCTCATAGAAACCTAATATAATCATAATTTGAAGGGTATATTCTACAAGTATGCAAGAACTATTTTGTAACGGGGAATATAGATTTTTGCCCATTCTCACATTGAAAATCTACTTCATTTTCAAGTGATTTTTTCAGAATGTTAACATTTAAAAATTATAACCTAGTAGAAAATTTGTTAATATTTACCTGATTACACTTGGCAAAAATCACTATTTACTGATGTTTTAAAGCAGACGCGTTTCGTACTAAATCAGTGCAGTACTCAATGCTGTGAGTTACCGGCAAGATCATTTCCATAACATTGAACAATTCACTGAACTAGTACGAAACGCATTTGCGGAAAAAATCAGCAAGTGGTGGTTTTTCCAGGTGTATTCATTACTAAAAAAAACTTCAAGATACTAAAAAAAACTGGAAATGTTTTGTTCGTATGTGTTGGTGAGCTGGGATGTTCAGGCAAAGATTCTGTCGAATTTTACAGACTTTCAAAAATGTAGAAATTTGTTTTGAACGTTTGTGGACTGTGCTTGCTGGAATTTTGTTTATTTGAGCCAACACGTTGTTTGGTACACGGTTCAATAAAGCGTTTAATTAGACATAGTGTTATGCCTAGTTTTAAACTAACTTGTTCAGATTTAATGTCTTGGAAATCCTCCTTTTATATTTGTAGTGTCCCAACCAGAAACGTATTCTTGATGTACCATCAGAAATAATTCTATTTGAAACTTTGGAACAGTTTTTATTCATTTTAGCAGTAGTCATTGTCAATTTTACAGTATAATATAGCCAACAACTTCAAGTAATAGGCAACGACTCCATGGAATAGCTTACGTCTTTAGGTAATAGCTTGAAGGACACAGCCTACATCTGCCATATACAGCCTTATACATCTTTATGTAATTCCTTTATGTAATTGGCAATGATTTTAGGTAATGGCCAACGACTTTAGAAGTAGCTAACATCTGAAGGAGAGTGTGATATACAGGAGTACGCCTTCATGTAATAGCTTACAAATTTCATATGTTAGCTGCTCCTTTATCTAATTGCCAGAGGTTTCAAATAGAGGTCAACGACTTCGGGTAATATCTTACGACTTCTGGCACTGGCTTACGACTAAAAGAAATAGCCTACGGTCTCATGCAATAGCCTACGACGTAAGGTTATGGCCAACAAATTTAGGTAAACGCTATCAATTTCCAGGGACTACTGAAAAAAATAGCCTACTACTTCAGGTAATATTCTACAGTTTAAAGTATTAGCCAAGGACTTTAGATAATAGCCTGCGACTTTATGGGGTAGGAAAACATTCAAAGTTAAATGTTTTCTAGAACCACAAGTAATTAATGTTATTTTGGTCTCTTTAATCGTAGCCACCTAATCAAAACCATGCGTTTACTTGCTTTTACAAATTTTGTTCACTTTAATACCTGTGCATAGATATAGTATCTGTGTGTTGAGAACAAGAAAGTGTACATAGCTTTAGCTTTCCCTCATGAACAAGATTGGCATCAGCGAAAATTGAAGTTTTTTTTGTATTCACAAATAAAGCAAATATTTAACTCAAAAAAGTACTAAAACGAGAACTGCAGTGTTCGGTTACGTTAAGAAATTTTCAGTTAAAATTGTACATGTCCATAGGTTTACACATTATATTAACAACAATTGATCCTGATTTTAAGACAGTAGAAATACTGCGTTCTTTTAAAGGTTCTATGATAACATTCTAGTTTAATTTAGTTAAGAGATTCTAAAATTATATATCTGCCTATGGATTTACGTTTTAAAAAAGTAACATTCCAAGCACAAGAATCAAAAATCGATTGTTCCTAATATGTCTAAATTGAATTTAATTGATGGACATATTGAAAATAATATAATATTACATTAAATATGATTTGTCCTTCGTTTAGTTTTAAGGACAAATGTTATATTCCAATGGTGGGTAATGGTGTGGCTTGTATAGTGACATCGGGACAACGCTAAGCAGGATTATCAAAGCTTGCATACCGAAGTTTCTGTGTCATGTCCTGAGCTAATATGTCCGAAGAACGAATTTTATAGCTATTTTAATGTAAAAAATAATTTTATGACTTCTGAACAATATTCGTAGAGTTACCTGTCGAAGTTAAATTTTTTTTCTAATGTGTCAAGACGAAATCTGTTTTAATCTTGGTACTTGTTTAGAAACAATGCTCTATCCTTCTTGGGTTCGTAGAGTTAGAACGAACCATTTTGAAATACAACCAACAATTTAAATTATTTTAAAGTATAAATAAAAGAGTAGGCGTACGAGAGGCATGTGCGCTCTTGTCACATTACCAATCCTGTTTTTGTTGTCTTGAAACATGCTTTACCTTAAATTCTCAAAAGCTTACCCTCTTCCCAATTAATGGGTACGACCTCCTCCCGATAAACAGCACTTCATATTCCTGGTTACTTCCATTTCTGGAAGGGAAAGGGGGATTACACGTAGGATTAGGTTAGGGATATTTGCTTATGCTGGGGCGGAATCATGGTATGTGTGGCTAGTCCTATTTCGGAGACATAGAACGATGCCAACTCTGAAATCCTAGTAAAAAGATAAATGCTTAGTTTAAGTTAGTGTAACGAAATTTACGTATGTCGAAGACACTTCTAAATTTGTTAACACTTATTATTGGAAAAACACAAAATATTGTAAGGCTCCCTAATTCCTACTATAAAGTTAGGTAAGCACAAACTTGCTCTAGAAATTTTATCTTTATTAAAGATGATTTTGCAGTTGTATTTACAAAATAATTTTCTGTTAAACCGGATTTCATATTAATAATTATTTCAGACTTTATCCAAAACTCTCTCCATGGAATGTACGACTTTTTGTCGACGTAGTAATCCTATATAAAATATCTACCACTTAATATGCTCAGTATCATAGTTGTCCGCTATTCTAAACATATCAAATTTAGTCTTATTGTGTCATGGATGCGTTTCGGAGAACGTCCATCATTCGGAACATTCTACGTAGTTCGAACTTGAGAATGTAGAAAAACAAACTTTGAACTTGTGAAAAGTTATGACTGATGGAGATTCTCCGAAACGCTTTGACAAGATTTAGTATGGCGATGCTAGGAATAGCAGAAAGGCATTATACTCCACTAATTAATATACAATCTAGCAGAAACGTGTAGGCCTATAGACTACTTATTATTATAACATCTCCTTCTTATCGATTCACAGTTGATTTTTTATATTTTTTTTATAAATCTTAAAATTAGATAATATGTATAATTTACACCAAAAAATGTAAAAACATGAGAATATGTCTACGCGTATTCACCCAATTTGTTCCTCAGCGAGTTATAGTCAACTATTGTGCGTGTATTGCATAAGTAATGATCATGAAACTAGGGCAAAGGTTTTCCTTTAGAGCAAAGTAATCACGCGAAACAATTTTTATGATTGTTAGCTTGAGGAATAATTTTCTAACAATTTTAACCTGTTGGCATTATACAAACTCTACTGATTTTTGTTTTTTATTAGTTTTTTTAATTCCAGACTGAAAGTGATAATTGTTTTCGCTTGCCCCTCTTACACAATTGTAAACATTCTTATAGCAAAAATATGGTTAACTAAATTATTAAATTGAACTAAAATAAGTAATTAAAATAATATTTCTCGTGTGGTAGAGGATTCTCAGCAGAATATATTTTAGTTGAATATTCATACTTAAGTTTTATAGAATATAAGAGTTGAATATACTCTATAATTCAACCAGTGTTTAAAATTAATTACTTTAAAATAAAAAAACATGAACGAATTCATTATGTACTGTCTATTATAACTTTAAACTTTTAAATTTTACAATTATTCATATTTATACAATTTACTAATAATTTGATTAGACTGTTTCTACCAAGGTTTAAAATTACTAGTACTTTTAAAACAAATAATTATAAATTTAAATAAAGCGCACATTGATAATCAACAAATATATTCTAGGCCTACATTTTAATTTACTATTAGTAAAAAACAGTAAGTAACATAGCCTACGAGTAATAAAAACAACAGTAAGTAACATAGCCTACGAGTAATAAAAACAACAGTAAATAACATAGCCTACGGGTAATAAAAACAACAGTAAGTAACATAGCCTACGAGTAATAAAAACAACAGTAAGTAACATAGCATACGAGTAATAAAAACAACAGTAAGTAACATAGCCTACGAGTAATAAAAACAACAGTAAGTAACATAGCCTACGGGTAATAAAAACAACAGTAAGTAACATAGCCTACGAGTACTAAAAACAACAGTAAGTAACATAGCCTACGAGTAATAAAAACAACAGTAAGTAACATAGCCTACGGGTAATAAAAACAACAGTAAGTAACATAGCCTACGAGTAATAAAAACAACAGTAAGTAACATAGCATACGAGTAATAAAAACAACAGTAAGTAACATAGCATACGAGTAATAAAAACAACAGTAAGTAACATAGCCTACGAGTAATAAAAACAACAGTAAGTAACATAGCCTACGGGTAATAAAAACAACAGTAAGTAACATAGCCTACGAGTAATAAAAACAACAGTAAGTAACATAGCATACGAGTAATAAAAACAACAGTAACATAGCCTATGAGTAATTAAAACAACAGTAAGTAACATAGCCTACGAGTAATAAAAACAACAGTAAGTAACATAGCCTACAAGTAATAAAAACAACAGTAAGTAACATAGCCTACGAGTAATAAAAACAACAGTAAGTAACATAGCCTACGAGTAATAAAAACAACAGTAAGTAACATAGCCTACGAGTAATAAAAACAACAGTAAGTAACATAGCCTACGAGTAATAAAAACAACAGTAAGTAACATAGCCTACGAGTAATAAAAACAACAGTAAGTAACATAACCTACGAGTAATAAAAACAACAGTAAGTAACATAGCCTACGAGTAATAAAAGCAACAGGTTGAAATTATCTAAACTGTATGGAATTATTTGTTTTAAAATAACTTAATTAACTGTGTGACATTTATGAATATGTAGGCTATTGTATTTGAAAAGAATTTAAGAATAACATCTAAAAACCTTGCTAGGCCTACTAGAATCCCGAAAACGGATGGTTGGCCAGCTAGTGCTAAGGAATAGAGATACTGCAAATACCACCGGGACGGGAAACCCTTACCTTCTCTGACTGAATCAAGAAACCCCTCATTATCTGTCACATACCAAAGTCTTGATCTCGTATCCTACCTTCAGCTAGTGTTAAGGAAGAGAGATGCTGCAACACCCAAGGAGTCATCAATCGCCCTACTTCTCTGACTGATTGACAATGACAAAGTCATCATCAGTGACTTACTATACAAATTATAATCTATAAGTGGTTTTATTACAGTATAAGAAAATACATTCTTGGACGTGACTTGATGTTCGTTAATATTCATTATGCTAGTCTTACAGGCAGTTCCCAGCGTAAACTATTATCTGCCTTTAGTAACAATATTTAGTATATAACAAGAATCAGAACAACTGAAGATGATCGTCGGTAGCGCAACCAGAAAATCCTCTATGTGAGGGCTTTGGTAGCTGGAAGGAGGTGTAGACATTTCGAAGGGTCTGGAAGTTAATTTATACCACTCCCAAGGCAAAGTTACAAAAATTAATTGCCATTTTATGCCGCCCAAACAATGAAATTAGATTAATTATTCTCTTCTGCTAAGTCCTGTTCACTGATCACTTTATTCGGATGTGGAAGGGATTGCGACAATAGCAGGTGAAGTGAACGAGTGAACCGAGAACAAGACAAAAAAACATTATTTCTCACAGTATTAATAATAATAATAATAATAATAATGTCAGAACAACAATAATAAAACAGTAAGACAACAATATTAATAATAATAATAATAATAATAATAATAATAAAATAACATACATCATACGCACACACACACACACACACACAATAGTTTCATTAATAATTTAACTAAGAATAATTGTTTAGATTTCATTGGTTTCAAATAATGTAATTCATGCACTCAAGTTGGCAACAGGTGACCCCATGTTACTTTATTGAGAATTTTAACAATTAACGACATCAAACAGAATCAAAGCAGTATTTTACACAGGGCTGCAGTGTCAATATATTAAACAAGAAACCAACCAAATTTGTATGAACAGGCGTGCTGGGTTTTATTGAAAATAATGTTAGTGTACAGGTTTGTTTAAAAAAAAACTGCTAAAGGAAGAAAAAAATTGAACCTCTATCTATAATATCAAGTTGAAAATGACAGTAGTTTCAAGTTAATAAAAATGCATTCAAAATTAAAATATTTCAAGTATTTTATAATAATGAAAAATTTAACAACAATAGGTTTAAATTCCTTAGTAAGCAACAATACCGTTCTCCCTAACGTATTTTTAGAGCCTACTTTATGTTGAGTATTCTGAAGCTACAAACCAGCACGGACAAAGTCCGTGATGTGTACAATGTCGACACCCTGATGTTTATCAAGGAGATTATTGAAAATAAACGTCAAGACCTGGAGTAGCTCAGTGCTACAGGGGCCAGAGATTCGGTCACTCATCACTGAATTGCCATCTTCAGACTCGGTGCTTTTAAGTGTGCAGGGGACCATGATCGGACTGAATGCCCGAAAATGCAAGAGGCGCCTCCTAAGTGAGCGAATTGCGGTGGGGACCACTCCGTCAACTACCGGGGGTGCTCTACTTATTCAGAGTACTCCCGGAGGGCTGCTGACCCTGGCCGCAAACGTACGGCAAGACAGGCGCCTCCTGCTACACTAAAACACTCTGGCCCCTGAAAGGCGCGAAACTGCTATAGCTCCTCAAAAGGATGCTCAGCCAACCTAATAAAAAGCTCTTCCCCAAAACTACAGGCCTATATACCTAATACCGAACCTCTTATAGGTCTCTCAAAGGTATTTGAGAGATTATTCAACGACAGGCTGCTCCAACATATAGCCCACTCCATCCGAAACGAACAATACGGTTTCCGCAATGGCCATTCCACAACTCTGCAAAGAACCAATGAAGGTCAACTCCCTTGCAGATGGCTACAACACCAAACGTCACAACATCGCTGTATTCCTGGACATTAGCATAGGGTTTGAGAGGGTTTGGCATGAGGGCCTCCTGTACAAACTGGTAAACAGTTCCTTACCTCCATGCTATGCACACCTCATTCATTCGTAACATGACAACAGATGGTTCCAGGCGTCCGTCGAAGGTATTCGTTACACACGACGTCCGATCGAGGCCGGGGTGCCTCAAGGTTCAGTTCTGGGGCCGTTATTGCATCTTGTATACACCAATGACGTCCCCCTATACCCACCTGTCCGCTTGCGACTCTTCGCTGACGACTCTATGTTTCAGTACCGTACCCTTAATGTATATTTTAGTGTTCGGTATATTCAGAGACAACTCAACCTGCTCCAACCATCGCTTCGGAAGTGGAGGATTGCAGTAAATACGGACAAAACAGAAGCCGTTTGCTTCACCAACAAACGAGCTTGTTATGTCGCACAGCTCTTTCTAAACACCAATCCCATAGGATGGTAACCCTCAGTGAAGTATCTAGAGGTGTCGCTTGATAACAAACTCACCTTTTAACCACGTTTCCGGTGTGCTATTGGAAGGGCCAAATGTTCTTTACCCTCATTCGTGGAGCTGGGAACCCGATCCTAATGTCCGTCAGGCTGATGATGTACAAAATGTACATCAGACCCATCATCAGTTACGCAGCTCCCGCTTGATATTCCCTTCTGAGCGATAGTTAGAAAGAAAGCTGCACTCTTTCCAAAACGTCACGCCCAGAATAATCACGAATTTTCCGTAGTATGTGAAAAATACTACAACAGCCGCGCAACTTAACTACCTACCCCTAGAGGATTTCATCTTCAAACCGACTACACCCCTCAAAGATCGAGCAGAACGCTCTTCCCATCCGTATCTGTGGGCAATAGTCACAGATCCGGCACAGCCTCTGATGTGCCTCTGCTGTTTCAGTTGGATTGTTTTTTTTTTTAACCTCTTCACACTAGTTAGGGGGTGGAGCAGTACGACATGGGTGCGAAACCCTCGTGTACTGTTTCACACCAGCTTTCAGGTACTATTATTATTATATAATTTATTAAATAATATTATGTCTTCTATATGTATAAAAATAAATGTAAGTATGTATGTATGTATGTATGAACCTTATGCTTTACTAAACCACTGATCCGATCGCCGTGAAACTTTGGGAAATGGTTGGGTACATTCATAGGAAGGTTTCTGGCTACATACTTTTCCGACATGTAATTTTTAAGTGCCAAAATAGCATAAAATATGACTTTCTATCTTATCTTAAGACATTTCATTGAATTCATTTGACATTTTTGGTGCTAGGCAATAGTCAACAATCTAACGTTATTTTCCAACTCATTTCTAACAATGTACAAAAAATATTGTATTTCCCAATCCACTTCAATAAGTAACATTCAATCGAGAACTTTTATTGTTACACTTTTCGTGATCGACTATCATAAGTTCAGCTATTATTATGTTAATAAAGTACTAAATTACGTTTAGCTAATGTTAACACGCCATTCATTGACTTTTAGACGATACGAAATTTGGCGGGTCAGCTAATTATATTATAATAATAGCTGCTATATTATTACAATAGTGGCATGTGTCTCAAAACTAACACTTTTACAACTGAACCAGCTTTTGAATGGGCTATCAGCCAGAACACATAAATATTTGAATACAAATTATAATATAAGAAATCATTGTATCATTTGTAAATATTGTAATATATTTAATATTTTTATGTATTTAATTTAATGAAATAAAACTTTATTGTGTTTTTTTTAAGTACGTAAAATTTATTACATTCGTTTCTATGGAAACCAAATTAAAAATTATGTAATTGTTTTATGAATATTTTTTCGAAGCTATAAAATGCAGTAATCTATGTTTTTGTTACAATTTTGTTAAAGATAGAATGGTTGGGAGTCATATAGGTATAATGTTAAATTAAAACAAGAAAGTATAAAATCGTTTTAATAAATGTTTTAAATTGTTTGTGGTCTATTGAGGTAAATTAAAGAAAACATAGTTTCACATTTAAAATGTAAGAGCCTCTTCTACATGGACAGTAATACAACGACTGTTAAGTACAGATTTCAGTCAACTTGCGTTTAAATTAATGATAACGTCAAGAATAAAGTAGGTGACGTCGATAACTTCCTCGGTTTTTAATTAAAGTTTTAAAGTTCCTTTAGTCTTAAAAAGACGTAAACCCAGAGATAGGAATATCGAATTGGTAAGAAAATGGAAAAAACAGAATTTGGGGGCACGTTAGTAATAGATAAAAAAAGTAGAAGAATAGAGGTGAATAAGTAGATAAAAGCTATATTATGGAGGTTCAATGAGTTAATAAGAACGGTAAAATTGTAGGGATGAATGAGTTTTGGAAATAGATGTAAAGATGAAAATGTTGTGAAATAGATACAAACTTGTTTTAGAAGAACTTTATTAAGGGTGAGGTAAAAACGACTGTAAACGTTTTACTCGAATTGTTCTATGTGTCTTCATTTCATATATAGCTTGTTGGCTGTGTTAATAAAGTGAGTTTTCTAATTCGAAAATTCCTTTTTTGCGTTTGACGAAGATTTTAAAAACGTTGTCTTACTTTAAACGGCAATACATTTCACGAATAGACGGTTTGTCTAATAAAAAAGGCTTAGGTATATCTTTCGCTAAAGTTAGCAAAAAACTTTTATTTATAAACATTTTGCCACATTGTTATTCTGAAAACTGATCCCATTTTAAGTTTAACAAGTGTAGTCATTTAGAAAATGGAAAATTCAAAATTTTTAGTTTCAAAACAGTAATGTACTCCTAGTTCCATCGTTTATATTATTTTTAATTGGGAAATAATCGAATCCGGATATGAGTATTCCTCTGTGGCTGTTTGAATTTTTCAAATCCCTAGAGTGCACTATATCCATTCTTATTTACGAAAAAAACAACCCTGTCTCTGATTCTATAATACCCCAATAGGTCCCCCGTTAACCAATAAAAAGAAACATGTTCAAGGAGGTTTTTCATGTTAGACTCCTCTTTTTTAACATAAAATACCAGGTTTCGATGACATTATTTTTCATTAATAATAAAATAAATCCTTTTATAGCAAGGTCTAGGAGAGACAGAATAAGGCTGCCTTACTTGGGGGGGGGGGGGTGTTAGTCTAGTAAGATACTGTGACAAGATACCGGTTTAATCATAAAACCTGGCACTCATTTTAACAGGCTGAATCGACCTGGGTGCTGAAAAAGCAAAGAAATCTTTTGGTGCTACCGAGAACGATGTAATAAAGAACTGTAAACACTAGCTTCACCTTTCGCCGTTCTTTTATGGCGTGTTTGTTCTTCAGTTCATTCGGAAAGAACTGAGAACGAATCAACGAAGAACAATAAAGCATCGTTTCATCTCTCGCCGTTCTCTTATGACCTGTTCACTGTTCAATTCATTCGGAGATAGGAGGGATGAATCACCAATTACAAGACATGTGAACCGAGAAAAATTCAACAAAGAGCACTAAAGCATCGTTTCACCTTTCGCCGTTCTCTTATGATCTGTTCACTGTTCAATTCATTCGGAGGTAGGAGGGATGAATCACCAATTGCAAGAAATGTGAACCGAGAAAAATTCAACAAAGAGCACTAAAGCATCGTTTCATCTCTCGCCGTTCTCTTATGACCTGTTCACTGTTCAATTCATTCGGAGATAGGCGAGATGAATCACCAATTGCAAGACATGTGAACTGAGAAAAATTCAACAAAGAACACTAAAGCATCGTTTCACCTTTCGCCGTTCTTTTATGAACTGTTCCCTGTTCAATTCAATCTGATGCTGTGAGAGAGTGGAGTAGGGATTTAAGGATGGGCAATGGATCACATATCTTCTAACACATATCTTCTAAATATATCTTTCTCAGCTTCTTCTCAGGAGTGACTCATTCTCGAGTATCTTCACGAGTTCTCTCGACTGATTACCCATTTTCTGTACGTGCATTTCTAGATCTACAAAGCATTTTCCTTCCGGTTTTTGTGCAATAAACATGTGAGCACTGGGTTGCATTACTCATCGGAGCTATGTAGCCTTACACAAATATTCTCTTGTTCCGAATCTTATGAGTCAATTTTCCCTGCGATCAAAACATTTTCTGTACTCTTTTCTCTTTTTGGTCGAGCTTAATAATGATCTCAGGATTTAGCCTTCTGGGCTATAACATCCAACATTCTCATTTGTCATTTGCCCTCTTACATTTTCCGGTGAATAGATCTTTTGAACAAAAAACGTAGAAATTGGTTTAAATTTAGTACCAAAAGAGTCTGAAATGTTGTTAATAATCTTTAATAACGGACATTTTTTTGACATGTAACCTATCCATATAACTGAAACAATCTTGTGAACCAACTGTGTGGTTCCTTGGGGGTGTTCTGGTAATACATTTCTCCTATTTTTTTCTCAAAACAAATTTCCGGTTAGATTTGATACTTGTGACCTGTGGTGATGCATCTTTGAAAGTAGACAGATTTCCAAAAGTGCCAGTTGCTATTTTGTTTTATGAGGACGACTATTTCGGGAGATGTGTCCCATTTTTAACTAGGACCGATGCAAATAGGACACATCTCCCGACACTCGGCATTATTAAAAAAACGATCACTCTGAGTAAAATTTAAACATAGTTAGAACTAATGTTCAAGAGGAAAACAAATAATTGTTTACTTGTTTAAACGACAAATTTAAAAAGGGAGATGAGAGACAAGGTCATCCGGCAAGCAAGACAATTATTAACATCCGTATATTTACATAATATCATTTCCCCTATTTTTAAAACTTTTGATTAATGCTATTTTCATATTAATATTTCCAGTCAGAGAAAATTCTAAAAAAACATTAATGTTACTTTTTATCAAATCTCACAAAAAATCATACTTTTATCACTAGAATATTTTTAAATAATAGCAAGATAAAAACACATAATTTATAAAAACTTAAAATAAAATAACTGTATAAATATATATATGATTTACAAATTTATAAACTTAAAAGTAACTAGCAATTACTTAAGGGATTTAAAGGCTAAAATTTTTAATGTTCTTTATGGCTACTTACGGCCAGGACTAATATATTTTTTAGTAGTAGGCTATTACTTTTATTTAGTTTCGGAAGCTTTCATAAAGCTCTCAAGGTAGCTTCTACTTTTAAGACAGAAAAATATTGTGAACAAAGGCGGTTCTTCTAAACATATTGAATATAGGTTCTTGCATTATCGTTCCCTTGTTATAAATACCCTTTGTTTCTTTAGGAACCGATTTAAAAAATCGTGTTATTTTAATCAGGAATTGTCAGTTGGTATTGCCCTTGTAAAAACGTTTGATGTTAGAATACCTATTTAAAAAATAACACGATGTCAACAATCGTTTAATAAAAAACAGCTGAAAACACGATACTATTTTCAATTTGTTACGAAAGTAATCATAAATCGTACCCATCCTAAACTTAATTTTACCACGAATCTAAAGAACAAGTTTCTGTTTATAGTTCAGTAAACATTACGGTAGCTAAGAAAATAAGCCTCTTTATAAGTCACTAAAGTTTAATCTTTACAGTCAAAGTGCAAACTTCAAACGATCGCAGAAATTCCCAGGTCAGAGTTCAGATGATGAAAGACGGTCTCACGAAAGCTTGCGAAATATTTGTATTAGTAAGATTTGTTGACTTGTCGTTGGCGAATTAAATTATTACTAACAGTATTCACAAATATATAATTTCAATAATAAGAATAATTTGAAAAGTAATATATTTCAAACTTATTTGCTCTTTATTCTAGTTACTTTAATATCTTTGGTTACTGACTAAGTATTTATTTGAATATTCAAATACCTATTTAGTTTTTATTCAACGGTGGATATTCTTTAATATGCTTCTACTAATCGTGAAGAGTTTGAACTTTAAATTGCGGAAGTTGCTCATGCTATTGAATAAATGTTATAATAAAACGATTTTCTTATTCAATTCATTGTCATTTAAAACTTATTGTATTATATATATATATAATAGTACCAGCATCTTCAGGAAAATATTTATCTAATAAAATATTTTTACAAAATTAATTAGCACATATGATTTAATTTTCTAAAAAATATTTTATTAGATAATTATTTTCCTGAAGATGCTGGTACTATTTTATCGGCGAAAAGCTTTGAATAAATATATTCATTAAACGTATTCTTGTTTTTGAAATATTTTTAATTTATTAATTATATATATATATATATATATATATATATATATATATATATATATGTAAAATATGTTTTCTTCTATAATAATTTTAAAAAAACTAAGGTTATTCAAATACAAGAATATTTATTAGTTTATATTCAAAGCTATATAAATATATAATTGTATATTTATTCCTGATGATGTTGGTACTGTTTCTCAACTGAAAGCTTTGAATATAAATTAATAAATGTTCTTGTTTTTGAATAACCTTAGTTGTTTTTAATACATATATATATATATATATATATATATGTGTGTGTGTGTGTGTGTGTGTGTGTGTGTGTGTGTGTGTGTGTGTGAGTGAGTGTGTGTGTGTCTGTGTGTGTGTGTGTGTGTGTGTGTGTGTGTGTGTGTGTGTGTGTGTGTGTGTGTGTGTGTGTGTGTGTGTGTGTGTGTGTGTGTGTGTGTGTGTGTGTGTGTGTGTGTATTATATATATATATATGTATGTTTGTATATTATATACCATATGACATTGGTATTTGCATTTAATTATATAGCCTGTAACTATTTTCCCAACGTTTGTTCTACAATTACACATACTTTGCCAATCACTCAATAGCGCAGGCCAGAGCTTAAGAACTCTATAATTGATACTTATGTTGTTCCAGGCATGTGCTGCCCTCTAAAACTTGGAAAGGTAAAGAAATGTAATTAGTATTGGAATAGTTAATCTTGTTGGTAGACTACAAAGTTAATTTCTATTCGGACATTTTTATTCGTAGCCTCATCTGGTTCCCTATGTAACGTAAAATATGATTGGCCACAATCTTTTGGATATTATTTACTTGTTAGTTTACAATAAGTATAAAAAATTCATGAAGACCTTTTTGTAAGTAATTACATAGTTAAATAAACTACCTCAAAACGAATTAGGCTTGAGTTTTATTTCTTTGTTTTCCTTTCTAAAGTTGTTAATGTTGTTGTTATTGTAATTTTATGACTTTAGAGAGACTTTTTATGTAGGAGTTTTGAAACTGTTTTAGGGTATTTAGGAAATTTCAAATTATTTAAATTATAATACTTTTATTATCTCATTATCTTTTAAAAAACGTTACATTTCTTTTTAAATTTAAGTTTTGTTTATTTTAAGGTTTTTTTAGTTTTGGGGATATTAGAAATGAATTTATTGAGAAAATAGATCTTAGTAATAAATAATGACGAACGTCAACCCCAAAACAATAGTTTTTTCGCTGAAGTACGATTCAATGATAATGTCACCATCGTCGGTGACTATAATGCTGATACAGCATCTAAACCATATCTAAATGTCTTAGCAATAAAACTATAACGTGTTCACATGCGAAGTTCAAAGGTTTTGGTTCATAGTAAAGCTTTTTCAGAGTTTATGTTTACAAAAGTAATAAAGGATAATTAAACGTATTTAAAACCCACCTAAAGACGATACTATTATCTTATTTTTGATTTACCATATTAAATAATCTATATTTTTCAAATTAAAAATATAAAGTGCGTGTATAATTTAAGTCATATTATTTTGTCGGCGCAAGTATTTTCATGGTGATTGAAGACAATGTCTTTTCTAATAGATATTATTCTATTTGTACACGCAGAGAGAGAGAAGTACTGTTCAAATCTGTCTCAAAGTAGATGTTTTTTCATGAGATACAAATTTTTAAATATTACTCGAATTTTTAAAATAAATAAGCAAGAAGTTTTGAAATTTGAAGTTTTACAGACGAGAGCAAAGCCAGAGGTATCAAGGTCGCTTATCAGCTTGTGTGCAAACAACGGTCCGTCAAATCGACTGGCTTAATTTGTAAAGAAAAGGTATGTACTAAGGGATCAACTTTTATTACATAAAGAAAGTAAAATTGTATAGTGAAAAAACCACCAGAGGCTAAGTAAGCCGAAAATGTAAAACAAATAGCTGCAGAACGTTGTAAACAATATAATAATACGATAATTAAAAAATAAAAAATTATATATCCACAAATTTAAAACAAAAATACAATTGTAATTAATATGGCTACTAGATCACCTCAAAATTATAAAAGTGGCAAGTGCGGTACTTTTACAGTACCCATATAGTATAGCTACCGAACGAAATGACTTAAAATCATCATTCAAGTTTCTAAGAAATTCTAAAAGTTTGAAACGGCCTCTAAAACGGGAAGTGAGAGTTATAGTTAAAAAGTAATTACGAATCACAAATCTCAGAACGAAGCGTACAATGGTCAATAAGAATGCCAGTTCAAACGTAAAAGTCTAACTTTCGACAACCAATTAAAAAATCGCTTAAGTACTACAGGCCACGGTAGAGTGAAGGCCTGATTATGAAAATACGAAAGAGCTCTCGTGACGAAATGGAGTTTGTAGGAAGGTCTTTCACGGCAGTCCATCCAGAATTAGTCAGAGATGGAAGTGGAGAATGTCTGTCTACACGCGTCCGTGATTCGTAATTGATATTTGTATAATGTATTAACTTAAAAACAGTTTAAAGGCCGCTATAGCAAGCCACCGGGCGAGTACAACAAGATTTAATCCTCAGAGAACATTTTTCAATCCAAGACCATGGGAAAAGACTATGAGGAGCAGCACAGTGATAGTCCTCTGGGCCTATAAATCTGAGTACAATTGTCTGCCTTTGCTAAATTTAAAATATTTTTGTTGTGAATGTAGTTATTCTGAATCGCGTCAACAAGAAAAAGATCGTAACAAAAGAAAACTATTTTGATGTTAGGACAGGAAGATAAATGTGCTCAAAAATATAGACTTATTTCGTAATGAATTCTTTACTAATTTATATTCTAATAATTATACAATTAATTATTTCACCCCCATGTACCCTTAAAGTAACTAGGTGTGGTAGCCACATTACAATCTACATAATGAGAAATATTTTTCACAAAACAATCTAACATTAATTTAACAAAAATATACTAACATTAATTGAAGGAATGAACGTTATTAGGCATCTTAATTATAATAGGTCTTTCGAAGAACACATTTAGATATACCTATGTTATCTGTTGTAGATATTATCTATGTCGATTTATAAAGAATTATATGTTTTATGTAACTTTGTTAATATGCATCTGACGTATTTTATGTTATAATAAATATTAAAGACTATAATTAACACCACCAGCCAAACATTTGTGGCTGGATGTTTTGCAACACAGATGGACAAAACTTTAATACAAAACTATTGTTTATAACAGATTATATTTATTATAAACATCACAGTTTATTCCAAAACATTCCTAAATTTTGTTATGAGCCCCATGTCAACGCAAAATCAGATGAACATTTCCTGAAGATTAATACAGACAGCCTGTTTAACTTTACCCGGGTCCTTGGTGAGAAGTGATTGTGTTGTGAAATTTTACAACCCTTACGTTGCGCACAATAATGAGTCTGGTATGTCTTCCCCTCTCTTGTTGTCATTATATTGTTTTATTTGAACAATACACGCATTATTACTACACAATAAACCCTTTCAGGGCTTCCACGCTTTAAATTTGACGCCTCAAATTTTTACTCCTAGTATTGAAGCATAAAATACTTCCTTTCGATTTGCTTTCATCATAACAAAAGTTACACAAGAAATTCTCAAATTATTTTATTCTCTTTAAAAGTTATTCAAATAGCGTAATAAATAACTACGTAGGGCAACTGTAAATAACTACGTAGGGCAACATTTTTGCCTTTCCCGTATTTATCGTTATTCACTTGCATGAAATAAACTCGAGAAACATTCGACGAATTTTTTCAAACCTAGTTATTTGATCATTTTTTAAAATTATATGTTCATAATCTGTTTTAATAAAGTGAGATTCAAACATTTGGTCACTGAATTTGTTTACTAACAGTTATTAAATACCTTGCTTCAGATAAAATACAGGTAACCAGCCTGCTTCAGATAACCTGCAGGTAATAAGCCTGCTTCAGATAACCTGCAGGTAATAAGCCTGCTTCAGATAACCTACAGGTAACCAGGATGCTTCAGATAACCTGCAGGTAACCAGGATTCTTCAGATAACCTACAGGTAAACAGGATGCTTCAGATAACCTGCAGGTAATAAGCCTGCTTCAGATAACCTGCAGGTAATAAGCCTGCTTCAGATAACCTACAGGTAACCAGGATGCTTCAGATAACCTGCAGGTAACCAGGATTCTTCAGATAACCTACAGGTAAACAGGATGCTTCAGATAACCTGCAGGTAATAAGCCTGCTTCAGATAACCTGCAGGTAATAAGCCTGCTTCAGATAACCTACAGGTAACCAGGATGCTTCAGATAACCTGCAGGTAACCAGGATTCTTCAGATAACCTACAGGTAACCAGCCTGCTTCAGATAACCTGCAGGTAATAAGCCTGCTTCAGATAACCTGCAGGTAATAAGCCTGCTTCAGATAACCTACAGGTAACCAGGATGCTTCAGATAACCTGCAGGTAACCAGGATTCTTCAGATAACCTGCAGGTAATAAGCCTGCTTCGCATAACCTATATGTAACCAGGATGCTTCAGATAACCTACAGGTTAACAGGATGCTTCAGATAACCTGCAGGTAATAAGCCTGCTTCAGATAACCTGCAGGTAATAACCCTGCATCAGATAACCTATAGGTAACCAGGATGTTTCAGATAACCTACAGGTAAACAGGATGCTTCAGATAACCTGCAGGTAACCAGGATGCTTCAGATAACCTGCAGTTAACCAGCCTGCTTCAGATAACCTGCAGGTAATAAGCCTGCTTCAGATAACCTATAGGTAACCAGGATGCTTCAGATAACCTACAGGTAAACAGGATGCTTCAGATAATCTTTAGGTAACCATGATGCTTCAGATAACCTATAGGTAACGAGCCTGCTTTAGATAATTTACAGGTAACCAGGAAGTTTCAGATAACCTATAGGTAACCAGGATGCTTCAGATAACCTCCAGGTAACCAGCCTGCTTTAAATAACCTACAAGTAACCAGGATGCTTCAGATAACCTGCAGGTAACCAGCCTGCTTTAAATAACCTACAGGTAACCAGGATGCTTCAGATAACCTGCAGGTAACCAGCCTGCTTTAAATAACCTACAGGTAACCAGGATGCTTCAGATAACCTGCAGTTAACCAGCCTGCTTCAGGTAACCAGGCTTGTTTCAGATAACTTGCAGTTAACCAGCCTGCTTCAGATAACCTGCAGGTAACCAGGCTTGTTTCAGATAACTTGCAGTTAACCAGGCTTGTTTCAGATAACTTGCAGTTAACCAGCCTGCTTCAGATAACCTGCAGGTAACCAGGCTTGTTTCAGATAACTTGCAGTTAACCAGGCTTGTTTCAGATAACTTGCAGTTAACCAGCCTGCTTCAGATAACCTGCAGGTAACCAGGCTTGTTTCAGATAACTTGCAGTTAACCAGCCTGCTTCAGATAACCTGCAGGTAACCAGGCTTGTTTCAGATAACTTGCAGTTAACCAGCCTGCTTCAGATAACCTACAGGTAACCAGGCTTGTTTCAGATAACCAATAGGTAATCAGCCTGCTTCAGATAACCTACAGGTAACCAGGCTTGTTTCAGATAACCTGCAGGTAACCAGCCTGCTTCAGATAACCTGCAGGTAACCAGCCTGCTTCAGATAACCTACAGGTAACCAGGCTTGTTTCAGATAACCTGCAGTTACCAGTCTGCTTCAGATAACCTACACGTAACTAGCCTGCTTCAGATAACCTGCAGTTAACCAGTCTGCTTCAGATAACCTGCAGTTAACCAGCCTGCTTCAGATAACCTGCAGGTAACCAGCCTGCTTCAGATAACCTACAGGTAACCAGGCTTGTTTTAGATCACCTGCAGGTAACCAGCCTGCTTCAGATAACCTACAGGTAACCAGGCTTGTTTTAGATAACCTGCAGGTAACCAGCCTGCTTCAGATAACCTGCTGGTAACCAGCCTGCTTCAGATAACCTACAGGTAACCAGGCTTGTTTTAGATAACCTGCAGGTAACCAGCCTCTTTCAGATAACCTACAGGTAACCAGCATGCTTCAGATAACCTACAGGTAACCTGGCTTGTGTTCAGATAACCTGCAGGTAACCAGCCTGCTTCAGATAACCTACAGGTAACCATCATGCTTCAGATAACCTGCAGGTAACCAGCCTGCTTCAGATAACCTACAGGTAACCAGGATGCTTCAGATAACCTGCAGGTAACCAGCCTGCTTTAAATAACCTACAGGTAACCAGGATGCTTCAGATAACCTGCAGGTAACCAGGCTTGTTTCAGATAACTTGCAGTTAACCAGCCTGCTTCAGATAACCTGCAGGTAACCAGGCTTGTTTCAGATAACTTACAGTTAACCAGCCTGCTTCAGATAACCTACAGGTAACCAGGCTTGTTTCAGATAACCAATAGGTAATCAGCCTGCTTCAGATAACCTACAGGTAACCAGGCTTGTTTCAGATAACTAATAGGTAATCAGCCTGCTTCAGATAACCTGCAGTTAACCAGCCTGCTTCAGATAACCTACAGGTAACCAGGCTTGTTTCAGATAACCTGCAGTTAACCAGCCTGCTTCAGATAACCTACAGGTAACCAGCCTGCTTTAGATAACCTGCAGTTAACCAGTCTGCTTCAGATAACCTGCAGTTAACCAGCCTGCTTCAGATAACCTGCAGGTAACCAGCTTGCTTCAGATAATCTACAGATAACCAGGCTTGTTTTAGATAACCTGCAGGTAACCAGTCTGCTTCAGATAACCTACAGGTAACCAGGCTTGTTTTAGATAACCTGCAGGTAACCAGCCTGCTTCAGATAACCTACAGGTAACCAGACTTGTTTTAGATAACCTGCAGGTAACCAGCCTGCTTCAGATAACCTGCTGGTAACCAGCCTGCTTCAGATAACCTACAGGTAACCAGGCTTGTTTTAGATAACCTACAGGTAACCAGCCTCTTTCAGATAACCTACAGGTAACCACCATACTTCAGATAACCTACAGGTAACCTGGCTTGTGTTCAGATAACCTGCAGGTAACCAGCCTGCTTCAGATAACCTACAGGTAACCATCATGCTTCAGATAACCTGCAGGTAACCAGCCTGCTTCAGATAACCTACAGGTAACCAGCATGCTTCAGATAACCTACAGGTAACCAGGCTTGTTTCAGATAACCTGCAGGTAACCAGCATGCTTCAGATAACCTACAGGTAACCAGCCTGCTTCAGATAACCTGCAGATAACCAGGCTTGTTTCAGATAATCTGCAGGTAACCAGGAGTGTTAAAAATGTAGGAACACTCGCCGAAAGTAGCAGTTACTTTGAATAAGAGCAGCCGTAAAGGTAGATATGTTACTTTGTAGCGGTACTAGTGGACAGGTGCATACCTCCTGAAACCGACATTCTCACTTAAAGTAAGTGTATACATTTTAAAGTGAATAATTGTTTTTATTTAATGAGTATTACAATATTTATACCAATTTATGTTCCGTTAATACTAGCAATATTCAATATTCCGTGGGTCACGACCTACCTTTCGAGGACTGTATTTCATTCTACTCCCTCAATATTCATTTATCATAACTATATTGGAGACGAAGCTACGGAGTAGCGAAGTACTGTATGCTCACTATATTTGCCGGTATCCTAAAACCGTAATAGATTTAAATATTTGTAATTCATATGAGTTTTCATTTCCCAAGTTTATTTTAACACGTTGGGAAAAACAGTTATATTTAGCTCGTTACGTTATAAACAAATTTTTGTTTCAGATTTATTGACATTTCTTGTTTACATTATTTCATTATTGTAAAAAGGTTATGACATATTTCACGAAAATATATTTTTCACTGCGTTTTTCTGTTACTCACTGTGGAGTTATTTGTTGACTAGATGAGCTCTTGTGTACTCATGGTCTCGTATATCCCTCATGCAAATACAATTTTTGTTTTTTATTTACTTTCTAGGGAGAGAACACCTGAGTTTAATAACCTGCGTGCTTTGAATCTGTAATGTGGCAACTCCAGTGTCGGCAAAACGTGCTATGCTTTATTTCAACAATAAGGATATTTGCTAAAAAGATTACACCATTTTTTAAATTTTAGTATAAAACTATTAAAATGTATTAAATTGAACATTTAAATGGATTTTGTTTAAACTTGATAATACGAGTAAATTAAAGTAGCAAATTTTACTATCAAAGACCAGGTTTATTTTTACTGGTTCGTGACAACGTAAACATTGATAAATAACTGTAACTCATTATTTTTAAAGTTGTCCTATTTTTATTGACTTCCATTATTACAAAACATTATACGGGTAATTCCCTTAGTATTGCGTTTCCAAGGTAATTTTTTACATACATTCGCGAACAAATCAGATGTTTTGTTACGTCATCAATAGATCCATTGTGTGTTTCATTTTGTAGCGCAACTAGAAGGAACAATGAAGTGCAAGCAGACAAAGAACAGCTTATGGGGGACAATATTTACTATTATTTTTTTATTTTGACCGAAGTCGGATTTTTCCAGAAATACTCAAACTATTCGTGTTTATTTGAGCACTCGAGATAATCATTGAGCAAAAATCAAGCCGGTTGAATATCGAGTCAAAAGTATAAATAATCATTTGACTCCATATTCAACCGGCTTGTCATTTGTTCAATACTCAAATTAGTTTTTACATGGAAAATTAAAATTCAGCTCAAAATAAAACCAACTTAAATTTAATTTGAGTATCTTTATATAGGCTATTTGCTTGTAATAGTTAGAGATCTGTTTTCTTTGCCTTCAAAGCGGAAACATATATTCTAATGCCTAATGTTCTAGCTTTAGTTATTTACGGCTTTTAGCAACTGAATACCACATACTAATAATATAAAGTCATCTACCATTTATATATATATTTCGTTATGCAGTTTTAGAAATACATTTATAAAATGTATATTAAGTTTATTTACCTTTGATTTGTTTTATTTTTATATTTTCTTGAGAATTGTTCCAGTTTTATAGAATATTTATTGTTATATTTTGTCTAGTCTAGAATAAAGAGATAATAACCAATGTTAATCTATCCTAATGCTATTTTCTAACTTATGCTAATACCACACAAATTGTTTTGGTATTCAAATCTATGCCAATTAGTTTAAAAGCTCATATATAAAGTTAATTATAGCCATCCAGACTCAAAAGCGCCCTAGAGCATTAAGCTACCCTTGTACCTCTACGTGCACACACACACGCGCGCGCGCTGACCTGTTTACCTGCCACTGATGATTTTCCATGAGCCAGGTATTAGGTCTTTAATTCTACCTACTATTCCTTGGAAATAGAACCAAACATGACTTAATTATGTCGACACTTAAAACAGTTTTTAATGTAATTTAATAAATATCATAAATCGATATTTAGTGATTGTTACCTTTCCTAATATCTTTTATGACAGTTATGACGAGCTATGGTTCTATTTCCAAGGAATATTTGTAGAATCCGAAAATGTTAGTAAAAATTACCTAAAGGTTAATTCTAGTTTTGTAGGTCGTGGCCTAGTAGTGGCCGGTAGACCGTCGGGACAGGTCAGCGAGAGTGTATGTGTGAGGGTCGCCTAATCCTGTGGGATTCTTCCGAGTGTGAAGTGAGTATAGTGGCAATATAAATTAAATTAAAATTAGCAAATTATTGTAATATACCAATAAAAATGTCATTTTAATTTTATAATTTCTGAGCAATCAAGTTAAAAATAAATTCACTACAAATTGATAATACTGGAGAACATAAAATTGCAATTTTTACATATTGTTGTAGTTCCGATTGTAATAAAATGTTGAATTTCATCCTCATAACTAGAAGTTTTTAATCTAGAAAACAGTCACACTTGAACTAAAATGAGATTTATTATAATTTTAATGTTATATTCACCTTAGTAATATACTAGAATTATAATATTATTATCACTTATAATGTAAAAAAAATAATAATTACACTGAATACTTCAGTTGATATGCTGCAGCTTGATGTTTAATGTTTTCATTCCTGAAAATATATTTTAAAGACTTTTATAAAGAAATACTTATATAATCCTTAGATTTTGTCAACTGCTACCATAATAGTTTGCAGGACCAGGGACAAGAGTTATGGTAAACTTTATACAATACTTTTTCTTCGTTTGTCCATATTTTCAGGAGCAGACCTGAAATTTGCATTCAACTAAATTGTCTACTCGAAGCCATGAGCATTAATTGTCATACGAAATTAATAAGAATTATGCAACTACTTTAACCAATAGTATTATATTTGGTACACTTGAGAAACAAACATATTTTTTTTATATAATTCTTTTACAGCTTTTTTTTATAATTCATTGTTGAGGTACAACAATGCACAGGAGGGTTAAGGGTTAGTGAAGCTGAAGGTTCTAGCTTGTTAATCAAGTCCATGGTTGTAAATAAGAAGAGTGCATCGACCATTAACCTCATTGAAATTACCATCCAGTAAACATAGCAAACAAAATTAAACTAAGCCAAATTTGATATGAGTGGGGTACAAGTATTTTTGGGGGAAATATATTTTAATGAAAAAAAATATCTAGTTAATATAGTAACATTTTTATATAGGCATAATTTTCTGACTATATTTAACGAAAAAGATTCCTTTATCATCGAAATACCAGAAACTTCCATTTATTAAATTAATATTTTCTTCCTACTATTAGTAAGTTTACTAATTTAGGATTTAATTTTTATTAATTTACAAGGTAGTTTGCTTGAAATTATGTTTATCTCTTTACAACTATATTTCATCTAGACTCGGAAACTCCCAAGAGGATCAGGCGACCTTCGTACTCGATACTAAATAATTGTTAAATGGAAATGTTTGTGAGAAGAAGAATTACTATTTTTGATGGATTGTTTAACTGCGGTCAATTTGGTCGGCTAGCACAAGAAACATACAACATTCGGATTGCTGTCGCTGCTGTATCTTATCGAAACTCAGACACGCCCCAGAGGATTAGGCGACCCTCTCACACACACTCGCGCTAACCCAGCGGTCTATCTGCCTACCATCTATCGGGCATAGGTCATCTATTCGGCCTTGGTATACAAAACTAAAATTTTTAAACGATGATATTTAATCAATTTTTACTAATGTTATAGATTTCACATACTATTCTTTGAAAATAACTTCCAAACACGACGTAATTATGTCACTCCTAAAGAAATTATAACAGTCATTAAAAATCTATTTTTATTAAATAGCCATAAATATTTTTATAATTACGTATGTTTGATCCCTAATTGTATATTGTTAGAGAATAATATCTAGAATAAAAACTGTCAATAGATTTACCTAAATAAAGCAATTTAAAAACATTGTGGTTTTATAGACCAAGGCCTAAAATGTAGGTAAGTTATGGAAAACCATTGGCGGCAGGTAGCCAGGTCAGCGCGTGTGTGTGAGTGTGAGCGTCGAGGTACGTGGGTCCTTAATCCTCTGTGGCCCTTCCAAATTTGGATAAAATATAAGTTACAATTTAGTGCATAAGGAACGTTTAAAAAAAAAAATATTTCGTATAATTTTGAAGCAGCTTATATTTTAGTTTTGAATTTTGCAAAAAAAAATAACGTTTGGTGTAAAAATAACAAAAGTGTATCCTTATTTAGTGGTTTAAGTGAATGGTTAATACAATTGTAATGAAATTTAGTTTTAAGATGCTTTTCAATATCAAGCAGGCATTTATTAATTTTGTTTGTCGGTTTTTGCTTCTTGTTTAGTTTATACCCTATGTTAATATTTTTTTGTGGGAGAAATTTGTTTTTAATATAAAAAAGACGAACCTTACAATTTCTTCAAGAACAATCGAGCAGTTTAATATTTTATTATATTTGATGGTGTAGGATTATTGGGTAATTTTATTTTACGTAATAATAAAAATAATTAATTAGGAAATTTAAATGAATACTTTTTTTAAAAAGAAGTATTTCTTGATTATACGCTAACTTCGCAGCTTATTGTTTCTATTTTTATTATACAGGTGGTTCTCATTTGCATTGTTTTAAATGTGGGAATTTATAAAAAAATATGTATATATTACTTATTTTATAATATTATATAAGTCATTTATAAATATTAAACCTGTAAAGATGGCAGTGAATGACGAGTTCTGAATCGTGCTCAACCTTTATTTGACCTTGTAGAGACCTGGTCTACTTCATATCAATATGTAGTCAGAGATTCAGTTGGGCTACAGTCTTTATTCTTATTGTCAAGGAGATATGCTGTCCTTTCATTAGTCATAGCGTTATTCAACCCGTCCTTCCTCTACTTCTACAAGTTCAGCGATTAGATTCTGAATCCCAAAGAGAGTTTGTTTTCTTCAGAAAGTTTAACCGTGTAGGGACGGCTTTTTTGTTAAAAATGAAGTGTTTATATTGTAGTTCACTTAGATATCTACTGTAATACAAAGTAAAATGTTACATTCTTGTACAAAGTATAAATAAAAAATAGCTGAATTACCAAGAAATATTGTTGTGTAACACCCAAAATTCTTAATAATTCATCTATTTTTATTCTCAAAAAACAGTCAATTTTTCAAGATAAGTCACCACTCGGCGATATGCTAAGCCATAGTTGTACTCACTACATGTTACCACTAAGTTCACGTTTCTTCTCTATATAAGTATGTTGTACGCAATAAGTTGAATAAATGTGGACCTGATTTATCATCCTGAATATAAAGTTTGTTAGAAAATTCGCTTCTAATCAGTTTATGTCAAATACATTTAGGACAGTAATTAAATTGTTTTGTTATGTATCATATTCGTAAAAGATATTTGTTCAATTTTATTTTTTACTTTATTATTTATATCTTACAACATTGAAGTACCTAGAATCCTGAAGGTCGCGCCACTTGTCCACTAACCTTGTAACTTTGCTCTCCTACTCAAAGTTCCTCAGATCTCCAACTAGGGGATATATATATCCCTAACTGTTATTCACAATTTTTTTTACAATCTCCATAATTCAAGTCAAACACTAACAAAAATTCAATTATTGTTATTTTAAATTGTTATAGTAGGTAATAATACTGCTCATCAAAAAATTAAAACGTGTGCTAGTCGAACAACGATTTCCTGTTGCAATATAAATATTTTTCGTTGAGCGAAGCATACTCTGTTGACGTTTCGTGGAACATGACCTTGCTTATACTGGAAATTGTTTGTACTTAGAGCGAGCCCTATATTGAATGTTGGTAAACAAACGGAGCATAACAGTTTGCCTAATGTAATGTTTTATAAATTAAGTTTACAAATGCAAAAATAGACAAGTAGGAAGCACAAATTTACTGAGAAATACTTATATCACAAGGGGCTGGACCTAAATTCAATTATTTCAGCTATCGTCATTGTAAAAAACTGGTATAAAAGTTCATCTTTAGATATATTATTGGATATATTAATGTTATCTATTAAAAATAATTTGTATTGCCTACACTTATTAGTTTATACTTTTTTGTTTTTGGTTTATTCCTGATAGAAACTTAGTTTTTGTTTCTGTCTGTGTCATCTTTAACTACTTACCGCTATTTTTAGAGAAATTCGTATGCCACGAAATTTTAATTCCGAAAGTTGATAAGGGAGTAGATATTTCATTAATTTCCAGTGAAAATAGAGTTTTTGCACCTTCGGTAAGCACCTTCGGGACCTACGTGTTATCACGGTATAAAAAAAATAAAGTAGGACTAGGCTCCCAACAAAATTCTAAAATTTTCTACTTAGAGCAAGATTTCCTTGGTTTTATAATATGTCTGAGGTTTTTTTGATAACTAATTGATATGTTAGAAACATTTGCGGCATTTTTTTCGTAAACATATCTACAACAGAAAAAAAATGCTCTTCTAGCAATTATATTTTCAACTACTTCAGATCAGCTGATTTCAAACGAACAAATGCATTGAAAGGAACGCTAGTAGTCCTGGTGTACAAACAGGAAACTAAATTAGTAACGGAAAATCAGCTAATTGTTTTTCCTTGCTCTAAATTTGAGACTGGGCAGGTCGCTCGTTGCTCTCAGCTTTTACAGAAAACAACTCATTTTGATACAGAGTAGAGAGAAGTATTTTTCGAAAACAGTTTCTAGAAGACAGCATCGGGTGTTTTAGCTATTGTTTGTATTATAGTTTAAGTATGTATGGTTTATGTATGTGGTTTATACTATAGTATAATAAATTGCAATAATAGTGAAATTGTTATTAGGATAAACTTTATTAGCATAAACATTTGATTAATAATTTTAACCGCTTGAATAAACATCCCCTTGTTTTAGTAATCAGCTAACATAGCATTACCTTTGGCATAAATAAACGATTAATCAGCTGATTTGGAAACAATAATAATAATACCTGATTAGTTATCTTTTATGGGAGAGAGAATGTTCAGAAAAACTGTTATTACTTCGTAATTATTTAACTTAGCTCAATAAACCTGTTCCCAAAATCTTATTTTAAAAATACGCCATTTGTATTGGGCTTATTTTTATACACGTTTTTGTTTTTCCGTTTCTTGAGTTATTAAATTTTGAAATTTTCTATGTCCATCATTTTCAATCCTAAATTCGTGTTTTCCAAATCATTTTCTTAAGTGGTTTTGAGTATGTCAACATTTATAGAAAGTTTTAATCAGATTAACCACGTAACCACTTAATTAACCAACTTTAACATATAAATTTTGTTGTGAAAAACATTAAGGAATAACAGGCAGACAATATCATTTACAGGAAATGTTCTTCTATTTTAACCTAAGAAATCATCTGATGGACCTTGGTTGAGTACTTCATGGACATGTGTATGTCCAATGTAAAGACAGATGTAATTTAAACTTTATTAAACAAACTAGTCGAGTTTTGACCTAACCTAACAATTATTTCATTAAGTCTTAATTGGTTGACTAAAGACACACAAAGCTACTACACCGTTTAAATATTACATCATTTTTTATAATTAATAACTCAAATAAAGAAATAAGGCCAGGTTCGTAAGAATAATTATAACCAGTAATACATTTATACACAGATTAAATAGTGATATTTGTATAGAATGAACAAAAATAGTATCCACGTTCTTACGTGATACTAGTTATCCACTCCATAATAAATGATCTGTATCCATAGCCGTTAAAAAAACACGACTACAATTTTATTTGCATTAAAATCGATTGTACCAACATAAATTCCTGTACTTCGATATGTAACACAATTAAGTTTATTGTTATTCAGTAAATGCACGCCAAGTGTGAAGAGCGTATTTAAAATTGGGACAGTAACCAATCAATTTCGAATGGTGCTAATGAAAAGCTAATCAGCAAATCTATTGTTCAATATAACAATTCGTATTGTTACCTTGGATATTATTGTAGTAGGCTATCACTTGGTAAACCGGTTTTGTTGTAGAATGCATATTTAGTGTTGCCATTTCTAATTAAATGATGAACGAGACAAATTCAAATCTTTCAGTTTTGCTTGAGTAATCTGAATAATCCATAAAGATTTTACCGGGGAGGGGATCTTTTTCCTCTAACGACTTGAATAAAATGTTTTCACTCTTTACGTGTGTTGACAAGACCATTAAAATGTAAATTATGGTGAATTAATTCCAAACCTAATAATAATTCCAAACCAGATATCTTTTATATGTTATTTGGGTAAAGACAGTAAATTTTTAATAGTTGAAAATTGTTAACATATTTTTCAAACTTGTACCAATTGCAACTTGAAAATATATAGAATAAATTTCCCAGTTACAACGAGAGTAAATAAATACTCTTAAGCAGTGTAATGCAATTAATTGTTACTTCATTGCAGCAACACTACGCTACACCGGAAGTAACGACCAGTATACAAGCTCTTGTTCTAGATAACATTTTGTTACTTGATTCCGTTACTCGGAGAAGACGTTTCACATCCTGTTTGCATACTTCTGGTTAGGTATAAGATAACTAAGGCTATAAACAGTGTAGCCAATGTTATGTAGGTGTTGTGTGCATGTGGTTGGACTGGGCTCATTGGAGACAAGTATCACTACTTGAAGCCGCGCCGTGCAGCTCTTTCTATGGCTTAGAAAGAAATCCTGTCGTGCGGAAAATAAAATTGTTGTAAAAAGGTTTGTGATCCTGGCCAAACATTATTGTTGTTTGGACTGGTTTATACGAAAAAAATTATGTTGCTGAATCGAGGCTAGGTCATTCAAATAATTTTTTTTCTACACTGATATATGTCTGATTTGTGTGTGTGTGTGTTTTATGTGTGTGTTTTGTGTGTGTTTTGTGTGTGTTTGTGTGTATGTGTGTGTGTGTGTGCGTGTGTGTGTGTGTGAGTGTGTGTGTGTGTGTGTGTGTGTGTGTGTGCGCGCGTGTGTGTGCGCGTGCGTGCGTGTGTGTGTGTGTGTGTGTGTGTGTGTGTGTGTGTGTGTGTGTGTGTGTGTGTGTGTGTGTTGTGTGTGTGTGTTAAATACATAGAACTTTCTCTCATATTCTTATTTATCGATTATTCCACCGTAAATATAAAATAACATCAGTTTTAAAAAATAGCTTTTATTTAAAAGAATTCCAATATTATTTAGGTTAAAGTAGGGCACAGATTTATACTTGTGTCAAAAACAAACTTTGTAGGAAGCAAACGTTTCGTGTTTTGTTTAAACAATGACTAATACACTTAAGATTACGTCTGCTCATTTTTAAAAGGTTTTCCATCGATATATCGAATTATTTTTAAAATTAATCATATTTTATTATTCAAAATACTTGTGTAAATGCATCTGAATTTCAAATTTGTAGAAACCATCTGAAATGAACTTAAATTTTAATTACTTAATTATTTAACTTGTAAATGTATATTTATTAATTTTTTAAATTACCATTTCTTAATGCAGGTCTGACTGTATATGTTTTGTACGCAGAAGAAATCTTCGTCTTGCCTTCACAAGGCGGTCTTTAAATTTTAGCTTAAATAAGTGTAAAATTATGATAACTTACATCATCTGATTTTATGTTATATTTTATGTTGTTTCATGTTACTTTTTTATTGTACATTATTAAGTTAATATGGTTTTATTAAATGTTTTCAACATCTAATAATGTATTTATTTACTTTCAATAGCCTTAGTGGAATTAATTCAATATAATGAAAACGAGTTACTTGTTTTTACTTTTTGAAATTTACACACTCTTAGCTCGACTGTCACTCTTTACGAACCGATTTCAATTAAATTCGTTAAATAGAATATTTATTTAGTAAATGTGTCAAATCTAATGCACATTTTTTTATTACCTACGTTCTTTTATTATTAACTACACTAAATAAATTTTATTAAAACCTATATTAAATGAACCATTCAGTAGAAGTATTCACTTCTATGAGTCTGTCCTAATGCCTAATTATTGAAATAGGCCTGACTTTAAGCTATGTTTCGCACGGAGAAAATCTTTGGCATGCAAAATAAATAACATAAATATATAAAAAATTAGTCTGATATTTTGAATGTCATATTATTTTTCAGATATTTACAATATGTTCGCCCTTCTGGAAAATGTAAGATTTTTCAGTTTATTATACTCAGCTAGGAAAGCCTTAAGAATTAGTCATTTCTGTCGGATAGTCCAACGATTGTTTATAATAATTGTTTTTAAATATATACTAAATAAGATAATATTTGTAGTAACACTTCAGTCTATAAGGGGTACTTAGTTAAGACTTCGATCAAAGAACTGTGAATTTTCAAAGATGAATTTCAATGTTTCAAAATAATTTATTAAACAGAAAAACTATTAAAATAGATTTAATTACACATATATAATGTGTTTAACATATAAACTAACCATAAAACAAAAACAATTGAAATTACAAACTTAGGAAAATGAAAATTTGAAACAATATTAAAATTTTATAAACAATTTGTAAAAAAACTGTGCAAGGATAATTCTTTCCTAACAAATTTTAAAATATAAAGTTTAACGATCTCAAAACTCTAAAATGTCACACTTTTTTAAAGTTTTTTAAACACTATAACCTATAGAAATTGTATCTTGGCGGTATAATGTTAGCACGCAATAATAAAATAAACGATTGAAGACAAACTATTTTGTCTTAAACTATTAAACAATGCACTTCCTGAAGTAGTAAAAGCTTTAGTATTATGTTTAAATGACAATTTCCTTGAATAATAGATTATTCGCATGTAATTAAAAAGGATTTTTTAATACAATAATATGACTACACTTGTTACTGACCTAACTGGAAACAATTTCTGCATAGAAATTTACAATTGTTAAAATTTAAATTTTGCAAAGAAACTATGCAACACATTCAAATCAAATTTGACTTAGAAAGGTAAATTTAAATGTTTATAAATTACGTTCAAAAGGTATATTTAATTGTCTTTCCAGACGACATTTCCCGGTCATTCAGCTCCAATGACCAGGGTGCAGCAGCTTAACTGAGCCATGATCCTAGTTTTCCCGCTTCAGCTTTCATTTCTTTACGATTATGATCTTCATTCGTTAACATACTGCTTACAATTACTGTCGCTTCTGGAATGAATTGAAAATACGGAGTTTATTTCCCTCGAAAGAAAAATAGTATGTAAGTCGCAATAAAATTAATGGTTTAAATTATATACTACGATAACTGTTTTAACGGCTGTCAGTCTAAGCCCAAATTTTTTAAAAAATAATTTAAATAGATTTCTAATGCCCTCATAGATTGTAAGAACGTAAAAAATATTTTGTAGAAGCAGTTTTAATTTGTAAATTGTTAAAATACAGTTTTGTTTTGAAGTTTTAACCTGGGCTAAATTACTTGTATTACATTCATAAAGATTTCAAAAGAAATTAACTTCATAATTAAAGTCGGTGGAATAGACTCTTTGAAGACCCGTTGTTTACACATCGCTTGGATCTAACAAAATAAAGACAAAACGTTTGCAACAATGTGGACAAAAATAATTCCAACATTAAAAAAAAGAATGGGTCTCCAGAGTTTTTAAATCTCTGGAGTTCGTGTGAGCGCGTGCGTGCGCGCGCGCGTGTGTGTAATAAATTTAAAAAAATTGTATTACCTATATTATTTGTTAGCATATTCAACTTGAGTCATTAGTTCACATCTATACACTTAAACCATAAAATGTAAACAATTACCTGTATTAGACAGGTTATAAGTTATTTTTTGTCTAAATGAAGACGGGGCATGTGTCCCATTGAACTCAAGGTCAGTGGGACATTCGGATCAAAATAAGTGCTACTATAGACACGTGTCTACATATTATTTAAAGTCTACAAGTTATTGTTTAGAAAATGCAAATATTTTCTACAACTCATTATTTCCCTTGTAGGCCTATACCTTTTTGCTTGAAAAATATGAAAATATATTTTTTTAAATCTTAATAAAATATCAATTTTTCTATAGGAAACTAAAAATATTATTACGTGGTGATATTTATTTCTATATTTTTGGGAAATTAGGGGAAATTCAGCCCACGTAAGATATTTGTTAGAAAACAGTACCCCTTACAGTTTCCCAAAACCAAAAATTAGTTACACTTTTAAAAAAATGTTTTAACTTGCCTATAGTAGCACTTACTTTGCTTGTTGAGGATGGCCGTTTCGGGACATATGTCCCTTTGTCAACTCAGACCGTAACTGATCTCAAGGTTTACGTAGGTTAGGGTGGGGGTGCGATATTTTGGTGGTGTGGGTGTATTTTGTGTGTATTATGAGTTATGATGTCAAAAAGTGTGTGTGAGTTATAATGTAATTGTGTATTGAGTATGTGTGTAGGGTGTAGTTTGAAGTGCCTATATATTTCGTATTGTTCGGTTATAAACACTATAAAACATTTATATAAACAAAAAAACGATCTAAACAAAATCGCTTATAACTTATACCAACAGCTTACCATGGAACTATATTACATCGAACTGCAAGAAGTAGTAAACTTCACCAATACACTAATCACAGAAACAAAAAATAAAATAAAATTAACACATAACAAAAAAATACATAACCTCAAAAACGCACAACACCCAAAACAGGTTATTAACACAACACACGTTTTTCACCCCAGAACTATAAATCTCACCAACACAACATTTTCAATTAACGAATTAAACCTATTAGACAAAGGCTTAAAACATAACATCACACCTAAATACAGCCAACAAAATTTCACCAAAACCCTAATATTAGATCTTGAAAATACAATCCAACACAACACACCGTTAGAACAACAAGATGCAATCAGACACCAAATAAAACAAAAAATAACCCAAATTAAACCCCCTAAAACAAACACCCAAGAATTAAAAGCAGCCAAATCCATCAAAAACAAATTAAAAAAACAAAATTTAACCATTACAAAAGCTGACAAAGGCAACACAACTGTAATTATTAACAATAGCGACCTCAACACAAAAGTACACAGCTTCATCCAAAATAACAACATCATTACACTAAAAGAAGATCCAACAACAAAATACAACGCTCAAATCAAAGAAGCAATTAACAAAACAAAACTTATAATCCCACACCACACCAAAAAGCACCTAAAACAAATAAAGCCAATAGCCCCTAAACTAAACGCCCTGCCCAAACTTCGCAAAACAGACATCCCAATACGTCCACTAATTAACCACACAAGCGCCCCTTCTCATCTTCTAGCCAAATTCCTCGACAAAACTATCCGAAACCATATAAAATTTAATAATCATTGTAGTATAAAAAATAGCCTAAATCTAATAGACAAAATTAAAAACGTAAATATTCCACACAATTCAACCTTAGTCTCTTTTGATATATCAAATCTATATACAAACATCCCCATTCCAGAATCCATCGACATCCTCAAAAACATGCTAATAGACACAAATACACCACATACACACATTGACGAAATCATAAACCTCACAAGATTAATCACATCTCAAAATTACTTCACCTACAATAACACATACTACAACCAGAAAGATGGACTACCTATGGGGTCCCCCATAGCTAGCATCTTAGCAGAAATATTCATACACCATATCGAACAAAACCATATTTTACACAACAACAAATACTCAGATAACATAATTTACTGATACAGATACGTCGACGACATCATAACATTATATAAAGGCAACACACGCAGAGCACACATATTTCTAAAACACCTAAATTCCATACACCCTAAACTAACATACACCATCGAAACAGAACAACAAAACTCCCTTAACTTCTTAGACCTCACAATTAAACGGACAGACAAACAAACACATAAATTCAACATATACCGAAAACCCACCAGCACCAATACGGCCATACACAGTTCCTCAAACCACCCACAACAACATAAACTAGCTGCTTACAACACCATGATATATCGCCTCCTTAAAACACCACTAGACAAAGATGAACACTACCAGGAGTTAAACACCATAAAATATATAGCACAAACAAACGGATACAATGCAACAATGATTGACAAATTATACAACCGCCTAAAAAATAAACATAATAACCCAAATACAAATACACAAGATGACAATCCCATAAAATACTTATCAATACCATACAGATCATCCAAAACCCACAATCTAACCAACACATTACGAAAATACAACTACAAAATAGCTTACTCCACACACAACACTCTCAACAAACAATTTAAACCCAACAGCAAAATCAACGACATTTACAACACCACTGGAGTTTACAAACTAACTTGCAGTTCATGCTCTAGTTTTTACATAGGCCAGACAGGGAGGTCATTCTACACACGTTACCAAGAACATATAAAAGCACTAAAAAACAATAACTACCAATCAAACTTCGCAGATCATCTCAACTCCACAAAACACGACTACATAGACATAACATCTAACCTACAAATTCTTCATAGACAACACAGAAATAACCAACTCTACACAACCGAACAATACGAAATATATAGGCACTTCAAACTACACCCTACACACATAGTCAATACAAAATTATATTACAACTCACACGCACTTTTTGACATCATAACTCCTAATACACACAAAATACACCCACACCACCAAAATATCCCACCCCCACCCTAACCTACGTAAACCTTGAGATCAGTTACGGTCTGAGTTGACAAAGGAACACATGTCCCGAAACGGCCGTCCTCAACAAGCAAAGTAAGTGCTACTATAGGCAAGTTAAAACATTTTTTTAAAAGTGTAAGTGATTACTAGTAGCTCACGCGAAGATGGAATCAACAAATGTTAATATTGCAAGCCGAGCATCAACCATCCATCGATACCGTAACGCGTTACGGTCTGAGTTGACAAAGGGACACATCTCCCGAAACAGTCGTCCTCAACAAGCAAAGTAAGTGCTACTATAGGCAAGTTAAAACATTTTTTAAAAGTGTAAGTGATTACTAGTAGCTCACGCGAAGATGGAATCAACAAATTTAAAAAATTAGTGCCTAAAATGCCAAAAGAAAAGTCATATAATTTAAAAACACGAATCTTAATATTATTTTTGATAGAATAATAACTCGATTAAAAATGTTTAAATTAATATTTATATAAATTCTTCAGAAAACGAAACTGGCTTTTAAAGCTATAATCTATCTTCTTTTGGACCTTGCGCCGGGATTTTATTGGGCCGAAATCGTCAATAATATCTTCATAATTTATTCCATCACTTTTTAAAGTTCTGTCCTATCTTGAAGAATCGATAAATGTATTCGGCTTTTGGTTATTCATGGTTTATTGGGCCCAAGATTGGGTCATCTGTTAAACTGAAAACAATCGTTCAGTCGAGCTGTTGGTTACTTTGATGCGCAAAAATAAACCATTAAAATGGAAACCAAATCTAATACGAAAAAATAAAAATGATTTCCGTAACGCAATACGAATAAAATATATTTATTTATACGTTCAACATCCTCTCGATCTCGCATGCTAGCAGATCAACAATAGAGTACAGATCATGCATGCTGTACTGTGATTACATATTTAGTTTTACGTAAACTAAATTCTTAAACTAATATTTTTTGTTGTTATAGTTATTGTTTCTAGATCTGCATATATCTGTGTGTATTTAGTAAATGTTTATTATAAACAATCGAATATATATTCTGTATTAATTTTGCAATAAAAATCGACTTCATAACGTTGTACGATTAATTAACGTTTGATTAGCGTAAATTTACATAATGATTTTGTTGTTCATTTTATGAACGTAGGCTATATGTTTTATATTAAAAGAAAATTATTATTTAAATTAACTAAAAACAATGAAGGATTAAGATTATATTCTAGATACAACTAATTAATTAGTCGCTATAAATTTAATTTAATTATTAATTATCGCAGAAAACAAAGGCAATATGAAAATGATTTTTTGTATTGTGAATTTTACAATATGAGGAAATTAGATATTCTGATTGATAATATAATGTTGTGTATTTAATGAACAGTTTTTATTGCCTTGAGTAATGTCATATTAATGTTACCATGAGCTATATGATTTTAATTATACCTGTTAATGATAAATAAAGTTCCTTTTTGTTGTATTGTGGTTAAGTTTATTTAAATGTTTAAAATGTGTGCGTTTTCAAAGGTAATATATATGTCGTTGCATTTAGAAAGGGCAACGCTAAGGATGTTTCTATTGGTTAAGGTCTACTCCACCTTTATATGCATCAGCAAAATATTGGACACAACCTGGGGAGCAGCAGCTTCTGCAAAAGATGGGAGCTGATCATAAGATCAAACGAAACCCTCTGTGGTCAGCCAAGGGACGTCGCGGTTACCACCTTTCGGATAGCTACCTGCCATGACTAACACCAGAGCCAACCCCCACCCCCATCGAATGGGACTCAAAGGCCCACTGTACACTTAGAAGGCGATGGAACGGCTGATCATCTGGCCATCTGTAGCGCTCCTTGGCACCTTGCAGGAACGGGTGAGGCTCTACTGGGCAGCACGACGTTCAGTAACAAAGTTGTGTCACATTGTATGGCACAGAGCGTTGAGTAACGTTTCTATGCATAAAAGTCTAGGAAATGGTTCCCCATTTTCCCACTTCTATATTATGAAAGGTTTGATGACGCTAACGGCAGAATCGGACTTAAAAATGATGTAACTTTTTTTGTGGGTCTGTGATAGAAAATATCTATTAATTGGTTCATAAGGAAATATATAGAACAAATCTATTAATTGGTTCATAAGGAAATATATAGAACAAATCTATTAATTGGTTCATAAGGAAATATATAGAACAAATCTATTAATTGGTTCATAAGGAAATATATAGAACAAATCTATTAATTGGCTCATAAGGAAATATATAGAACACATCTATTAATTGGTTCATAAGGAAATATATAGAACACATCTATTAATTGGCTCATAAGGAAATATATAGAACACATCTATTAATTGGCTCATAAGGAAATATATAGAACACATCTATTAATTGGTTCATAAGGAAATATATAGAACAAATCTATTAATTGGTTCATAAGGAAATATATAGAACAAATCTATTAATTGGTTCATAAGGAAATATATAGAACAAATCTATTAATTGGTTCATAAGGAAATATATAGAACAAATCTATTAATTGGTTCATAAGGAAATATATAGAACAAATCTATTAATTGGTTCATAAGGAAATATATAGAACAAATCTATTAATTGGTTCATAAGGAAATATATAGAACAAATCTATTAATTGGCTCATAAGGAAATATATAGAACACATCTATTAATTGGTTCATAAGGAAATATATAGAACACATCTATTAATTGGCTCATAAGGAAATATATAGAACACATCTATTAATTGGCTCATAAGGAAATATATAGAACACATCTATTAATTGGCTCATAAGGAAATATATAGAACACATCTATTAATTGGTTCATAAGGAAATATATAGAACAAATCTATTAATTGGTTCATAAGGAAATATATAGAACAAATCTATTAATTGGTTCATAAGGAAATATATAGAACAAATCTATTAATTGGTTCATAAGGAAATATATAGAACAAATCTATTAATTGGCTCATAAGGAAATATATAGAACACATCTATTAATTGGTTCATAAGGAAATATATAGAACAAATCTATTAATTGGTTCATAAGGAAATATATAGAACAAATCTATTAATTGGTTCATAAGGAAATATATAGAACAAATCTATTAATTGGCTCATAAGGAAATATATAGAACAAATCTATTAATTGGTTCATAAGGAAATATATAGAACAAATCTATTAATTGGCTCATAAGGAAATATATAGAACACATTTATTAATTGGTTCATAAGGAAATATATAGAACAAATCTATTAATTGGTTCATAAGGAAATATATAGAACAAATCTATTAATTGGTTCATAAGGAAATATATAGAACAAATCTATTAATTGGCTCATAAGGAAATATATAGAACACATCTATTAATTGGTTCATAAGGAAATATATAGAACAAATCTATTAATTGGTTCATAAGGAAATATATAGAACAAATCTATTAATTGGCTCATAAGGAAATATATAGAACACATCTATTAATTGGTTCATAAGGAAATATATAGAACAAATCTATTAATTGGTTCATAAGGAAATATATAGAACACATCTATTAATTGGTTCATAAGGAAATATATAGAACAAATCTATTAATTGGTTCATAAGGAAATATATAGAACAAATCTATTAATTGGTTCATAAGGAAATATATAGAACACATCTATTAATTGGTTCATAAGGAAATATATAGAACAAATCTATTAATTGGTTCATAAGGAAATATATAGAACACATCTATTAATTGGTTCATAAGGAAATATATAGAACAAATCTATTAATTGGTTCATAAGGAAATATATAGAACAAATCTATTAATTGGTTCATAAGGAAATATATAGAACAAATCTATTAATTGGCTCATAAGGAAATATATAGAACAAATCTATTAATTGGTTCATAAGGAAATATATAGAACAAATCTATTAATTGGCTCATAAGGAAATATATAGAACAAATCTATTAATTGGTTCATAAGGAAATATATAGAACACATCTATTAATTGGTTCATAAGGAAATATATAGAACAAATCTATTAATTGGTTCATAAGGAAATATATAGAACAAATCTATTAATTGGCTCATAAGGAAATATATAGAACACATCTATTAATTGGTTCATAAGGAAATATATAGAACAAATCTATTAATTGGTTCATAAGGAAATATATAGAACAAATCTATTAATTGGTTCATAAGGAAATATATAGAACAAATCTATTAATTGGTTCATAAGGAAATATATAGAACACATCTATTAATTGGTTCATAAGGAAATATATAGAACAAATCTATTAATTGGTTCATAAGGAAATATATAGAACAAATCTATTAATTGGCTCATAAGGAAATATATAGAACACATCTATTAATTGGTTCATAAGGAAATATATAGAACAAATCTATTAATTGGTTCATAAGGAAATATATAGAACAAATCTATTAATTGGTTCATAAGGAAATATATAGAACAAATCTATTAATTGGCTCATAAGGAAATATATAGAACAAATCTATTAATTGGTTCATAAGGAAATATATAGAACAAATCTATTAATTGGCTCATAAGGAAATATATAGAACAAATCTATTAATTGGTTCATAAGGAAATATATAGAACAAATCTATTAATTGGTTCATAAGGAAATATATAGAACAAATCTATTAATTGGTTCATAAGGAAATATATAGAACAAATCTATTAATTGGCTCATAAGGAAATATATAGAACACATCTATTAATTGGTTCATAAGGAAATATATAGAACAAATCTATTAATTGGTTCATAAGGAAATATATAGAACAAATCTATTAATTGGTTCATAAGGAAATATATAGAACAAATCTATTAATTGGTTCATAAGGAAATATATAGAACACATCTATTAATTGGCTCATAAGGAAATATATAGAACACATCTATTAATTGGTTCATAAGGAAATATATTTTCACACATATGATTTATAAAATATAGTGAAAGAAACTAATTGAAGTACTTATCGATAGTAGTATGAACTTGAGGTTTGTCCAGACTATTAGACAAAGTCGATCAATTGTCTATAGAAATGACTAAGAGATGTCGATAGACATGTCTATAGACAATGTATCTCGCCTTTTTAGAGACTTTGTTGCGTGTACACACTTGTTGGTTAGTTGCTAGACATGGCTGGCAATGTTGGGATCGCTGCTTTGACTGTTATTTTTTTGAATAATGAAAAAAGCGGAAGAGGAAACGTTGGTGGAGCCGTGAAATGTTTGAAGAGGGATCTAGTTTTTGTTGCAATTTACTTTCAGCACATAAATTGGAAGACCCAATGAAGTTTTGAAACTTTACCCGTTTCACTCCAAGTGATTTTGAAGAATTACTACAGATTTTAGGAGAAATATTTAAAAAAAAGAGAAGCACATTTAGAGAAACTATTCCATCATATATGGATTTTTCTACATCTCCCACGGATATATTATATTTTTGGCCAGTTCTTCGATTTAATTGTGGTTTTTATAATCGGGATTTATAACTTCCCATAAATAATTTAGACAGTGAAAATCTTTTATGAAAAACAAAACTTTATTTAAATAATAAAAACAATAGGAAAGGAAACTTGAGCGAAATAAACAAAAGCAATTAAATGTTAAGTATTCTTCACTGATAATAACTGGCCACAATGTTCCACAACACGTCCACACTACGAAATGTTTCCGAACATTGTCTAAAGTCTCCCATCAGAGATGGGAGACCAAAGTTCTGCAATTTTGTTGCAAAGCCATGTCTATAGACACGGGGGTTTGTCTCGCAATTGTCTATAGACAAACGCTCGATTGTATGTAGACATTGTCTAAAGACAGAAATCCCTCGACCTCGTCTAAAAGTGTGGACAAGTCTTTATAAATACCCGTCTGATAAATACGTCTTACGGAAACAGCAGGAAAATATTTTTGTTTGTAGGAATAATTTAACGATATGTAAAAGGTAAGACAGTATTGCTAAAATCTTGTAAGCTTGCGACATGTTGCAAAAGGCAGGAGAGAACTGGACTGGGCACGTCTCACGGCTAAGTGCAACTTCTGTTTAAAGAAACCGGTTAACCGAATATTTCAGGACAGTGCAGCGTCCAAAAGTGTAAACGGGTCAGTACTACTTCTGTGATTCTTGTACATACAAGGTTTGTTACTCTGAACAATTTCCCTGATAAAATGTCAACACGATTTACACATTATCATTATTGTTAATGGTTCGATGCTTATTATTTCTCTTGGTTAACTCATATAAAGATCTTTTATGATGATTGACTTAAATTATCCATAGGTATAGCTAAGAAGGAAATAATTTGGTCTGTGCATCTGTGTCATTTAACGTAAATACTCAAACGTCTATTTCCATTTTGCTGTTTTCATTGTTTAAAAAAAATATACATTTAAATATCTTTATTAGATATCTTTTAACAACTCTTGGAACGATTGAATTATACGAAAGGGCATTTGCTTTACAATTACTAAGGTAATATCTTCAGGTTTAAGGAGAAAAATTAATGTCTTTAAATTTTAATTTACGTTACGATAGTTTTTTATTTCTTTAAAAAACAAGAAATTAATTTTTTTTAAGGAAATAAATATAAGTATATATTTAACAATTCAGTTTGGCCATTTTAAAAGTAAGTATTTATCAACATATACCCTTTTAATGATAGTTGAAGGTCATGGGAAATCGACGGCGCCCCACCACTGCCACTAACTATGATGGCCTTGTATTTAAGTACAGCTTTTTGATATTGGACGAAGGGATAAGGGACTCAACCCTAGCTGCATGCCGTCGTTGTTACCACCAATATTTCTTTTAATTTACAGCACACTGTCATTAGGTCTTCTATTTCCTTGCCCTTCTGTTTGGTCTGGCCATTTGAAATGCCGTATTTAGAACTTTTAATGCACAAAATATTCACTCAGCTGAAACTGATCATTTATCACAACGATTAAGGATAAGCCCCAACTACGATAGAGAACCAGTGCCAGTGGAAATGACAAGATTATTTTTCTCGACGATGGAGGATAAGCCCGAAGTAGGACGCAGGATCATTTCCATGGCACAGACAAGATTATTTATTTAGGATGCAGTGTCCATGTCCGTATCAGAATTAGGGTTCACGACGATGAACAATTAAGGGCCGCGACAACCACAACTATAAACTGTCATCACCCATGATGTTGGGCTCAAATTCCAGCCACTCATTTCTTGAAAATATTAGTCTGCTGCCCCTCTTATTTATGGCTTCGACCGATGTGTGCGTTAAAGCTGCTAATAATGTATAAGAGAACGCAACGAGTGTTCTATGCCGTAAGAGGGTTCAAGTTCGATCTCTAAACCTTTTACTGAGTGATGATGAAATCTAAAAATCCCACACTGTACATCAGAGGTATAAATTATTACATTTTGTGGTTATACGCCGATTATTCAGTACTACTTTTATCACTACTTATTATCCCTTCGTATCCCCTATCCCGCACGAATCGTTATGGCACTAATAGGACTTTAAACTCATGACTTCGGAGTAGTGATACTTACAGTTGTTTCGGTAATGAGAGTTTATTGTCATGATCACGGACTAGAGTCTGAGTATCCAACAGACCGCAGCCCAAACTGACCACCAACCTTGTGAGAGCTGGTAATAGTAATAGGAAAAAGTATGATTTCCATGGACAGAAATATATCTTTGCTCAACCGCTACATATAGAAATATTACCCTCTGCCCATTAAATCAGAGATCAGCTCTTACTTATGCCAAAGCCCGTTTATAATGGCTTCTATCTATTTCTTACTACTAATGAATTCCAAGAACAGAGCTCTTTATAGAGAATGTAATTTTTTTTATTCTGTTTAGGATACACTGACAACTGTTATCATGGAAGCTGTTTCCTTTAATCCTCAAATAAGAATATATTTTAAAACAAATTTGTCTAATACAAAAATATACTGTTATAAGGTTTCTGGCTATTGAGACCAGAAATATATTGTACCGCTTTCCTTTAAACTCAGAACTTATCATTATTGTTATTGTTATATCTTATTGCTTTGATAGATGAAGGATCTCCGAAAATCCGCAACATATAATAATTTTACATTGCTACATAAGGGCATAATGCATCATACTTAATCTTTTTTTACAAATTGTAATTATTACTAAAAATGTTATTAAAAATACCATATGTCCTGATGTCCTATATATCCAAGAGTGGCTGTTGCCTGATTTCTTGTACGCTAGGACTTTTTCGAATATTAGTCACAAGAGGAAAAAAATTACGACTGGGTTTATACATAATGGACAAACTGTAGTGGAAGTAACTATATTTATAAAGAATGGTTATGGTTTTTAATCCTGCCAACGTCAAATTTACGCAGGATGAATGAGGCGTATAAATTGCAACGATATCAGTACCCATAAGCTGTGAATCTTTGCTTTGGTTCATTAAACTTCGATTGCTAGTTACTGTCATGCAGCCTTACATAGGGTTCGTAACGATCACTGTATCTTATCCAAACTCGGAAGTGCCCCAGAGGATTAAGCCACCCTCGCGCCTAGGCCAGGCTGCCATCACAAACATGGCAAAATATTCAAGGTAAGTTTCTTAGAAATCCTTTGAAAATTGTTGGAAAGTAGTATTTTAAATTTTTAAGTAAAAAAATTCTATATAAAATAAATAGTAATATATATAGGCTATATATATATGTGTGTGTGTGTGTGTGTGTGTGTGTGCGCGCGCGCGCGTGTGTGTGTATATATATGTATGTGTCTATATATATATATATATATATATATATATATATATATATATATATATATATATATATATATATATATATATGGGGAGGGAGAGAGATTAAACTAAATAAAACAAATTTTTATTAATAAAAACTTTTGACACCGCGAGTGCAAAAATCGGATATTAAATAACAATAGTATAAAAATCTAAGTTTTCAACTAGGTCACACAGAAAATTCATTCTAAATGCCACAAACTCAAATCAGTGTCAGGTAAACGATAGTAGTTAGCCATCAAAACAATAAAATAAAATTAATTTCGTTAATATAGCAAACCTAATAAAAATAGATAAATTAAATCTAGGGAGTCCGATAAGGGGTGAAATGTATGACTTTTCATGAAAAATCAATTTTAGTACAGAAAGAAATCAATTAAAATATCAGGTTGGCAAATGTTTTGAAGAGAGAGTAAAATTGGTTTCTAGGTATATAAGTCACAACTTCGGAGGTCCGAAGGGAGAGTATTAGAATTAATTTTACAAGTTGCTGAACATCGTAATGTCGATAGTGTCACTAGATTGTTCAATCCTAAGCCATGGTGGCGGCCTCCAATCGTCTATCGTTTATCTTATAACTCTGAATCTTGTAAGATCCCAACCTCGTGATTGTTGTTTTAATCTCAATTAATTATCTTTAGTTTCAATGACGGTTTTGAATATATTTGCTTAGTGAGGCCCGTGGAAGAAAGACGGGTTTAACAATGTGAATATTTTGGCAAGTCGTTTTAATATCAAATTGATTTATTAAACTTATTTAATTAAATAATTTAAATATTTATTGAATCAACTTATTGTTCTTGATAAAACTAAGGAATAATTAAATTTTGTATACATAATAAAAATAACAGTAATACGCTCATGTGTTAATTTTAAGATAATATGTGTTGTTTTATGTCAATTTATACTTAATATAATAAAATGTGGTTAGAGTTTGTTAATGTTATAATCAACGGTATTAAACATAATTAGAGGTAATTTCCAAATGTACATGGACTGGACAATATAAGCAAGAAATTAATGTGAAGATAAAACTTCTTGAAAACTAATCTTAACATAAAAAAAGACATTTAAATTTTACCCTACATTATCATATATCCCTATTTTTTTAGGAAAAAATTAAGAAATATTGTTTTATTTAAATATCATATTGTTAACCTTTTTAAAGGCATGTATGTTCATTAAACTTGCAGCATATTTAATGGTTATCAAAACGTAGTTAAATTATTAAAGTTATTCTATTTATAACGCATATAAGCAAGTGCGTATTTTGGCACCAAAAGAACTCACCCTTGACAAAGAAAAATAAATATTTAGCTACTAGGTAGGCTAGTTGGCTTTTTAAATGAACGTCCGGGACGAGATCCATTGGCAGATCCTGTTTAAATGTAACACAGAAACCTGTGAATGGTAAGTTTAGCAGGGTCATATTTTACATGAACTAATTGTATTGTTTTGGTACTCTATCGCTCATCTTCAGTACAATTGCAAATGGTGTGGTGGTTATATATATAATAGTGTTCTTGTCTTTTCAGCTGAGCTATTATATAGACAGATATGACTCAAAACACTGACCTTAACATTGGAAAGCCAAACGCACAGTAAATTGTTGGCAGTTGTTTGTAAAATAATGGCCGGTGGTATATTGTACTGACCCCGATTTTAGAGTAATCGTTGCAGCACACACACTTAATAAACTCTCTGACCTGCCTACCTGCCGCCAATGGTTTATGAGTCCCCTACTAAAGGCCAATCACGTCGATATTGTGTCGATATTTAATGTAATAAAATAGATATAAGAATTCGATATTAAAAGTCCTGTCTTTTCGATTTTACGAAATCAGTAAAAATTACCTAAATGTTACTGTTAAAATTTTTGAAGACCGAGGCCTAGAAGGTAACTTATCGTTGGTAGGTAGGCCGCCTGGAAAGGCCAACGCGCGCGCGCGCGCGCGCGTGTGTGTGTGTGTGTGTGTGTGTGTGTCGAGAGGGACGTCCAATCCTCTGGGGCGCTTTACAGTCTGGATGGAGTATACATAACCAGAGTGTAACGTTATAATTTCTTATTTAACTTGTAAGATGATTTAATAAATATAAGTTTATTCCAAACTCAATGAACATTAAAGGAGTTATTCATTCTTCTGTGTCCCTGTTTTACACCGTGTTGTTTATTTCGATTCGTTATATTGGCGAACTTTTAACAATTAACACTTTTACACTGACAAATTGTTGTGTTTGTCTATGACAAGTTGTTGTCTATGAAGAGTATTTTCAGTTGGAATATTCTCCTCATGATACTTATTCATTACCAATCATCCTGACCATCCAACGTTATAAACACTATCGATGCGTTTGTTGAGAACAAGGAATGCAGATTCCTTAATCACGAGTCAAGAATCCTTTCTTCTACCAAAACCCCTCTCTTCCAATTATTTCTCATTAGAATATTAACTCCAAAATCATTAACATAACACCTGTGGCAGTTACCATTATGAGACGCAAGTATTCTAGATTTCAGACTCTTATGGTGTTGAATGACATTTGATCCCTTCTCTGATTACCTCCGCACTAATTACAAGATACATCCAGTAGAATTTTTATTTACCATTTTTACATCCATATCCGAACACTTTTGAACTGTCACGTTTGGAATAGTCCAAGATTGGGCTACATATAACTTTATGGCGCTTTGAGTGTTTAACACAGAAATAACCGTATTTTAACTTACATTTTATGGCCTGATCATAATTATTATTGATTGTTGTGTGCAAGCGTGACGTACAATATTTATCTTAAAGCAGTATGACTAACTGTTTTGGTGAAAGTGTATGATTCATAGGAATATAGTATACAGAGTGTTATGCTTGTCGTGATTGCGGTTAGGTAGACAATCCATTGACAGATGTAGAAACCGGAGAATCACGAATTCTTCCAAATGACTTTTAAGTAACTTCAGTCGTCATGTTTCACGGTCGTGATTTAAGGATAAGAGATCACCGAAAACTTCCTGGTTTCTCCATAGAAGCAGATGAAATAACAATGCACAGAATAACAACCAGTAATATCACACTTCGTGTTTTTTTCATATTCTGAAGATATCCAGTGGATTATTATCTTGCTTAAAAGTATAACATAAAACAATATAAGTTACTTGAACAAATATAATAATAAAAAACTAAATTCCAAGGCATATCCTTCTTACAGTAGGATTAATATGGTTTATTTTTTAAGCTAAACGAATGAACATAACTCTTGTTTTAGTATAGATCTCTTTACTTTTGCTTTATCACAGGTTGATGAATTTTTATAAAAGGCCGGAATTTACCCTTGCTTTATCTCAGATAGATACATTTTTATTTCGGGCGTAAAATTACCTTTACTTTACACGTAGGTAAGTTTTATTTCTAGCAGTCCTTTACCCTTTGCTTTATCACAGGTAGATACATTTTTATTACAAGTAGAAACTTACCGGGTTCATGATAGATAGATAAATTTTATATGGAAAGGGTCTATTTGCTACAAGAGACTGCGGTAAAGCGATGCTTGGAAGGGTCAGAAATGAACAAATTTGTAACAAAATGGAAATGGATAAAAGTATACGGAAATAAGGGAAGAGATAGAAAGAATGCAATTGGTATGGCATTTAGTAAAGCCGGAAATTTACCTGGGATTTAACACAAGTCGATACATCTTTATTACAGATATCTACGTGCTTCATCACAGTTAGGTAAAGAAGTTAAATCAAAAAGATTTTTAAACAAGCAGGAAGCTATAATTTTAGGTTTAATTTTATGATTTCATGGTTTATGGTTTCTAGTGTACAATTTGGTTCATGAATAAACAAATTATTTCGTCTAATCTTTGATTTGAATAATTGACAACGATAAATAAACCTAGAAGTAAAATACGAAAGAGTTTAGTCAAAAATTTAAATTATTTGTGTTTTACGAACTTACTCTTCATTATTAAAGGAAAAAATATTTGACTATTTATTGAAACGTCACTACTTCAAACGTTTTCGATAACATTTAAAACTAACTGCTTACAATATTATGAGTTTAAAAATAATATAAACTAGATTTCAAAAATCTTGTAATTTAAAATAATCTTTAGTAAATATTATAATATAATTTAAAGTTCAGGTTGTGACATTAAATATACAAGAACTATAAACTTATATACAACGTTTCACGATGGAATTCTTTAATCAGAACATGTTTTCGGAAACATCGTGTTCCCTTATCAATGACTAATCTATGCTAAACATGAGTAAGTCAAACCTCGATCTAATTAAAGAATTGAGTTTAAAGAAGTTGTATACTAGTGTATATTTCCTTTAAACATTGTTGTATATTAGTCATCCACTTGTGCTATGAAATATTGTTTAAATGGATTATTTGTAATCACACCATTTGTGTCACACTTCTAATTATTACTATTCTCATTTTTTAAATAATTTCCAGCTTATTAATTTATGATCAGTTGGTAAGATGATACTAGTGAAATAATTTCAGAGTTTATTCTACTGAGTAGGTTAAATACAAAATAAATAACATTCCCGATTACGTTCGTGTAATAAACATTTGCTATGCTGTAGCCACTAAAAAATTCAAATAAATAAATAATTGAGATTTTTAATTAACGTGGCTGCAATTCAAATACAAAAGAAGAATATTAGCATGAAGCTGGCAAAATTAGCTCTATCACGTAGGTTGACTAAACCAATACGTGGTTACTCTCACGTTGTCACACACCGCCCAAGACCACCACAGTCCTGCTCCTTTCCATCCCCACCTCTTTACTCCTCTGGCAGGTTATTCTCTTCGCGTGACTTCTCTGTAACACACTAAAAACAGTGTCGTTTAATTTACTGAAACGTAACACTCATTAAGTTTAGAAAGTGTTTACTTAAGCCTATACTCAATCACTTTGTCATTGAAAACGAATGAGAAAATGAATTATAACCTAATTGTAAATAGGTATGCGTTATTATTTATTACGTTTTTTCATAAGTACGCTCAAATTTTGTACATATGTAGCCAAAAGGAAAAGCAGGAAAATGTACTCAAATGTATACAAGTATTCCTATATTCCTAACAGAAGTGAAGATGGGTATAATTGATTAATTATGATGATATAATTATAATTGATATATATATATATATATATATATATATATATATATATATATATATATAATTCATTGTGAATTACCTGACTCAAAAATTAACATAAATACAGTGTTCACAGAAAGTAAAAAGTATTGACTACAGTAAAAATATGTAAGTGCAGTCTATACTACTAATAAAATATCATACTGCTGATTTAAATGTACAAACATAAGTTTGTGCTCTGGATGCGATTTTGTATTATAAGTACCGAAAAATCGTGCTATTTCACAATAAATCACAAACCCTAAGTTCCCTCTTATCTTTTTTTAATAAACTAGTACCCACCATGATTTCGGAGAGTATGTACCTGTGGTGCTAATGTTACAAGACAATAAGTACCAACGAAGACGTCAGTTATGTAGCCGAAATGTACACCGTGTTCTAGTTCATGCAAACATAATATTTTGGTTTCGTTATTTGTGTTAATAAAGTTTTTACTGGACGTAATGAATTTATAACAGTTGTTAAAATGTAACACCACTTCACTGTGTAAAAAAGTCAATATTTTTCGATATTTTAACTGGAAATATATTTTTACTTTTAACCAACTTACAAACTATTATTAACCTTAGTTTTATATTTCATAGACTCTATTAACTCCTCAAAATATTTATCAGTAGTAAAGATATGAAATTTACACTTGAAAACTCTTCGAAAAGGTTTTAGGTTATTTGGTACATGTACACATTAGGATTTAATAAATTAATTTACATACATAAAGCTGAAGTCCTGAGAAAATACTACTATTGCTTGAAAGCTCAGTTTTTTCTATGTCTTTCTTTAATTAAATACTAGTACACAATATACAAACACGTAACCTGGTTTTTACGCCTAGATGATAAGCTTATTTAAAGCTTTCCTGAGATTAATAATTCTTACAAAATATTAGGTCAAACGACAATGTCCACTCGGCTCAGAGTCTAAAGTTGTGTAGACCTCGAGAACGTTTTCCTTATTTGTCTGTACACGAACATGCAGGCTCTTGAATATTGATATATTTACGTGCTTCTTTGGCTACAGGAAAGCATTGACTGCATTCAATTCTAAATAAAATTATGTAGATTCCAAAAGCAACAGTTATTGACTAGGAAGACTTGTCTATCATCTTACTGACATTAAATGACAAATAATAAAATGGAACGAAGAATCCAAAGGAGATGTACCAAGGTTTCACTATTTCCACTTCTTGTCAATTTCTAACTGGAAACTATAGACTCATTTAACAAAGCTTAGATGGGTTTTGGGTAAGACTAAAATAAACGAAAAGCTAATTAATAGCATTTAAGGATTTACTTTTTTGATAACATCGGTTTTGCCTTCATCAAATTTCTTTCTTATATCTAACAACGTTTATAAAGTCCTTCCTTTATATAAGTTATCATCCTACTGTGCCATGTCCATTGCTTTGCTTACATCTCAAAGGTAGAAATCTTACTTTTTAGTAACCTAAGCAAATGTGTGACCAAGTAATCTTGATTTCCTTATAAGATGTAGCTGGTCACCGCCTGATCCTTTTGGTAGATTATCTCGCCAAAATCAGGCAAACAGTACATAACCTACTGTGCCATGTCCATTGCTTTGTTTACATCTCAAAGGTAGAAATCTTACTTTTTAGTAACCTAAGCAAATGTGTGACCAAGTAATCTTGATTTCCCTATAAGCTGTAGCTGGTCACCGCCTGATCCTTTTGGTAGATTATCTCGCCGATAACAAGCAAACAGTACATAACCTACTGTACCATGTCCATTGCTTTGTTTACATCTCAAAGTGGAAATCTTACTTTTTAGTAACCTAAGTAAATGTGTGACCAAGTAATCTTGATTTCCCTGTAAGCTGTAGCTGGACACCGCCTGATCCTTTTGGTAGATTATTTCGCCGATATCAAGCAAACAGTACATAACCTACTGTACCATGTCCATTGCTTTGTTTACATCTCAAAGTGGAAATCTTACTTTTTAGTAACCTAAGCAAATGTGTGACCAAGTAATCTTGATTTCCCTATAAGCTGTAGCTGGTCACCGCCTGATCCTTTTGGTACATTATCTCGCCGATATCAAGCAAACAGTACATAACCTACTGTACCATGTCCATTGCTTTGTTTACATCTCAAAGGTAGAAATCTTACTTTTTAGTAACCTAAGCAAATGTGTGACCAAGTAATCTTGATTTCCCTATAAGCTGTAGCTGGTCACCGCCTGATCCTTTTGGTAGATTATCTCGCCGATATCAAGCAAACAGTACATAACCTACTGTACCATGTCCATTGCTTTGTTTACATCTCAAAGTGGAAATCTTACTTTTTAGTAACCTAAGCAAATATATGACCAAGTAATCTTGATTTCCCTATAAGCTGTAGCTGGTCACCGCCTGATCTTTTTGGTACATTATCTCGCCGATATCAGGCAAACAGTACATAACCTAACATGTCACAAGGAACGTTTCTGCTATATATATATATATATATATATATATATATAACTTTTAGTTTCATGTATGATTGCTTTTTAGAAGAATTGGTCTTCGTTTTACTCTCACAGTTTGAATGATCTGTTCTTTACGAGTGTTTATCATATCTGAACATTAATTTGGCTAAACTCTGTCACAAGTATTGCAAATAGACTCGATATTACAAATAATTTAAAAAGAAGTACAAAGGAGATAGCAAATGATAACAGATAACATGAACTCATCAGCTGGCTTTGCTTTATATCAGCAGACAACTATTTAACCGTGTATGTAGGCGTATGTAAGGGTTAACCTTTCCAGAAGAATTACAAAGTTCCTTTATTTACTCTAATCTTTATTGATAACATTCAAAATCGTTACTCAACATTTCTTCTGGAATTGTAGAAAATAAAAATTTCAAGTTTGATTTTTAAAACCTTGTCATTTCTTACAAATATTTTTACCTGATACCTTAAATAAAGAACACCCTGAAGACGTACTTATTGTTCATTTAGTGGTCTTTAAACCTGAATTGAGTTAAAATTTAAGAAGAGTGGTAATTTTTATTTTTTCACCTGCTTAAAAAGTAAAAGTTGTGTGTTTAATGGCGTAAACGGCCTTCAATTTTCAAAACCCGTTCAGCTTGGAGGTGTGGGTTAGCTATCAGTCAGTATGGAATGTAAAGGAAGGATTTCTGGCTGTCACTAGTAGTTTGTATTACCTACAAGCGCAGTCCTAAGAATAATGTTATGGTCATACTACTTGATGAATCGAGATGAACATTATCTCAGGCGATTATTGTAATCTGTATTATATTATTGCATAAATATACATACCTAAATATATGCTACTTAAATTGTATTAAGTTATCCTGACATAGCACTTTTTGAGTGGTTTTCGAGCGTGTTTATCAATATTACACAAAAAGCAAAACTGCTTTATTATATTTTGTTGTTTATCACTCCCACAATGCAACAAGGTAAAGAAATAAGCACCCGGCCACCGTCTACATGCCAATGTAGGCCTATATTATCACAAAATGTATCCCATGTAAGCCTATATTATCACAAAATGTATCCAATGTAGGCCTATATTATCACAAAATGTATCCACTTGACAGTTGCCAATATGTTAAGTTTTGATTGAAATAACGGTGCAATATGGACAAAGAAAATTAATTAATTTTTAGTTACATTTTCGAAAAACCTTCCAAGAACAACAAAACTGAACAAATTTAAATTAGTGAATTTATGTAAAGCTACAATGTTTTAGATTATGATCATTTAATCTGGAAGCACATTTCCTACAAATATCCGCAGAATCCTTACCTAACAAACTCTTAGATCATTTAAACAAGATCTCCTTCTCCTTCCTACTGTAGGAAGTTCTTGGATTTATTACCAGAATGATTACATATTTATCATTTCTCAAGATAATGGGCGAGTTATTGTAATTGTTTAATCTTTATATAATTTAGAGTTTCAAGGTCGTTTTCAATCCTTATCATTATCTCAACCTTAGGCAGATTTTACAACCAGGATATTCTCAATTTACCACCCCACCTCAAAACCGCAATCTCTTCAACGTCTCGAGTTTCATTCCGTTTATTAGCACAAAACCAATAGCATTTCAACACTTGCGGTTTGAGCTTTCTTTTAATCAAAGGAATAAAGAAAACTGTTTCATCTTCATAAACAGACTTCTAGCTTTTATCCCTTTATCATTACGCCCTAATTGTTATCACCTTAATCATTATCACCTTAATTGCTTTTTTTATATACATTATGTCATACGTTACCCTTTTCAACTCCTTCTGTTACCGCACACTCTCCTTATATGTATCTTGTACAAATTTTCAGTCGTTAATAAAAATAAGTTTCTGTTCTTGTAATCATGTTAAGAACTTTTTAAACCTATAGTGGATGACAATTACTTAATATGTTTTTTTTTCAAATATTTATTCAATAATTAAATTATAAAAATTTCAAAGCTCTTGGTCAGATTTGAACTGAGAATCCTCATGCTCGAAGTCTAATACTTTGGCACTGAGCCAACTTTCCCATAGGTATAATTCTATTTCTTAAAGACGTATATGAATTTTTTTTGCCCCCATCTGATTGTCATCGAAACATCTACTGTACAACCTTGAATTGTTGCCATGGTTACCCTACAATATCATAAATAACGCTCTAGAATTAAAAATGAATGAAAAGAATAAAAGAAACAAATAAACCGGATTAACAGTATCGAACATTGCTTTAGAAACGGACAATGCGAAAGGAAAGCAAAAAGAAACTACATCACATTGCAAGTGACGAAAAAAAAGAAAGCGTGTAAATAGTAACAAACAAAAATAATAGTCCAACACTATACATAGAAAAGAAAATGGAAAATTACAAGGAAATTCGCATACTATTTTGCCACTCATTATTGTTGTTCTGGCACATGTAGACTATATACATATTTATATTAATTGTAATTATAACATAAAAAGAAACTAAAATAATGTATTTATTTCTTGACTCAAGTAGAAATTGAATTTTGTAAAAACTTTTATATTACTTCATTATGTTTGAAATTAATGTTTTAATTAAAGAAGGTCTGGAAAAAACAGTATATAAAATTGTAAGGTAATTTTGTGTGTTGCCTTATAAAGGGTATTATTTTTTTAACAATAGGGAAAGGAAATAAGTAAAAGTAAGAAAACGTAAAGGCAAAAACACGGCAAAATACTCCGCCTTCCTGGTTCGCTCTAAAGTATATAAGGTAGCCTATATAGTGCAAAATAGACCTTTATTCACTCCTGGATAGCCTTACCTATAGACCGTCCCTTAGACTCAAGATTTAAGTAAGCGGGATTTTGAAAGCGAATGACCAAGTTTAAGAGGGAAGTGTAGAACAGACGATGGGGTAACAAACAACCAGGAAGAGAATCAGTTATACTTTTTAATACCACCCTTTGGAGCCAACCATTATCACATAGTTACAGACACAGTTACACCAAAAATGTAGTCACCGTCAGCAGATACGTTTGCAGATGATGGTAAGTTGGAAGAGGATATTTGAAAAAACAATAATAAATTTCTAGAGGCATTCATCAGGACAAATCTAGACTGCAGAGGATGTGTAAGGACAGTTTAACAGAAATCTTGAAAATGAAGCGAACAGTAGTAGAAGATATTATTACTCTACAGTCTACATGGTACCTTGTTTAAAAAATGTTCGATCCCGAAAACAAATTATATTGTTTTACAACCCATAGTTTTAGAGAAGGGAATAACAGGAAAGTGTGAGAGAGAGGACTGGAAGTAAGTCTGGAGACGGCGGGAATAACGACGTAGAAGAATGTTTTAAAATGTAGTTAGGAATGAAGAAATAATATATTATGTGACGTCGAATTCACAAAGATCTTCATTTGAAAGCTAAAGAGAATTTAGATTGCATTAGGTTACATAATAAACACTCATTTGCAACACAACTCGTATTCTTTACATTACGCTACTAATTTTTATTCACAGAATTTCTTCCGAATTGTTTCAACATTTGCATACTGATGTAAAGTACAACCTTGTTTCGTGAAAGTTTTGACGTTAATACCTTCCTGTGATTAAGATTACATTTACTTAAAGAAACACACACACACACACACACACACGCACGCACGCACGCACTAACACACACACGCACACACTCACATATACACACACGCGCGCGCGCGCGCACACACACACACACGCACGCACATACACATACTCGTATGGACCGGACACCGTGGCCTACGCTCCTAACTAACGCCTATGAGTCACCTGTCTTGACTTTCTACAAAACTAAAATATTTAAACTATTATATTTTGTCAATTCTTATTGACATTTTTGGATTCTGCGTATTATTTCTTGGATATAGAGTTCAAACACGGAGTAATTACGCCACTTCTAAAGATAATAGACAAGATAACAGTCATTAAATATCCATTTCCTGTTTTATTATTTTAAATTGAATATTCTTTAAATATCGACATAGGTTCTGTTTCCAAGGAATAATACGTATAATCCAAAAATGTTAGTAAAAATTTCCTAAATGTAACAGTTTGGAAATAGGTGTCGTAGAAAACCATCGGTGGCAGGAAGGAAGAGCAGCGCGTGCGAGTGTGTGGTCCGAGGGTCGCTAAATAATCTGGAGCGCTTCCGTGTTTGGGTAATATATAATATAGTCACCTAAGTTTAAAAAATAGAATAATTTGTAACCACCATATTTTTGTATAATTTGAAAAATTTCGAAGTGTACTTAATTTTAGAAAAACTACAAATAAATGTTACATATAAAAAACAACAATCCAACTGTCTAAGGAAAATATTTCTTTCATTTTGAAGTAACGAAAAATAAAATCTTGAAAAATATAGTTAAAATTTATTTTAAAAAACAATAATAGGCCTACTATCAGATATAATTTACCACTTGTACAATATTTAGTATACCTTACTACGATGTTCAAATAAAAAACAGCTATAGGCATACACATTTTTAATCCATTTTCCAATGACGTACTTACATTCAATTCTTATTAATACATTGAGATATTCCGTAGAACTTTTTGAGTTTCCGTATAAAATTGGAATCCTCAACAAAGTCTACACTAGATTATTTGTCAAACCTTATTCATTAAAGCTTTAAACAGTGTTTTATTAAAATCATCTATTTGTTATGAAAACAATTAAATTTTAAGCGTAAAAATATAGAAATTTTTTTTAAATACGGCAATTAAGTTAACGATAACTATCATATCTAAGTGTTATTTCTATATTAATTAGTTAAGTTTAATTGTCTTTTAAAGTATGCTGACTTAAAACAATTAAACTAAAATTATTAAATTAAAGTACTTAATTAACTAAAGTAAAATTAATGCAATTAAACCGACTAGAAAACTAAACAGATTTAAAAAACACATTTTTTAGAATTTTTCTTCATTATTTCTAGATTTTTAAATATTCACTTTAATTTTATTACGAATGTTAAGAATAAAAACAAAATTTGTCCCAGTAAAAGGACAAGAAGTTTGGAAAACACAACACTTTTTGTTAACCAGGTATAAAATACAGATTTTCAAATTTAAACATTAATTTATAAAACAAATCTATTAAGACAATACACTGCTTAAAAACGATATTCTATTCACAATTTAAGAACGTATTGCCAGCACAGAAATATAAATGAAACAAACTAGCTTTAAAATAATAGATCAGACGCATTCACCTACCGCCCAACCGGTGGTGATTACGTCACTGGATCCGCAATACGTCATCGCACGTCACAACAGATTGACGAGGAACAATTAATTAAGAATAGACGAACAGTGTATTGTAGCTGACGTGAAGGTAGGCCTAACCTACACGTGTTGTGCGCGATGGCGTGGATTATAATGACGCATATAGAAACGTATGCCGACAATAATAGACTTTTTAATGCAGGTATTTACGCATAGGGTTTCATTAACAAAAACGCCATTAAACTCTTTACAATTTCACCTCGCAACAGTAGAGCCCAGTAAAGTTTCAAGTATATATAATTGCAGAGAATGTACTGATCGTTACAATTGTTTTAGAAAATCGAAACTATTCACGTTCCCCATCACACACACTACATTCTCTGAAAATTTATTAACTTTAGTTTATTTTACTCTCCACATTTCGTGACAATTGGTGGTGAATAATTGGTTGCAACAGATTCTTAAATAGTTTAATTATAGTGAACAATTATTGCGATTTATTAGGCCGGTCGAAAATTATCTTGAAAATCAAGACTGTTTTGTAGTTTTATCTTTAAACCAAAAAAATATATAAATCAATTTGATGTATTTTCAAATTAATTTTAACTAAATTATTGATTTATGTTGAATAGTTTGTAGAAGGAAAAGCCATCTTTACAGATGAAGTCGCTTTCGAATGTAAAAAAGTTAATTTGTATGAAAATTGTCATGCATTTTTGTCATTTAAATAGTATGAAGATAAACTCAAATTATATATGTGTATAAACATTTAAAACTTGATGTTTACGCAAATTAATTTTATTAATGTGTTAAATAGCTTGTAGCTGAAAATGGCATCTTGAAAGGTAAAAAAGCTTTTGATTAAACAAATATAATTTTTAAGAAAATTATTATTTTTTAATAATTTTTTAGAGCTAAGCTCATCGCCAATTGCATGCACTAGTTTTAAATAAGTAATAGTTTTGACATATGCAAAACCTATATTACATAGTCTTCAATAAATAAATAAATAACCTCTTAACCACAAAAACGTTTTATTGCAAATCCTAAAGAACATATAGATTTTAAAGCAATCATCTTTAGAGAAAATTATTACAAGAAAATGTTTCAGAGAAAGCTTTTTGTAATAATTTCTTCTGAAGGTCATTGCCTGGTAATCGAAATGTACATTATAATTTAAATAAAACGTTTTTGTGGTTAAGTGATTGTATTTGTTTAAGTAAAAAATTACACCACAGTTGGTCTATATTGGTGCTTTATAAGTTGTTAATATAGTATATGTTTTTTTAATCTTACATTCATTTAATGTAATAATTTTGGTAAATTCGCAGCTACAAAGTCTTTGCTCTCTTTTGAGTATAAACTACAAACAAGGTTATGAAATTTTTTTTTTAATGTCTATGTCTAACAACTATTAATGACAATTGTTGGTGTAGGAACGTGCACGAAAGAGTGCCATCTGTATCAGTTGGCTGTTGGGGAAGTGCCAAATACCTTCATGCTGTCAAACAGACTCTACTGTATATGAAGGCCGATCCAACGTCAACACCTGTAAAGTTGGGCCTACAAGTGGAGCGGGAGGGGAGAGGTTAAATCGGGATCTTTATTTTGTAATCAAAGCGTCGAGTATTCTCTCTGTATAGCTTGCGTGGGTTAGACCTTCTCACAGTATTATGAGTCACAAGTTATCATTAGTTCCACATAGTTTCGTATGGTATAGCTAAGTTAGAAAATTCTAAATTATTCTTCAATTTTAGAACACAAAGTTCTCAAATCCTAAAAATGTTTAATTTTTAATCGAAAAGCTCGCTATCCACAACTTGCTTGTGGTAGACCTTCCCAAAGTACAATGCATCGTAACCTATCATTAACTAACTATACACTTTCCCTTAAGGAATAATTTTAAAAAAAAACTTTTTTGAAATAGTACGAAAATACAATTAAATGTGAAACTTGATAGCAACTGGTACAAATTTCTTAGTTAAGGATTTTTAAAAATCCTTACACCCACATTAACAAATCATTGAAAATTGAATTCCAAACAGATTACAAAAGAAAAAACTATGAATGGATTTTTACTAGTTTATAAGGTAGACGCGGAAGATGCTTTTCTACATGTAGTTTATTTGTTAAAATCAAATACAAGAATGCAGACATTTTACTTTCTGCAAATTATATGAACATTCTATATAACTGTGATATATAACTTGTAACAACATTTAGAAACGCGAGTTCTATAGGTTACTTTATAAAAAGTTATTTCGCAAGTTTAATTCAGTTCTTTAATTTAGTATAGGATTAATTATTTATTGTAAAATTTCTTATACAAAAAAAAAATAATCTATTTTAAGCAAAAGTGTAACAATGGGAAGGAGTATTTTACCAGTAATTAATCTATCTAGATACTTCCATAAACGTAGTTTAAATAAATTGTTTTCTTTTGTCCTTAATTTCCTCAGTTAGAACTGGAAGTCGGGCGGTTTATTGCGTTAGTTTTATTTCGCCATTTCCTCATAAAACTTCGCAAATGTAGCAGTTTATGGTGTGTTCATGCATGGGCTGAGTTTCATGTTTTAAAGAAGTTGTATTTGAACGGAAACCGGTCCAAACAGGATCCAGAGGTCAACCTTGGATTGTGGGAATTAAAGACAAAACGAGGGACAACAAAAGTCGATAACAAAGTAAAAGTAGTACCTTCGTGTACAAGGGGCAATAGTACCTAATTGTAAGTAGGCCGTTGATAGTACCTGCAGGACTTTATGCAAAGGTGTAAAGATTACGCTTTCAGGAGCTCTGGAAGTATTGAACGCAATCTAATTTTAAAACATTGTAAATTTATTTGTAAAATATTGAAAAAATCATATGTCAGCTCTTTACTTTGGTTATCATTTACTTGGAATAATAACTAACTTTTATACTAAAAACAAAACAATTACACAAATCAATTCATATAGAAATGTGTAACATTTACTTATACCTGGTAAAATAGTTTTATATCATCACCTCGCCCTATCTTTTAAACATCGAAAACTAGATTGCGGTTCAAGTTCATAAAATACTCTACAGCATCATCATGCAAAGAAAAAGACAGTGCTACTATGGGCTAGTTTTACATAGTGGTATATAATGTGGTGGATAAGCATATACAAAACTAGTAAGTCATGTCGAGAAACGAAGTAAATAATCAACTGTTTAATTTTTAGTTTTAAGGTTTTAAAGATTTAAGTCACCGTGAGTATCTTCGTCAATGAAACGACAATTTCGAAACGCGCCAGCACAGTGAGTTCTCACTTAGCTATAAAACAATTATTTTTGAATTAAAGTTTTGTTTGTGTAAAAGACGAAAGGAGTTGTATTATTTACATTATACTAATATTAATTTCTTTATTCATGTAAATGGAACATAATTAATGACCGTGGGCTGTATAATATAAATTAGCATAAAGTACCATAAAAAGCCATACATTTGGATTTATATCAGTTGTGAAAAATCTTAAATTTTATAAATATGCTGTGAATAAAACGTCACCTCGAAATCCCTTTGAGAAATCTCACATTGGTGTTACTGCACTCTTTGTATACTACACGTATAAAATGAATTGAACCATCAACTTCAAACCAATAGGCATTTAAGTTTAATGATTGTATTTATCAAAATAATTAAGCATAGCAACATTAATTACAAGTGAAATATTTGTAACCATTTAAGTTTTTTCAAAACAATTTGTACAACAAACCTCAGAAACTAGAATTTGAGTCTTGCTTGTGAACAAGAGAAATAACACTACCTCACAATCAATTATTCAATTTATTAAAGCGATAAATGACGAAATCATTACCAGTGAGTATAATTCATAATTCTTTAGAAAATTTAAACTTACCACATTTATACAGTGATGCTCATTAAATCGTTAATGAGAATATAAATTATTGTGAGTGGGTTCGTTATTATATAATTAACGCCCAAAAAATTTAAGACAATCCTTAAAGTATTTGTTTAGCAATAAAAGCATAGCTTCCTATGAGATACAATGTTTTATTCCTTCGCTAGTTCGACCAAAATGGCATTTCAAAAGAGATGACTACAGATACCATTTTGTTTAATCGACTACTTTATTAATTAAGCACACTTTCTACTTACCATTAGCCTATTTATTCCTAAGATTAGTATATTTAAGGCCTATTACACACTTAATTTCTTCATAATGAGACAGCCAGTATATTAGACTAACACACTAAACATTCATTAGTTGAGTGTACTTGTAACAATCGATATTCTATTATCGAATGGCTAGTGCTATATTAAGAGTCGATCAAATACCGGAAGTGGTTGGAGTGGTAAATTACACTTAGCAAATTATAATCTATTAATACGGCTTTTGACATTAGAATACAATAATTTTATGGCTGTGTCCTTTTCCCGCCGTATTCCTTTAAATCCTTTCACTGCATATGGAAATAATACTTTGCATAAGGTTTTGAAAGCACGTATTTTGATTTAATAAATTAACTGTTAGTATTGGATTTGCGTAATTTTGTTTTTTAATGAAATCATAAGTCACCTTGATACAGACCTACTACTTGACAATTTCATTTAAAAAAATGTTTTACTGACTTTAATACTTTTCCTCAATGATAATCGATTTTATATTCCAAAATTTAAACTTCCTAACGGAATTAACGTCTTCACACTTGCAAGTGACGTATTTTTAAAGGTTAGAGATTTCCACGCTAGATGTTTTATTAGTAGAAGACAAGAGAATTTATTAACCTGAAAGTTCACAGAAAATAAGAAATTTATTTATACAATTAGTTTCTTAAACTCTGGCATAGTAAATTGATAATGATTACAAATCTAAAACGTTGTAAGGGACAACAAACACTTCAGTTTTGAAATGGGCTTATTTAAATATCTTTATACATATCAGCCTTATTTCTTCAGGAGTACATATCTCTTAGTTTAATTTCAACTGAAAGTTCAACATTTATTTTAAAATAACTTTATAACTTTTTACTGTAAAATCTTTTAGGTGACATTACTCATTGAACCTATAAAGAAAACTGAATAAGGACCACTTTAGGTGAAGTAAAATGTTGAAACGCTGCTAATATTCCGTTAAAACATTGCTCGACGTTTTGATTCCAAACGAAATTTCATCAGTAATTATATATTTTTTTTTTATATTAACATTTAGCATAACTAAGTTATACATAAATTCACACTCAACACCATGATAATACACAATTTCTAAAACCACTAACATCTTATTAATATAAATTAATGTTGAAACCAAATTATCACAAAGTATATCAATGTGGAGACATTGAATCAAGTCATTATTACAATCAGATGTTCACAGATACAATCAATGAACCTGTGGTCCAGTGCTTCCATAAGATTGTATTTGTAACTTAACTTCATGTTTGTAAATTCAATTAGTTTGTGGTAATTTTATATTAACATTTGTTTAATAAGACGTTATTGATTTTGAAAATGGTATATTATTGTATTTTTTATAGTCAAACTATGTATAATCTAACTCTGTTATTAAGAATTAAACAGATTTTTAAGAAAAATCAGTATTGGGGCCCACACATCGGTTCAAAAAACTAAATGAAGTTTTTGGCTATTTAAATATTCAACTACAAATAAATTATAGGTATTAAATGTAGAACTTAAACAAAATTTTCAAATCTAAAGTAGGTCAATCTATTACAGGTTTGATTTTTTTTTTTAATTAGACGTGTAAAATTTAATATTCTTTTATCCTATTTTAAATGTACAACTTCCAAATCGAATCGGACGCGTTACATAAAAAAATTCCTTGTGAAAAACCATGGATAAAATATTGATTTGTAAAACAGCCAACAACTTTATTTCCAACAACAATGCTTCATTTTAAATGGAAGTTATATTTGGGATCATCTTGCCACCACTAGAGCGTCGAACTGTTGCCAAGTCAGCCGGCAGATTCACACTTAGCACAAAAACTATTATTACTAACAAAATTTAATGTTGTATCACCATAGTTGTATAACACATACACTCATCACACTATCTCGTACACTCCGATTTAAAAAAAAATCAGTTTAACCATAATTACCAAGGTCAATTAAAAAAAAAACTTTTATTAATTTCCCATCCCGTTTAGCCTTTGTCCTCAATTCACTGATCCCTCATCGTTTAAATAGTTTTGATGGATAAATGTATTACAATATTCATTCGTGTGTGGGTGTGTGTGTGTGTGTGTGTGTGTGTGTGTGTGTGTGTGTGTGTGTGTGTTTGTGTGTGTGTGTGTGTTTGTGTGTGTGTGTGTGTGTGTGTGAGAGAGAGAGAGAGAGAGAGAGAGAGAGAAAGTGTGTGTGTGTGTGTGTGTGTGAGAGAGAGAGAGAAAGTGAGTGCGTGTGTGTGTGTGTGAGAGCGAGAGAGAGAAAGTGTGTGAGTGTGTGTGTGTATGTGTATGTGTGTGTGTGTGAGAGAGAGAGTGTGTGTGTGTGTGTGTGTGTGTGTCTGTGCGCGCGCGCGTGCGTGTGTTGTATAAAGGCAAATAATGTAGTTAAAATTCCAAACAAGGCCAAAATCTTGTAACTGTTTTTAACAATATATTCCTTTAGTGAGGAAACCTAAAGGAAAATGCAGGTGTTGTTTGTTCATACAAGGTAAAACTGGTGCTAGGAAATAAACTGTAAACCATTTTTATAAATAGCGATTGAGTGTCTCCGATTTAACCATACTCAGGATAGATACCAACTCCTTTCTCAACATTCCACATTGTACAACATGAGTCATGCGGTTACCATGTAGCTGTGAGTTAAATATCAAGCGATAACAATGCTCGGGAAAGAATCTTTAGTCGGCCAAAGGTTGGAAAGCCTCCAATAATTATACTGACATTGTTATTGCTTTGCTGCAAATAATGAAACAATTTTATAGAATTTTTGTAAGTTGATTTAATAATTTTCACAAAAATGCTTTAAAAAATGGACTGTGATTAAAACTCCAATAATCTGACCGATTTACTGGAATTCTTTTCATAACTTTGTATTAATATTGTATTTATATCAGATTGCTAATCAGTTTTTTTACAATTATTTAAATATATTTTTTGTAAAATTATTTATGTTGTTAAGGTGTTTCTAATAACTAATTTTTCTACAAATATAGGAAATCCTTAAAAAGCAGGATACTCGTTTATTCCGGAAATCAGTTAAAACTGAATAAAATCCAATTTATATTAGTGGGCTTTATTGTCATCTGACTATATAAGTTGTGATAGAAGTTCTAAAAAGATAAAAATTGTAGTAAACAGTAAGGGGAGACTGTTAATATTTATTCCGATTTAACAGTGTCTCAGCTAGCCTCATCACTTTTCTCTAATGTTAATTAAGCCTTGCTCATAACTTATATATATTTAACAGTCTGGGTTAATCCTGATTTTTTTGTTATTTCACATGTTACTTAAAAATAAATTCTAAACAAGAAAAAAAGTGATGTCCCAAAGATTAGGGTATTACCTATTTTTTTACTGTCAATTTGGCCGTTGCAACACTGAGGGTTTTGTCGCGAAGGCGATAATGTTTCAGAAAAATTTAAATGTTGCGTTTAAACGCCAGTGCTAAATAGAATCTGCCTTTTCTGGGATATTTTTATAGATTTCTTTATTTATTTATTTTGTATCACCCTTATTTTGTAAAGTCATTTGCTCATTAGACGTAGTTCAGACTTTGGACTGTTTCTAGGTCCTCAAACTATTGCTCACTGGTTACTCCAGCTCGCGATTAAAAATGATCCTGTTAGTAATTTGTATAGTACTAGACAAATTACTATGAAGTTTACATCAATGAGAATTTTAGTAGCTCTATCTTCTACTAACAATTTGTGGATTGCATTTAGCAGTAGAAATTGGCAACACCTACTACAAATAAGTAAATTTGGATCTGTAAATACTTTTTTCATTTCATTTTGGATAATGTTTTCAAGCATATAAGCAGTGCCAAAAAACACGTGAGAGAATATATGCAATGCATGAGTGGATGACGCTGGTGGAGTCCCAGCAATAATGACTGTAAATGTTTGTCTTGATAAAAGTCTGCACTGATAATCAAGCATTCCATTAAAAGTTCTTAGGAAAGGCTTCTACTTGGGCGTAAAGGATTTAAGAAATCTAGATGTCGTTTGCAGTTGTGTGAGAATTTGAAAAAGATATTCAAAATTAATGTTTAATGAGCCCAGATCTTTTATTTCGAGGTTTTATAGCTACACCGACACTGGCTTTCGGCTTCCTCGGTCATTCCCATGCGAATCCGTAGGATATTTGAGATTTTTTGCTGCGTTGGATTCGCCCGTCGCACTGGCGGGCGATTTTTTGTCGTTCATTCAATACAAGATCTTACAGAGCTACATGTTCGTAGCCAAAAAATCATCCAATGTGTTAAACTATTTGTTCAGGTGGTGTTAATATAGTAATTACTGTATTTATCTACGCAGTGGATCAAAACTCCAATTTCCATCATTCTCAGCATATTTTTAGTCCAATAGTAGTTTTCACATTTGTTTTTAAAAAGTATACTACACACACACTATTATTATAATTATTTTAAAAATTTCACCAATTCTCTAAAAGACGGGAGCAAAATTTTACGCTTTGAAATTTTATAGACACTTTTCAGTTTTAATTACATAAAAGAATTTATAAATAATTATTTATTTATAGCTTATTAAATAACAAATTAATAACTTTCGATTGTCTTATGTTGCAGGTTGGTACCTTCATACTTTGTTTCACATATTTTAATTCTAAAACAAAGAGGAATTAAAGTCTTCTGATTTCAAGTAAGGTAAAGTAAATTATATTCTTCTATTAAATGTTATCCCTGTCACCGCCATTAAAGTCAGATTATTGTGACTACTTAACGGTAACTTCCGTAATGCGTTAACAATAGTAACAAACAAGGCACTCGGAACATTTACGTGAGTGCTATTAAACATTTAGAACTCAACAACAAATTTAAAATAAAATCAGATCTTTACAGAACAGCTTTGTCCTGTAATGTTTTATAACGAAATAGAATATTTTTGTATAAATGTCGTCATTATCTGCATCAGACAGTTGCCCTTTACTGACAAATTGTAGCCATTTTCTTTATCGTTCCGCGGTTGCCAAACTTTCACGTCTTTCGATGTACGCGTTGTTGACAGTTTTCACTGTTAGAGATCAAAAGAGTTAGTTATTTCTTTAATTCTTTCAAAGATTTTAAAGCAAATGTATAAATTGAAGAGCTTAAATTGACTTTTACCTCATTAAAATCATAAACATGCATTTAAGGGAGAATCGTAAATAGAAATGTAGGTTTATTTATTTATCTTATTCCAATAAAAAACCCAAATCGACAAATAACTCTAAAATAACAATAGGTCTATATATTGTTAGGAATTTATGAATTTAGGAATATATGAATTGGAATTTAGGTTTATTCATCTCTCTTCTTCCAACAATAAAACCCCAATCTACAACTAACTTTACATTAACAATAGTTCTATATATTTTTTTTATAAAGTTAATTGTTGATTTGGTTTTTATATTTGGAATATAATAAATAAATAAACCCAAATTCTTATTTACGGTTCTTATTTAAATGCATGTTTATAATTTTAATAACATATCAATACTCTTAAGCTCTTCAATTTTAAAATTTACTTCAAAATATTTGAAAGAAATAATTTCAAAGCATATACAATATCAAGAAATTAATGATTTGTTAGAAAGTGAACTTGATGTACATCGTGTTAAATTTGTAGATAAACTGTAACCCCAAAAGTTATATTTGGTTGATTATTTGCATGACATTAGCCAGGGGGTATGGTAAGGAATTTGCATCACTGCCCAAACCCTCTGCAAGCTACCCCTTAATTTTTTTTGCTTTACTAAATTTCCATCTTAATTATTTTCGGATATTGAATAGAACTATTTTTTTTAATACAAATGTAAAACATATTTCTGCAAACCATGAAGTTGACTGTTCATGCAAAGTTTGGGGAAGTTAAAATTATATAGTTATTATATCATTATGCGCTGTAAAATCACACGTGCTTATTACTTCGTCTATTTATATGAAGCAGCTCGTCCCATAATTAACAGCCCAAATCTTTTAGAGCAGAATATATATGCATTATAATATAAATAATTTACAAATGTTTAAAAATATTAGTTCAAAAATTATAATAAATGTTCAATAGTAAGATTATATTGAATATTTTTAATTTATATAAATAATTTATGTTTATCGCTGTCCATTTTTGATTTATCACTGCTAAAACAAGTAGTCACTGGCCCATATAATATGCACTGGTATTAGCATACTCTGTACTTTGTGGATCAGTGCACACGTCAAATTAACACAGTTTTTCTTGGACAAATGCAAGGAGCGTACAGTTACAAAGCCAGCTTTAACCACGTCTCTGAATTGTAAACTGTTAGGTCTCTGTTAAGTGAATTAAGCAATCCTTCCTGCTGTTTTCTCTTTGCCCATGTTTACCTAGTGAGACTATAGAAAATGACATGATAATTGCAACCCATGATCAATTACCGCTCACCCCATTATATTTTACCTATTGATACCGGGTAGTCACACCTCTGTACCCGGATTGAGACCAAGGTAATCCTCGGCCCACATAACTCCTTAATTTTTCCTACTTCCAGAACATACAATAATTTTGTTCTATATTCCCTTTCTTCTTTTTACAAGTAGGTATACTTCCTTTCTATCGCCAATAGACAATAGGTCGAACCCCGTGACAAGCATAAGTGATGCCATAAAGTTTCCTCGTTCCCGTTACCAAAGGATTTTATTTCCTCTCCTTAATCCTATCCGATACAGTAGTCTAACCATTGGCCTCCAAACTACAAAATGACAACCACTGCTTTTGCTATCACTTGGCAAAAAACCACTACTTACTGATATTTTTCAGCAGGCACGTTTCGTACTAGGTCAGTTTAACAGTCTTGTCCGTGACTCACAGCACTGAACAATCCACTGACCTAATGCGAAACGCGTGAATTGAGAAATATCAGTTAATAGCGGTTTTTTGCCAAGTGATACTAAAAATAGTAATTTATATACAAAAAACGTCAAGATGTACAACACAAAAACTGCAAGTTACAAAATAAACTTATTTTTGAACCTTGATATATAATATATTTCAAAAAGCGATATTAAGAAACAAATCAATTTCATTGCAAATTTAAAACAAACTTATATATAAACTGATAATGTAAACTATTATTTTAAAGGCCTTTCAACTTCTAACCTTAATTAATACCTTTAACAATAGTTTATGACACAATAGTTCCGAACTTTTACTTTTATCATAAACTATTGCTAAAGTGATTAATTAAGATTCACCGAACGTAACGGACTACAAAATTCAAGAACTTAACTAATAGTATGGTGTTAATAGTGTTACTATAATATGGTGAAATCAGGAAGGCTAAATTGAGTTATTTTTTGGAATTTTCCGAGCAATGCCTTCTAGATTAATAAAATATTGGAAATGGCTTCTAAATATTGTGTTTACCTGTATAAAAAAATATGCCTGTCAAGAGCAGAGTTACGTAATTATGATGCAATATGAAATCGATTACACGATGTAGTTGAAGAACGATTACTCAATACAGTTTACCAGAAACAGGACATATAGTGCCAACAAACTTAAAAACATACAATCTCAATCACTGTGTTATTAAATCAATGTTTGGTTAATTCACCAGTTAATTTGCATTGTTACCGGTATTGTTATACTGTCTTATTTGCTTACTTTATATTACCCCTTCGTAAAACAAACCTTTCTGTTAGTATTTTGTAACCACATTAGCATAAAGGGCGTTTGTAAATGTGGAACTCCAATTGGTTTTTTATTAGAAAACATATCTAGTTTTTATTAATTTGTTTTAAAAACTAGTATTAAACGTACAAATTAAAGTTTTAGCTACAAATAACTTTTTCTTGTTACATGCTTTTGTTTTAAAACTATATTTTAAACTTATTTTATAAATGTTGCTGGTTTTGTGGACAATAAACAAATTTACTCTGAATATAAACAAAAAAGAAAAACTGAAATACAATATTTATTTGGTAACAGAACTATGTAAAGTTCAAAAACTCTTCATTTGTGTAAATCATAAATTTATTATTCATTTTCACACCGAAACACAAACAATTTTCCCAACTTTGACATAGTATACAGCTGATCCAACATTCTCCATAAGGTTCTCTCCATTAACAGCTTTACTTGGCTCATGGAACAAACACGCATGGCATAGCCTTTTGGCAATACAACTCTTACTGGAAACGTTTCAACATTTTCCTCTTTCTATATTCCCGCTGTACATTGAGTTTTAATTCCGAGTCTAGACTAAATTATGCAAGATTTTATCCACCTTATCATACAAAACACTCTACAAATAACCATTTAAAAATGTCTAACCTTTAACAGCTTCTTAAAAGCTAAATTTTATTTTATATTATATAATGGCTAATGGTTTTTCTATTTTTTAATCAAATTTATATTGATAGTTGTAGGTTTGTGTGTAACAAATTTCGTCTCTTAAAATTTATCTTTTTTTGTCAATCGTCTACATAGATTCTCCGTATTCTAAAATCTCTCGATTTCTCTGTCACGCAAACTATATTCTATCATCGCCTCAAAGCCGAATTCTTGATTCGTATCGACGCTGACGTTCCAGTCTCGTACAACCTTTCACCAACCAGAGAAATTTAATTTCAATAGCTTTCGTTTGATAGTTTCGGTAGTTTAAAGCGTTTTTTTTTAACAAATGGTTCGTTAGGTTTTTTTATTGCGCTACAGTCAATTCGACGCGAATATGTATCATGAATTCCCAAATAAATGTTATGGGCAAATTGTGTGAGCTGCTGCCTTTCATGAAAATCGCTTTCACCTTGAAATGTCATTAAAGACAAAACTAAGCAAAATTATTTGCTTTTGTTTTATAAACACACTCACACAACACACACACACATACTCACTCATTAAAATCTTTGTTGTGAGAATTACGTTTTAGTGTTTTATTTTTATACAACTGATTTTACTTTAATTATTAATATACAGTAATGCTACTTTACTTTTTTACTAGCACGTATCCACAGACAGAGAAAAACTGTTCAAAATCAGTCGCTGAAAGACTTAGTGAAACAGTAAAATCAGAGTATTGTTTGAATATTGTGCACTATTTTTTATCCGCAACCAGTTCCTTTGAGCCCTTACAAATTTTAATATTTAGCTTGTGATAAATCTAAAAAAGGATTTGTTTTGCCCTAAAGTGATAGACAGTACGAATATTAATACATGCTAAGGATAGGGAAGGATTGGTAATATAGAAGGGGTTAAGGTGCGAAACTCCGAGTACAGCATATAAGGGAGCTATAAATACGGTCCTGACATTAGGGCGTGCCTGAAGTAGAATTACCCTCTAGGTAAATAATATCCTCTATTCTGTGTTACCTATTTAAAAGCACGCCTCAGAGAGATTTTGATGAAACAAAGAGATCTAACAAAGTTAGAATGAGGACTCTCGTCTTGTCTGTTGAAACAATGACAAAAGACAGGTCATTGTGCTACGTTTTGGAGACTAATTAAGAATTACAGTTCTTCGGGGAAAACCCAATTGTTAAGTTACTTTAAAACGAGTCACAAATCATTGACATTAAAAACTTTTTAGACGTAATTAGAATTGCAGTTCAATTAAATACTTATAAAGAATTCATTATTACTAATACGGATTATATATTTAAATTGAATATAATTTTAAAACAAAGAATAGTTACATTAATAACTGATTCTGTATTCAACTGCTACGAAACATTTACTAAAATATACTCTTTTGTAAAGGGTTCTTGACCCATTCATTTCATTTAATGTTAATATCCGTTCTCTAAAATAGTGTGAAACCTCATTGACTCGAATCTGGTAAATAATATAGTTAAAGAATATTCCCCTAAGCCATGTCGTTGAACTTAGACTCTATCCAATCCTAGCAATACTAATCATTAGTTTAGATGGAAGTTCTTTTAAGTGAAGGATAACAT
>JBAIZL010000002.1:308897644-308907644 GCA_036971475.1 Prosapia bicincta
ATTATAAATTTTAGACAAGCTCCTGGAGCTATTTTAGTCGGTCTCTGAGTCTGAGTGGAACAGTTTGGTTACAACTGTAGTTTCAGCAGCTTGTAGGCTCCGGGTAGGATACGGAGTCAGGTCTGTTGAGAATTGGCTGATATTTGGGCGTGGGTTTTGTAAAGTTACCGCAGGATATTTCAGTTTCTGACTTTAGCTGTCTTAACATATATTTTTAAATGGAAATTTTTGATTTGTTTAATATGAAATTACATTGACGGTAGGCCTACTAGAAAGTGCAGAAAATATTACTTTCTCTAAATTTAAAGTTATTGCTTAGTTTTAAGATATTGCATGTATTTTTTATTTTAAATGTTACTCAGCCTAAACCTATTCAAATATAAATAGTGCACAGCAATCTGCTGGTTACAAATGCAGTTAGCCTATTATTCCTTCCCGTGTTTGATGTCTGATATATTAAGATATTTAAAAACTTTAATTTAAACAATCGGCTATTATTTTGCTTGTTATGACTGAAGTTTTACAATGCAGGAAATATTTAATAAATTTGGATTTTGAAAATTTTGAAGATTTTTATTATTTTGTTCCGAACGTAACCTTGAAAGTTTCAACTTTATATCTTGTATATTACTATTTATTACGAATATACTGTGGTTGAATTTAATAATAAATACACAAAAACCTCTTAACCACAAACTTTCTTTATTTTACCCTTATGTACATTTCAGTTACAAAGTAACCATCCTCAGAGGAATAACATACAAAGACTTTGGGATGGTACTTTGGGATGGTACAAACATCTGAGGATGGTTACTTTGTAACTGAAATGTACATAAGGGTAAAATAAAGAAAGTTTGTGGTTAAGAGGTTTTTGTGTATTTATTATCTTGTATATTGTTAATTGGATTTTCCGTTTTAATTTATATTCATTTAAGAAGTCCCTAGTTTATAGTTTTTGTATTAAAACATTATATCTCTTTAAACATTAGTATAAAACTAGGTCTTCATACAGTTGTCAGACGCAGATATTATTACAAAAAAATAATTTGATGATTTGGAAATCCTAAAGAACAGAGCGGGGTGAATAATAGAACATCGCAAAGTTATAACTTTTTTTCAACATGTATGAAAATTGTGCTACATAAATAAAAGTTCATTTTGTAGAAATAGTTTCTTCTGTCAAACCTAAACGCAAGTTTGCTTGCCTATGTAGGGCAGCAATCACATCATACTTTATAGAGCAGCCATAACGTAAATGTTATTCTTTAAGCTACCGTGGTAAGCATTCTTGTGCGTATTGCCTAGTGAATGTCAACATGTGGCTACAGTTTTTGTAATCCTACATATGAAATGTTTTTTAACGTATAATATTTTAGTTTTTTTTATTAAATTTTCTATTGTTTCTTTTAAACAATTGTCCTAACTTTTATGGTAATAATATAAACAACTTAATGTAGTCTAACCAACCTAGGGTACTTTTTAATATATAAATAATTTTCAAGATGAATACTATTTCGAACTGCAAAGAAGTTTGGCAAGAAAAATATAATACAAAAGAATAACTGTTTACACTTTTTTGTTTGTTTAATTCAACTTTTATTCGGTGGATGCTAGTAATATATTGAAAGAATGGCTTTGAATTTTTACTAAAACTTTAACCCTAACGATTTACTAGGGAGCTACTGCGAGGGGAGGGTATGGAGTACCATCTCATGTTCGAATCATGGAAAGTATAATTCCCATTCAGTTTACCCTCTTTTCCCTCTCGTCATTGCTCTTCAAAATTAGATTTAATTATTAGAAATTTGTTGACGTAAAGAAATATAATTAAAAATTACAATTTTTTTAGCATTAAAACAATCCCATTACTCAGCAGAAACATGTTTAAAACTTGTTTAGATTTATAAAGAACAAGTAGATTTGCCAACTTGAAGAAAAATGCAGTTGATACAGTTAATACGCCCTCTGTAATCCTCCCTCGAACCCTCCATCTGGCGGAGGCCAAAGGGGTGAATAAATTACGTTATTTCATAGTCTATAGTAAACCTTGTTTATTTAAACTTCATTAGAGTTTTATGTTTGCTATTTGGTAGCAATTTGTTTTAATTTTTGTTTGTGTAGAGGCGTAACCTTAACACTTACAAACTGGAAATTATGATAGTGTGCTCCGTGCGCATGCGTGTATTAATCGTGGCATTAAAATTTTGAAGATATACTGTAATATTCTTTATTATTTCATTAAAACAAAATTATAATAGTATTTCTTTTCAGAATAGAAACGAAAATATAATTTAAAACTAAATGCTAAGCTTGAAATAAATATATACTCAGAAAGCAACAACAAATTATAAACAAATCTATCGTGCAAGCAATCAAAACGCGTCACTAGGAATGTTTATAAAGCTAAACTCTAAGCAGGAGCGATAAGACTTCCGTTATCTCATTGAATCATTGCACACAATTGTCGCTGTGACTATTTACATGTTTTTGCAAACCGTCATACTGTTAACCTCACAGCTGATGTCACAAGTCCGTTCCTTAAGTTAAAACTGAGATTTAATCAATCTTTCGTTTAATCGAGCCTCAGAAATAGGCTATTGCATTTAGGGAATATAAATTTGAAATGTCACGTTTTAATTTCATACTATAGAAATATCATTTGGTATTCACATTATGTGATTTTAATTTCTAATAAACTTGATAAAAACTTATTTCTTTTCTTTGCAATAAAGCTTTATTTTATTTTTTTTCCGGGAATTTACTTAGAAATCGCCTAAATGTAATGAAGTGTTTTCTTAGATAGCTCTAAAATATGAGTTGTTCTTCTTACCAAATAAAATCTAAAATTTTCAAATATTAAAACTTTCCAGAGATAAAACATAGTAGGTGTAATGTATCTGATAGTATTATTTATTTATTTGATATAACGTCTTCACTCCTAAATATTCCTAAATCTGTTACCGGATATTGGCCATCATTTTAGCCATTACATTGGTATTCACAACTGCTCTATGCAGTCATGTCGTTTTTTTTAGAAAATCAAGCTCATAAATTCTCCAACCATGAGACAAGTCCTTTCTTCCCTGGACCTTCCTTCTCTTCAATGTCTCCTATAGTATAATGTGGACTAATGCAAATCTCTGTTCGTTCTACATAATGTAGGCCCTACTCAAGCCTCCTCTCTTTCCCTCAACATTTAATGTTTCACGACTGCTGCATACATGATCAGTCCAATGTTTCATCAACATTCTTTTGCCACATGTCGAACGCTTCCAACCCATCATTGAGATTTCCATTATCGTTGAAGTCTATACTGTGATTGTACTGTGTCTACTCCGTATAGTAATACTATGAAGATATAATAACTCACTTGTCGTACTTTAATCAAATCGTTCAAGTCTCTACAGTGAATGTACAGTATCTACTACGTATAGTAATACTGTTAAAATTAACATTTTATTCGTCGTATTATAATCCAGCCTTCAAGTCTCTGCTGTGAGGGTACGGTCTCAACTTTGTATAGTAAATACTGTTAAGATTAACGTTATATTCGTCGTATTGTAATCCAGCCTTCAAGTCTCTAAAGTGAATGTACAGTGTCTACTATGTATAATAATACTGTTAAGATTAACATTTTATTCGTCGTATTTTAATCCGGGGTTCAAGTCTCTACTGTGAGGGTACGGTCTCAACTGTATATAGTAATACTGTGAAATGTAACTACTTATGTGTCGTATTTTGATCATCCGCACGCGCGCGCTCTTTGCATATAATAAAAAATGCAGATTTATAATTACAAAGAATGCAGATCCAACCGACGAACTTGTGAATTAGTTTCATAAGCAATGAAAATGAATCCATTATTTGAAGGACTAAGTGAAAGTATAAAACTAGTGTAGGCTACTACAATGTCTTCTGTATTAGTACGTTAATTTTAGTGAGTTAACCCATTTTTATCTGAAATACCAAGACTATTCATTTGAACCATGTACATAATTCTAAAATCAAACAGACCAACGTATTGTTATAGGGGATCTTCTCTAATGACGTTCCACTAATATATTCTACCCTTAGCCATTATGTTCCTCATTAATACAGGATGTAGACATTGTAAAACCAGTTCAGAACTAGTCGGGGACTTTGCCTTCATATTCCGTTAATGCCCTTTTTCCTGTTTCCGGTGATTTTGTCATAATGATCTCATAAACTCCGAAACGTTGAGCTACCTGTACACGTGTTACTAAACTCAACTTTACCCCTAATTACATCAGTTTAGGCAAATGGGGTTTTTTAAACTGTCATTAAGAGATAAGGAAGATGTGTAAGTTATGAATCACCGGTTTCCAAATATCATTTGAAAAGATTCAAAAACGACGGACTATCGGTACACGTGTAACTAAAATCCAATCTATCCTAATTGCTTTAGATTAGCAAATTGTTTAAACCGCCATTAAGAGATAGGTAGTTTGTGTAACTATTTGTCTACGAAATCATTTAGGTCACTGATCTATAAATATCTTTTGAAAGGATTTCCCTGTGATATTTACAGCAAATCGTTAAAGATTGCAAACAAAGCTATCTTTCAATATTTTTAAAAATTACCAAGATCGACAAATTCTATATTGTCTCTAGTTTTTTACCTTGTTTGAACATGTTTAAAAAAATATATTTTCTTAATTTCCTCTCTTCTTGTAAATATTTAGAAATGGCTGTAAGAAAAACCAAAACTCCTGAAGGAATAGTGTGAACCAAGTGTCGATGAATCTTCAAGTAACCGGTACTTTCAATAATATTCGAGATTTTAGAACATTTTATCTCTAAAACGATTTTAGAGCATTTTATTATAAAACGTTACTGAAATACCTTATACTTTTTATTGTTTATGTTCACTCAAGTAACAACTCATTTACTAATATTATATAGCTATACAGATAAATATTATAAGTATTTCTTTAGAACAATAATGCGGTATTAATTAAATTTCTCGATCTTTCACCGACATTTATTGTCAGCTTTTTGAAGACCTGATGATAGTTGGGTAAGATTGCAATACTGTAAATACCTAATTAAAAATAATGCGATCACTCAAGAGCTGATTATACAGAAAAAATAAGAAAAACGTTAAAATAACATTAGTATGAAAGCTATTCGTTAGATAATTACAGAGAGATTTCACTTTATTTCCGATACTAAATGTTCATACTAAAAATCCGGTGTTACAAATTATGGAAAAATTGTACTTTTTTGTCTGAATATTTAAAGAAAAATGAGACTATAACTGTATCGAAAATAAATATTAATTTGGTTGGAGCTAAATACAAATGTTAGAGGTTGACAGTTATAATTTCTTAGGTTTAACTTTAAATTATATTCTTAAACAATTCGCTCCGGCTACAAAAAAGTCAAATATGTAGAAAATTTTATTTCTAGAAAACTGATAAAATTACATTAGCAATGTGAAGTCTACAATAAATACAGTTTGAAAAATAAGTATTTTTTTAGAACAAACTGCTGTAGGGGCTATTTAATAAACCTACCACAGATGTTTTAAACTGAACTGAACTATATATACATAAACCTCCCATATCCGGCCCTCTAATATCCGGTCTCTCATTTCCGGAACCTCCGATATCCGGACGTAATATGAAAATAAAGTAAGCATCTTTATTCAGCAAGGCGCCTTGGCGTCGAGTTAGTTTTCTGGTATCAATAGTCGACTCTTTGTTCTTTTCCGACTCAGCCAGTTCGATTCAAATCTGAGTATCGTTAAGTTTACATATATTCTACAGGATTTTATTTAGTTAGTTACTTTACCTAGAATTTGTAATTTACAATATACAGTATGGCGGAAAAGCGGAAAAATTTTCTCTGGCGCCGTAAGTTACTATGTTATAATTGCACCTATTGATGGGGAAAGAGGCATTGCTAGATTTGCTACATGCCGTTTTTGGATTCCTATAGTATGGGATCCAATCAGGGTGATAACGCTAGTTAAATCATGGCTAAAACTATTGCATCATAAAACAATGAGAGGAATGAAAACGTATTACAAACGGAAAACATTGTTACTGAAACAAATGAAGAAATCGTCGATCTTCTCCCAAACATTCCTGGTTGTAAAGACTTGAACTGTGTTGGCGTGAATGAATGGATGAAAGGGGGGTGAAGTTCAAGAGTTTACTACTAGTGATATTATAGACTTAGTGAGCCCACAGCCAGGGCCTGTAGCAAACCATGACGCATGTCGAAGCTTTCCAGCCATTTGACCAGCTGGTCGAGTACGTCGAACAAAACGAAGCAACAGCAGTCGATCGTTTTACTCTTTCGAAGGAGGAATATTACGTCGAAGAAGCGTGTTCAACAAAACCAGAAGCCCAAATTACATATTTTTTTTAAACAAAATCGACAGTTAATGTATAATATTTAGGTACAGTACAGAATTAAAAAAGGTCCATGCAGCCAAAAAACTACATTTTACGAACAGTTTTATATTGCTATTAAAATATAATTAAAATCTTCAATAAGTGTAACTTATTTACTTAAAATAATCATAAATCTACTTCCAATTAGAATTGATGTGTTTATGTAGTACAATCATACATCATTACATAAAACCCGTCCAGATCAGGCTGTCGCCACTTTGCTCCCGAAGTGAGAGGTTTTACTATATATATATATTACCAACGAAAAGCTTTGGATATAAATTAATAAATATTCTTGTATTTGAATAACCTATGTTGTTTTAAATTATTAAACAAGAAAACGTATTTTATATTTATATATATATTTATGTATTTTATAAATATATATATATATATATTTATATACCACTGTGTGTGTGTTTGTGTGTGTGTGTGTGTGTGTGTGTGTGTTAGTGTGTGTGTGTGTGTGTGTGTATGTGTGTGTGTGTGTGTGTGTGTGTGTGTGTGTGTGTGTGTGTGTGTGTGTATGTGTGTGTGTGTGTGTGTGTGTGTGTGAGTTGTGTGTATGCGAGCGAGCACCCGTGTGTATGCGTGTGTGTGAGTGTGCATTCACTCCCGCTCCGGTGTATGCATGTGTGCACGCGCGCTCCCGTGTATGTGTGTATATAAAGTTTAAACCAAATTGAATCTAATTCAAATTACTTGAGATGAATGTTTAAATGAATGCAAAAACTAAATGCTTTACAAAGTAGTGAACGAAATTAACGTTTTGATAATATTATCTATGGAATTCGACATATCTGACGTGCCTATTTGTTCAGCTGGTCCAAGAATTAATCTGCGTCCATTAAACTTTGAATTCTCGTAAATCTAAGGCGAAAAAAGAAATTTTTTTCAAGAGCTATTATAAACCTATGATATTTCCTGTAATGGTTTAATTTATTTAAAATGCTAATGAAGATGTTTACAACTGTAATTGTCTGTCTTCCGAAAGTTTCACTAAAAATGAATGTTGTGCCAAAGTCTTACTTTTGTGGCAAAGAATTTAGCTAAACATTCAGATACGAAATGTTAGGAGCAGAATCGAAAAGATAATAGGCGTAATAGAAACTAAAACCTCAGCTTCTTTTTAGTGGTGTGTGTGTGAGTGTGTGTTTACGTCAATAATTCACATAAATTTACCATTTTAATTTCGTATGAATTAATCAGTTAAAGCTGATTAAGAGAATTTTTCATATTTCCTTTCCAAACACACTTTCTAACGCTTTGACAAGACCCATTAGGATGCTTCACTTCACACATTAGTATATTCGATTGTATTACATTCTACATTCTTACCGATTCCGTTTCCTAAAACTATTCAAAACTAACCAGACCGTTACTATTAATAGGAAATCCCATTCTATTATTGTAACAAATACCTGTTATGGCGTTCTGAATGACCTTTTTATCTGTGGTTAATTATGTTTCTGGAATTCATTAAAGAAGACCCGTTAATGGCTACAAACCTAAGCTTATTTATTAAAACTTTAAACAATTACGCAACGTTTACCTGCATGTAATCTATAATTTAAGTTTTGTACCTGAAACGTTCTCTCCTTGTATTTAAAAACCTTATTCATTAATTTTGATTAACAGTTCGAATATTTACTTTTAAATATCAACAAATATAAATAATATAAGGAGGTTAAAATTTGAATATTCCCTTGTTAGGAATAAGGCGAAAAACAGATATAGTAATAGTTAAGTAAATATAGCTACTATAAATATCTGTGGACATTCAAGTGTACACGTTGTCTAACAAATGATGAAGAGACAAATTTCGCCATAATTTCAACTAGAATCCATTCATTTAATTTCTAGACAATTTTTTCCCTAACACTGTCTTACCAAACTCTCTTCTCAAATATCAAGTCGACGTTGGGATTGTTGGAATGAAAAGAAAGTGGTCATTCCGGTTCAAATCTAGCGGTAACGTATCGCTTAGGCAGACTATGCAGCTAACTTACACCAACACAAAATGCTATATCCGTAAAATTTAAACATCAGTATGTTTTCTAAACATTTTTGTATAAATTCAGTTATATATTCTATTTATCTTGATATAAAATGGATGAACAATATATGAACTATTAAGTTATTTATACGTATAGGCTAGTCTACGTGGATATTAATATTCTAATTATATGTATATATACAAATTCATGGACCGCATGTATGATATTTATCTGTATATACAAATACATAGACCGTATGTGGGCTATTTATCTGGATATACAAATGCGTAGACCGTATCTAGGCTATTTTTCTGCATATACAAATGCATAGACCATAGGTAGGCTATTTATCTGCATATACAAATGCGTAGACCTATCTAGGCTATTTATCTGAATATACAAATGCATAGATCATATGTAGGCATTTATCTGGATATACAAATCCATAGACCTTATATAGGCTATTTTTCTGCATATACAAATGCATAGACCATATGTAGGCTATTTATCTGGATATACAAATCCATAGACCGTATATAGGCTAGTTTTCTGCATATACAAATGCATAGACCATATGTAGGCTATTTATCTGGATATACAAATCCATAGACCGTATATAGGCTAGTTTTCTGCATATACAAATGCATAGACCATAGGTAGGCTATTTATCTGGATATACAAATCCATAGACCGTATATAGGCTAGTTTTCTGCATATACAAATGCATAGACCATATGTAGGTTATTAATCTGGATATACCAATGCGTAGAGACCGTATCTAGGCTATTTTTCTACATATACAAATGCATAGACCATATGTAGGCTATTCATCTGTATATACAAATTCATAGAGCTACGTAGACTATTTATCTGAATATACAAATATATAGATCGTATGCAGACTATTTATCTGCATATACAAATGCATAGACCATATCTAGGCTATTTATCTGCATATGCAAATAAATATACCGTGTGTAGCCTATTTATCTGGATATACACATCCATAGACCCTATTTACGCTATTTATCTGGATATGCAATTGCCTAGACCGACCGTATGTGGGCTATTTATCTGCATGTACAAATATAAAGACCATATGTAGGCTATTTATCTGCGTATACAATAACATAGACCGTGTTAGGCTATTTATCTAACATACACAAATCCTACACATATCTACACATATACAAATCCATAAACATGGTGAACAAGTTTATAGGGTATATTTGTATATATAATTACTCATACAATACATGTACAAATGAAAAAAGTTCTTTAAAATCATAAAACTGTAAACAGCATTAGTCTGTTGTGCAAATTAACCTTTAGGCTATTTATAACTTGTTGGTAAAGGTCGTTTATAAAAATAGGAGAAAAATACTCAATTTTTTTTTTTTTTTGAAATAATAACGCACATTGTTGACTGAATTATTTAGTTAATTCCATCAAATTAATCGTTACTTTCTTCTCGTAATGAAAAAAGATTTTTCATCTAGAGTTCAATAGCTGTTTAAGTAATATATGTTCATTAAAAATATTGTATAGCACTTTATTTTACTACACTTCCTAAACGTAAAT
>JBAIZL010000002.1:308912644-308927644 GCA_036971475.1 Prosapia bicincta
TTGTATTGTTACACTGGGGAATGCTGCAACAATACCAAATGTTTGTGGAATTTAGCTCTTACAAGTGGGAGCAAGAGGGAAAAACAATTGTTATAAATTTTGTACAAGATTATTTCTTCAGACAGTTAAGTTGTGACTTGTGTTCTTTTACTATGCTTTTCCATGTGAAAGATGGCGTAAAAGTAGAAACGCCAGGAGATTGTCAGCCGGTTCTTTAGGATTTCGGTCGAGTACAGTCTCATGTAAGGTCTGTAATGCCGTCATAGTCGTTTGGAAAATGTAGATAAACGTAAATTAGTAGACGAAGATGTAAACATGTAACGCCGTTAGTAAACTTATTACTAAAGCTAAAGAATTTCTGAATAATATCATAAAAGTAGTAAATTTTGTAAAATGTAGAAACGAGAAACAAATTGATAAAGTTGGTTGAGTTTTCGATAATCATATCGCAGTACGAAAACATTTACTTACTTATTAAAGATTTAAAATCCGTTAAGAAGTTAGGAATAGTGTATTCAACCGATTATTGAATGGAATATAAGAGAACATTCAATGGATTATTGTATCGGAGAATATTGTATTTAACGGATTATAGAAATAAGGAATGGTGTTTCCAACGGACTATTGTACTACGGGGCATTATATTCAATGGCCTATTGTATCGGAGAATATTGTATTTAACGGATTATAGAAATAAGGAATGGTGTTTCCAACGGACTATTGTACTACGGGGCATTATATTCAATGGATTATTGTATCGGAGAATATTGTATTTAACGGATTATAGAAACAAGGAATGGTGTTTGCAACTGACTATTGTACTACGGCGCATTATATTCAATGACCTATTGTATCAGAGAATATTGTATTTAACGGATTATAGAAATAAGGAATGGTGTTTCCAACTGACTATTGTACTACGGGGCATTATATTCAATGGCCTATTGTATCGGAGAATATTGTACTTAACGGATTATAGAAATAAGGAATGGTGTTTCCAACTGACTATTGTACTACGGGGCATTATATTCAATGGCCTATTGTATCGGACAAGATTGTATTTAACGGATTATAGAAATAAAGAATGGTGTTTCTAACTGACTATTGTACTACGGGGCATTATATTCAATGTATTATTGTATCGGAGAATATTGTATTTAACGGATTATAGAAATAAGGAATGGTGTTTCCAACGGACTATTGTACTACGGGGCATTATATTCAATGGCCTATTGTATCGGAGAATATTGTATTTAACGGATTATAGAAATAAGGAATGGTGTTTCCAACTGACTATTGTACTACGGGGCATTATATTCAATGGCCTATTGTATCGGAGAATATTGTATTTAACGGATTATAGAAATAAGGAATGGTGTTTCCAACTGACTATTGTACTACGGCGCATTATATTCAATGGCCTATTGTATCGGAGAATATTGTATTTAACGGATTATAGAAATAAGGAATGGTGTTTCCAACTGACTATTGTACTACGGGGCATTATATTCAATGGCCTATTGTATCGGAGAATATTGTATTTAACGGATTATAGAAATAAGGAATGGTGTTTCCAACGGACTATTGTACTACGGGGCATTATATTCAATGGCCTATTGTATCGGAGAATATTGTATTTAACGGATTATAGAAATAAGGAATGGTGTTTCCAACTGACTATTGTACTACGGCGCATTATATTCAATGTCCTATTGTATCGGAGAATATTGTATTTAACGGATTATAGAAATAAGGAATGGTGTTTCCAACTGACTATTGTACTACGGCGCATTATATTCTATGGCCTATTGTATCGGAGAATATTGTATTTAACGGATTATAGAAATAAGGAATGGTGTTTCCAACTGACTATTGTACTACGGGGCATTATATTCAATGGCCTATTGTATCGGAGAATATTGTATTTAACGGATTATAGAAATAAGGAATGGTGTTTCCAACTGACTATGGTACTAAGAGGCATTATATTCAATGGCCTATTGTATCGGAGAATATTGTATTTAACGGATTATAGAAATAAGGAATGGTGTTTCCAACTGACTATTGTACTACGGCGCATTATATTCAATGGCCTATTGTATCGGAGAATATTGTATTTAACGGATTATAGAAATAAGGAATGGTGTTTCCATCTGACTATTGTACTACGGCGCATTATATTCTATGGCCTATTGTATCGGAGAATATTGTATTTAACGGATTATAGAAATAAGGAATGGTGTTTCCAACTGTCTATTGTACTACGGGGCATTATATTCAATGGCCTATTGTATCGGAGAATATTGTATTTAACGGATTATAGAAATAAGGAATGGTGTTTCCAACTGACTATTGTACTAAGGGGCATTATATTCAATGGCCTATTGTATCGGAGAATATTGTATTTAACGGATTATAGAAATAAGGAATGGTGTTTCCAACGGACTATTATACTACGGGGCATAATATTCAATGGCCTATTGTATGGGAGAATATTGTATTTAACGGATTATAGAAATAAGGAATGGTGTTTCCAACTGACTATTGTACTACGGGGCATTATATTCAATGGCCTATTGTATCGGAGAATATTGTATTTAACGGATTATAGAAATAAGGAATGGTGTTTCCAACTGACTATTGTACTACGGCGCATTATATTCAATGGCCTATTGTATCGGAGAATATTGTATTTAACGGATTATAGAAATAAGGAATGGTGTTTCCAACTGACTATTGTACTACGGGGCATTATATTCAATGGCCTATTGTATCGGAGAATATTGTATTTAACGGATTATAGAAATAAGGAATGGTGTTTCCATCTGACTATTGTACTACGGCGCATTATATTCTATGGCCTATTGTATCGGAGAATATTGTATTTAACGGATTATAGAAATAAGGAATGGTGTTTCCAACTGACTATTGTACTACGGGGCATTATATTCAACGGCCTATTGTATCGGAGAATATTGTATTTAACGGATTATAGAAATAAGGAATGGTGTTTCCAACTGACTATTGTACTAAGGGGCATTATATTCAATGGCCTATTGTATCGGAGAATATTGTATTTAACGGATTATAGAAATAAGGAATGGTGTTTCTAACTGACTATTGTACTACGGGGCATTATATTCAATGGATTATTGTATCGGAGAATATTGTATTTAACGGATTATAGAAATAAGGAATGGTGTTTCTAACTGACTATTGTACTACGGGGCATTATATTCAATGGCCTATTGTATCGGAGAATATTGTATTTAACGGATTATAGAAATAAGGAATGGTGTTTCCAACTGACTATTGTACTACGGGGCATTATATTCAATGGATTATTGTATCGGAGAATATTGTATTTAACGGATTATAGAAATAAGGAATGGTGTTTCCAACTGACTATTGTACTACGGCGCATTATATTCAATGGCCTATTGTATCGGAGAATATTGTATTTAACGGATTATAGAAATAAGGAATGGTGTTTCCATCTGACTATTGTACTACGGCGCATTATATTCTATGGCCTATTGTATCGGAGAATATTGTATTTAACGGATTATAGAAATAAGGAATGGTGTTTCCAACTGACTATTGTACTACGGGGCATTATATTCAATGGCCTATTGTATCGGAGAATATTGTATTTAACGGATTATAGAAATAAGGAATGGTGTTTCCAACTGACTATTGTACTACGGGGCATTATATTCAATGGCCTATTGTATTGGAGAATATTGTATTTAACCGATTATAGAAATAAGGAATGGTGTTTCTAACTGACTATTGTACTACGGGGCATTATATTCAATGGATTATTGTATCGGAGAATATTGTATTTAACGGATTATAGAAATAAGGAATGGTGTTTCCAACGGACTATTGTACTACGGGGCATTATATTCAATGGATTATTGTATCGGAGAATATTGTATTTAACGGATTATAGAAATAAGGAATGATGTTTTCAACGGATTATTGAACTACGGGGTATTATATTCAATGGATTATTGAACTGGGGGATTTTGTAATAAACAGATTATTGAAGTAAGGTATATTGAGTTCAACAGATTATTGAAACAAGGAATGATGTTTTCAACGGACTATTGAAGTACGGGACATTATATTCAATGGTTTATTGAACTGGGGGATTTTGTATTAAACGGATAATTCAACTAAGGTATATTGTGTTCAACGGATTATTGAAATAAGGAATGATGTTTTCAACGGATTATTGAACTCCGGGGTATTATATTCAATGGATTATTGAACTGGGGGATTTTGTATTAAACGGATTATTGAAATAAGGAATGATGTTTTCTATGGATTATTGAACTTCGGGGTATTATATTCAATGGATCATTGAATTGGGGGGTTTTGTATTAAAAGGATTATTGAAATAAGGAATGGTGTTTTCCACGGACTATTGAACTGTGGGGTATTATATTCAATGGATTATTGAACTGTTGGATTTTGTATTAAAAGGATTATTGATATAAAGAATAGTGTTTTCAACGGATTATTGAACTACGGGGTATTATATTCAATGGATTATTGTATCGGAGAATATTGTATTTAACGGATTATAGAAATAAGGAATGGTGTTTCCAACTGACTATTGTACTACGGCGCATTATATTCAATGGCCTATTGTATCGGAGAATATTGTATTTAACGGATTATAGAAATAAGGAATGGTGTTTCTAACTGACTATTGTACTACGGGGCTTTATATTCAATGGCCTATTGTATCGGAAAATATTGTATTTAACTGATTATTGAAATAAGGAATGGTGTTTCCAACTGACTATTGTACTACGGGGCATTATATTCAATGAATTATTGTATTGGAGAATAATGTATTTAACGGATTATAGAAATAAGAAATATTGTGTTCAACGGATTATTGAAATAAGGAATGATGTTTTCAACGGATTATTGAACTACGGGGTATTATATTCAATGGATTATTGAACTGGGGGATTTTGTATTAAACAGATTATTGAAGTAAGGTATATCGTGTTCAACAGATTATTGAAATAAGGACTGATGTTTTCAACGGATTATTGAACTACGGGGTATTATATTCAATGGATTATTGAACTGGGGGATTTTGTATTAAACAGATTATTGAAGTAAGGTATATTGTATTTAACGGATTATAGAAATAAGGAATGGTGTTTCCAACGGACTATTGTACTACGGGGCATTATATTCAATGGATTATTGTATCGGAGAATGTTGTATTTAACGGATTATAGAAATAAGAAATATTGTGTTCAACGGATTATTGAAATAAGGAATGATGTTTTCAACGGACTATTGAAGTACGGGACATTATATTCAATGGTTTATTGAACTGGGGGATTTTGTATTTAACGGATAATTCAACTAAGGTATATTGTGTTCAACGGATTATTGAAATAAGGAATGATGTTTTCAACGGATTATTGAACTACGGGGTATTATATTCAATGGATTATTGTATCGGAGAATGTTGTATTTAACGGATTATAGAAATAAGAAATATTGTGTTCAACGGATTATTGAAATAAGGAATGATGTTTTCAACGGATTATTGAACTACGGGGTATTATATTCAATGGATTATTGAACTGGGGGATTTTGTATTAAACAGATTATTGAAGTAAGGTATATCGTGTTCAACAGATTATTGAAATAAGGACTGATGTTTTCAACGGATTATTGAACTATGGGGTATTATATTCAATGAATTATTGTATTGGAGAATAATGTATTTAACGGATTATAGAAATAAGAAATATTGTGTTCAACGGATTATTGAAATAAGGAATGATGTTTTCAACGGATTATTGAACTACGGGGTATTATATTCAATGGATTATTGAACTGGGGGATTTTGTATTAAACAGATTATTGAAGTAAGGTATATCGTGTTCAACAGATTATTGAAATAAGGACTGATGTTTTCAACGGATTATTGAACTACGGGGTATTATATTCAATGGATTATTGAACTGGGGGATTTTGTATTAAACAGATTATTGAAGTAAGGTATATTGTATTTAACGGATTATAGAAATAAGGAATGGTGTTTCCAACGGACTATTGTACTACGGGGCATTATATTCAATGGATTATTGTATCGGAGAATGTTGTATTTAACGGATTATAGAAATAAGAAATATTGTGTTCAACGGATTATTGAAATAAGGAATGATGTTTTCAACGGACTATTGAAGTACGGGACATTATATTCAATGGTTTATTGAACTGGGGGATTTTGTATTTAACGGATAATTCAATGGAATGGTGTTTTCAACGGATTATTGAAACAAGGAATGGTGTTTTCAACGGATTATTGAACTGCGGGGTATTATATTCAATGGATTATTGAACTAGGGGATTTTGTATTAAAATGATTATTGAAATAAGGAATGGTGTTTTCCACGGATTATTGAACTGTGGGGTATTATATTCAATGTATTATTGAACTGCTGGATTTTGTATTAAAAGGATTATTGAAATAAAGAATAGTGTTTTCAACGGATCATTGAACTACGGGGTATTTTATTAAATGGATTATTGTACTGGTGAATATTGTATTCAACGAATTATTGAAATAAGGAATGGGGTTTCCAACGGATTATGTAACTGCGGGGTATTATATTCAATGGATTATTGAACTGTTGGATTTTGTAATTAAAGGATTATTGAAATAAAGAATAGTGTTTTCAACGGATTATTGAACTACGGGGTATTTTATTAAATGGATTATTGTACTGGTGAATATTGTATTCAACGAATTATTGAAATAAGGAATGGTGTTTTCAACGGATTATTGAACTAAGGTATATTGTGCTCAACAGATTATTGAACTGGGGAATATTGTATTCAAGAATTTACTGAATTGAAGGACTTTCTGCAATGGCGAATACAATATTCAATGATTTATTGATTACTGTATCTCTCTCATGCATGTGATGGAAGCACTTTCGTTTTGAGATTTGAATTAAATATCCTACACTGGTTGACTTATTATGCTTGCTAGAGGCGTCGTTAATTTTACTGTAATTCAAAAAACTATGGGAGTGAGAAGCATGCATGAAACCACAAGATACCGGCCTGACTTGTGCCGGTGTAAAAGTGTTAGTCTAGAGTAGGTTAAACTGTGCAGTGTAGCCACAGAATGAGCCCACGGAACTAGCACACAGCAAAAGCATCTTTGTGCACATGTAGCAAAAGCTGCACTGTATCAAGACGCGACACTGCACAATAGCGATAAATCTGCCCAGTAATTTCTACACATTCATATAAAATACGGCCTTGACGCACGGAGTCTTGACGTCGTGGATGAACTCAACATTGAGATGGTGGTGTAATTAATAACATGGATATGACGGGGCCAAGAGCAGATAAATTGCCAAAATTGTTTGCTCTTAAAGGAAAACTTAAAGTTTCCTTAATGAGAATATATATACCGTGTGAGCATTTAAGTAACTCACACTAGCTGCCCTGTATAATGTTCCTTGTTAAAAATTCAAACCATTTAAATACATGTACAACTGACCGGGTTTCTGCCGAGAACTAATTGGATTTTCCTAAAATGATTGACAGGGAAGAATTAACAACGAGAACCGTTAGAAGCAGCATATTTTTCATGCCACTTCTACCAGCTGTTGCCAAACCAATAGGACGTACCGCAATATAATTCCTGGAGATATGCGCAGTGTAACCACCATTACACTAAAGAAGGACAAAATTTATAACACTGTTTTGTAATAAGCAATCTCTATAATTCAACTCTTCATTGCCATTGTCATCAATAACCTAAAATGTGTAGATAAATTATGAAAATTAATAGTTGTATATTAAAATACTATTTTTAGAATACTACACACATATTTATATATATATATATATATATATATATATATATATATATACATATATATATATATATATATATATTGCTCAAAAAAATACTGAAGGAATATTAAACGTAAGGAAGGCATTATAGCCCAATATTCCTTCCGACAATAAACTTATTATTGCATTTAATCTTTTCCTTGTAACTAAAGAATTTGTAACCCTCAATAAATATCATTTGAAAATAGTGTTTGATATCTACTTCACAAGTTCATGTTTTAATATTTATCATTCTTATTGTAATATATTCGTACTATTATCGAATAGTACACTATACACTATAATAGACTATATAATATATACTATAGTACTATGTTGGTATATTTTAATAGTTAACATTAAATTTGAATCGAAATTTGCTTTAAACGAAGTACAATTGTGCCGGTTTTAATAACGTTGCTATAAGTTCAAAGCAATTATCCCAGTATGAGGAAAAGCTAGCTAGAAACGTGCAAAGTGCAATGTTATGGACAAGGCGTCTATAGCGTCCGTCTGGCTGCAATGTTTCTCAGGAAGCTTTGTGCTGTAAACATTCAGTTATTGTGAAATGAGTTGCATTGTTTTCTTTGCCAAGTTGAAGTGTTCACATTCACTGTCTACAAGTTCTTAAGTGGTGAAGTTTGGGCTAATATGAAAGCACTGCTGTTACAATGGCTCCATACTGTAGCGCTATATTCGTGTTTAGATTTAAACATTAACACTTCAACTCTTTATTAAAAAAATTAATTGGCTTATACGTTTAGGCTACCCTAATTTATTATTTATAGTAAATCTAAATTTGTTTATTATACTGTTACATAAGTTTCTGATATACTGTTAACAAATTATTTGCATTCACCTTAAATCCATTTTACAAGTCATAAAACGTAACATAATTTATATAGCCTACGTTTTGAGCTTAGCATAAGAGGCTAATTTACTATAGCATACATATAAAACAATAAAACCCAATTGTAAAAACAACAATGTCTTTAATGGCTACAGACTTGTTGCAGCAACAACATTTCCAATATAAATAACGGACATCATCGGTGACTGTTCTTCAGTGACGACGGCACGAAGATGCTGAAACATATCTGACTTTATTGTTTTGGGAGTTGAGTATTTTGTGTTATAGTAAATTTTGAATATGTGAGTAATTTATCAACATTTTTTGAGGAAAAAGATTGTAAAGATTCGAGACAGTAGGCCTAAGAACAAACAAAACCCAAATTTCTAAATCATTTGGCCAGCGAACTTTGCTGTATTCCCTATACATATATATATATATATATATATATATATATATATATATTTATATTTATATATATGATTAACTGTTGTTTTGTATCAATTCAACCTACACTATTTTTGGTTTTTCTCGACAACTTTATTGAAATTGCAACCAACGATGTATTTAAGGCTCTATGAACATGATTGTTTAGAAAAAAGTAATCTCCAAAACAATAAGCAAGCAAAATGTAATGTCTACCACGTAATGGGGTAAAATAGCCTGTTTATAAACTAACACTCACTCTTCGACGATCACAATAAAATCAGATTCATTATCTGTTTTTAATATTTACTTGTTATTCTATTAGGATGCAGTCAAACACCTCTAACCACTTAAATTACACATTAACTAAGCGTTACAGATAAAAATTAATACCAATTCAAACAAAACGTATAATTTCAATCCCTTCCTTTGTTTATAAAGTGTTCATTGTAGTTATGCAAATACCAAATTGAGGTGAATATTGTAGAGGAGCGAATGGTTTTGATACGACAAAGCTAGCGACATTTCAAAATCATTTGAAATGAAAATAAAAAAATTGAAATAATAATAATTTGAAAATGAAATGATTATATTTCATAAATTCATTTAACAAATTTTAATCATCCAAAATCTTTTCAACTAATTAGTAGTCTATTATAAAATTTAATCAAACTTTTTGCTGTGAGTTTTAGCCAAAGCATCTCATTTCTGGGAGAATGGACAAATCAAATATATTAACTTCTTGTTAGGGGTTGATTAGGGCTAGAGTAAGGGTTCTCTTCTGTCGTACGTGTATATATATATATATATATATATATATATATATATATATATATGCTGAATACGTATGAGAAAAATAAATTATACTGCTTACAAAAATACTTGAGCAGTTCACAGAGTATATAAGCCGTTAACGTTAACATATCGATGTGGAGTTGGTGGAAAGCTGACGGCGTTGCCATGGTAACCGGCAACAAGTGGCGTCACTGCAAAGTCACTTCTCAGTCGCAACAGCGCACAACCCCTCGCGCGTTTAACTTACCATGTGGGTTCACCCTTCCTCAAATCAACCCACTTCATACAGGCGTTATGCGCGTCATAACTCTCATTGGGGTGTAAATTCAAAGAAATTTATTAACGGCTTATTCGCATGACAGTAATAAAGCCCTTGAAACGCGACAGTTACCCTCTTTAACACTAATACAGTTTCTTTTATTCGTAGTGTCCAAATCGTATCTGACACCGAGTAGTCAAAAATACTGCAGGTTTAAAAAATTTGTCCTTGTTCTTTCTATATTCTTATCTAAATATAACTATTGTCCGAATTATATTTAAGTAAATAAATGAACAATTATTCTTTTTAAAACAAAACATTTTTAACCGTAGCCTTTATTTTAAAAAATGCATTATCAAAACTATAAACAGTTATTGTACAAAAATGATTCTTAAATAATTAAAAACTGCTAGTCATTTTTTTAAATTGCATAGATATCCTTAGCTTTCTTGTTTATTACGAAAATTTTTATCATGGAAATCCCACATAAGAAAATCAGCTCCTTCGATATGAAGGGGTATAGAGTGAAACACATAAGAGGTTAAAGGCTATGAAAACCATTTAGAAAATAGTATGACCTCCAGAATTGCTAAACCAAATCTTTTAGTAAAAAGTAAAAAAATATATTTAATTATCAACCTTTTTAACAAATCCCATATAAATTTAAAACTCTCATGAGGAAATCCAAATATAACTTGAAGGTAATTTCCTGTTAAACGATTTGACAGTAAATCCAGAGCAGTTACACATTAATAGGACTATGCGTGTACATTGTCGTAAAAGACGTCAATGTCAGTAGCCTGGTTTGGCGATGGCTTCATATTTGTGAAATAAAACTTAGGAAGTGTGTGAAATATACTAGCTCAGGCCTATGTCCCAGAGAGAACCGCTGCAGCAGAGAATGAGGTTTTAATGAACATTCAAAGACGTTTCGCAGACACAAAATTTTTTATTGCATTGTAGTATGTGAAATTGAAAATTTAGTCTTTGCTTCTCAGACCTTATTATTTCTTGCAAGTCTTTTAATTGATTTTGTAAATAAATACCATCTTCTACTTAATTTAATCTTTATTGAGTTCTCTTTAAATGTTCTAAAATGTTCTCTTAAACATGTTTAAGTCATTCATTTTGTCAATTTCTGTATATTTTGTGTTAAAGTGGCATGAAATTTAATTTTGGAACTTTTCATATAACTACCACAATAACTAATGTATCATTTTGCCAATGTAAAGGTTGCCTCTACAAGATATAGGGTTAAATAACATTAATCATGTCATTAACATGCTATTTCGCTAATGAAGCATTAAAATGGGATACATTTTATAATTGTACTTTGTATGAAATGTAGGAATAATTTATATATTTTAAAGTAAAGTTTTAGTACTGTTATAATTCAACAATTTTGAATTTGTTATATATTGTCTTATACATAGTTTATATATACATACATACATATATATACTGGAAACTTTGAAATATACAAACACACAAAAACCACCCACAAACAATCTAAACAACAAAGTACACTCACAGCCAAATGCTATATTTTAACATAATTAAAACTACTCTAGGAGTAATGATACACCACAGACCACCAAAACACGACAAACTCACAATAATACAACACACGTGAGAAACAGTCTCGTCCGTGACTCACAGTATTGAACAATACGAAATCTAGTGCGAATTGCGACTGTTGAAAAATATCAGTTAGTAGTACTTGTTTTCCCAAGTGGTATCAATAAAAACAATTCATACTTTTGCTTTAACATAACAGTGACAATTCCCCAAAGGGAAGGCCTATTTGGTTTATTGAACAATATGTTTAGCTAGAATAGAAGGGTAGATGAGAACAGGTTGAATATTCTGAGGTTGAAATTAAAAAATGGAAAAGAAAAACGTGTTGTTGATTATAAGGTTTAATTTATAATAAATATTGTTGAATTTAAAAAATCAACATAAAAAATTAAAATGGAGGTTTTGAAAGTTTTGTTGGAAAGTACTCGAAGATCCAGACAATTCACGCGCGCTTGTAGGGCTACCCAACGACTATATGTTTACAAAATTATTGAAAAAAATTTGAAACTTTTCGTCGAATAACATGTAAACTCTCTAACAAATAAAAGACATACACAAAACTCACAAATTAATCATTTATTGACTCATACACGTTTCTATGACAAAGTCATCATCATCATCATCATCCTCATTGCTACTACAAACTCTAACGCATAAATGATTAATTTGTGAGTTTTGTGAATGTATTTTAATTGTTTTAACATAACCTCACAAGCTAAGCTCAAAGACTAGTTGTGTAAACGTCTGTCTGGGGTATGTTTGAAGAAAATATTAATAGGTTGGAACGTTGTGTTTTATTGAACGTTCGATTTGAGTTGGGAGCACAGCACAAGAGCTAGGCTGCATGGACTCGATAGTTTGTATTGTTAAGAAAGTACTGCCGCAATGTAATGACTCACTTTGCGTTCATGGAAGAGTACATATTTATTAATGCTTTCAGACTGCAAAGACTAGTTTATATGTAACCCCTTCCCAGTATAATCGCCAGTCATTCTCAACTGTGCGATGAATCACCGCTACAGAACACTCTATTACTCATAGCATGGAATTTCTTCTTTCTCAACTTCTTCATCTATACATAATATTACTAAATTATTTAAAAATAAGGCAACTAGGAGAATAAAAATTAATAGAAACATATAGTAATCATGCACATTTAAATTTTATTTGTATTCGAAATGAAACTATTCAAAGACCGTCTTTTACATAGGCGTTGTTCAAAAATTCTGAAAATTATTTCTCTCTTTCTATTTTCAGCTCTTAAACTTTTATTATCTAGTTGCCATAAATATTGATTTAAAACGTAGTTTCAAAACGTGACATCATCAATTATTCTAAAACAGTAACACGTATAATGTAGGTAGCAGTAATAATAAAATAATACTGTTGATATTAACAATACAATTATTTAAAAAAATATAATCCTTATAAAATGGACTTTTATAAACACTGTGTGTCTGTCTGTCTGTGTGTGTGGTGTGTGTGTGTGTATGTGTGTGTGTGTGTGTGTGTGTGTGTGTGTGTGTGTGTGTGTGTGTGTGTGTGTGTGTGTGTGTGTGTGTGTGTGTGTGTGTGTGTGTGTGTGTGTGTGTGTGTGTGTGTGTGTGTTTATGTGTGTGTGTGTGTGTGTGTGTGTGTTTGTGTGTGTATATGTGTTTGACTACATAAATAAATAAAGTAGATTGCGGAAGGATAAATAAATAATCATTTTACTTCCTGTGCGTTTTATGTAGCTCAACTGAACTAAGTTTTTTTTAACAATTATGATACATATTCAACTATAAAGTTATTTTATGTAAAAAAACTTCACAAAAAATTTAAAAAAAAGATTAATAGAATAAAAAATTCGTATTTAAAATTAATTACTTTTATTCAAATTATTTAATGTTGAAGGGTTTCATTTGTAATGACAAAATTCATTAATGTCCACGTTTAAAATAAACATGTACAAAAACCATTGAATTCTTTATCAATAATTTACTTGGGCGCATATTGGAAACCAAATGGTCCATTTAGGCAAAACATTCGTTTTTTCGCAGCTGTTTTTATTCTACAAATATAATTATGTCAATTTCTTAATATTATAAACAATGATTACAGTTGAATAGCTACCTCTGTAGCCCTAGGTCTACCTGTATTTAGTACAAAATTATTACACTTTTGTCCGACCTTCCTAACGTTCGCATTTGTACGAAGCACTTTTCCAATGTACACGCAAACGGTACTCCATCCACACGGAGGAGCTTAAAACTGTTTTCAAGTTAACAAGATTTAGTTTTTTATACGAGTATTTACTTTAATGAAAACCAAATTTGTGGCTATGGCGCTGTTGAATGCTAATTTCATAGAAAGCAAGCTCTCCAAACTGACAAGAAGAAGGTTAAACTTCTTCCTGTAATATAAATAACTCAGAGGTAATTTACAATAAAAATATAATAAAGGTATTTTCATTGTAAATTACCTCTGAGGATGATTGCTATGCAATCGAAATGTACATAAGGTTTCAAATAAAAGGAAAAAGTCATTTGTAGTATAGGTTATATTTATTTATGTTAAACATTACGCCCAGTTGTTTTATACAGTTATATCTTCCTGTAACTCTTCTTTAAAATATTTTGTTTTTACTACACTGTAAAAAAATAATCCAGAAAGCATTATAAATCATTAAAATTAATAGTTAAAGTTTTTCTAAAAGAACTATTATTGTCATTTCGAAAATGTGTAATTATTTTGTGCTTCCGGGTTATGGAAGAACTATTCTACTAATAGGTGGAATAATCTGTTATTGTGTGGAAGATAAATCAGTAGCAACGTTTAATGGATTTGCGTGAACCATAATGTCTGTAACTTAAATTTAGACTACTATTTAATGCTCACTCGTTCATCATAAAGAGTCAATGCTTTTATTTTTCTAATTTTTGCCGATTTCTATATTTGTGTAATACATACATAGATCCAGTATCTTCGCGTTGATTCATTTAATCAATCTAATTTATTGGATCACTGTAATAGGGTCAGTTTTTCGTATCCGCAGAAAATACTGGCTTAAGTTATTAATATATATATAATATATATATATATATATATATATATATATATATATATATATATATATATACACACATTACTGTGCGTTAGTTTAGTCATTTTCTTTTCATTACCTTCATAGAAAACGCGATTTTCAAAACAACGGAAA
>JBAIZL010000002.1:308932644-308937644 GCA_036971475.1 Prosapia bicincta
ATTAATGCCATGCCACACCATAGATGCATGTATGGACATTAATGCTATACTACGTTATACACACATGTATTGATAATAATGCCATGCCACGCCATACACGCATGTATGAATATTAATGCCATGCCACGCCAAACACGCATGTATGGATATTAATGCCATACCACGCCATACATGCATGTATGTATATTAATACTATACTACGCCATACACGCATGTATGAATATTAATGCCATTTCACGCCATAAATGCCTGTATGAATATTAGGCCTAATGCCACATCACCCCTATACACGCATGTATGAATATTAATGCCATACCACGCTATACACGCATGTATGAATATCAATGCCATGCCACCCCATATACGCATGTACGGATATTAATGCCATACCACGCTATACACGCATGTATGAATATTAATGACATACCACGCCATACACGCATGTATGGATATTAATGCTATACTACGCCATACACACATGTATTGATAATAATGCCATGTCACGCTATACACGCATGTATGAATATTAATGCCATACTTTGCCATACACGCATGTATAAATATTAATGCCATGCCTCGCCATACACCATAAGCTTAGGATTACACAGTAAAACATAACATTTTATTTATAATTATTAACAATATTTTTTTAAAGTTTTTAATAAATTCGCTTGTTTTTGTGTATTATAGACTTAAGAATATAAATTTGTAGACAATTACATCTTTTATAATTTAATATATAGTGTATTTATAGGAGAAATGTAACATTTTTTATACGTACATAGAAATTGGATAACTGAGTACTGATAGAATGAGTAAGCACATTTTAAGAAACTTAAATTTTTCACTTTCCTCAATTGAATACATAGACGTTTATTTTTTACGATCAGATGATTAATACCTCCAGAGATTTAAAATATTATTTACTTTATTTTTAAGTCAGTCGGTGAACCAATACAAAAACGTTTTTTACTGTGGGAGATATGGTCACTTCACCACTGGTAAAGGAGTACTGTGTCACGTCACTACACCCAATAAATAAAAAGGTCAGAAGCGTGATAAGGACGCGAAAATATGTACTTCAAAATAGATTAGAAAGGGATAGATGTAAATACATAGTATAAAATAAGTCTTTGCAAGGTGTCTTGAAGAAAGGTTAGGCACGCGACGACGACAAAAGATAGCTGGTAACGCTCATACATGGGGACAAACATTTGTTACTTTTGTAAACAAAAAATGTCTTCAGTAAGAGTTTGAACCGTTGGCGTAAACCGTATCAAGGTATAAATAGAAATACTTTTGTGTTCGTGCCTAGTTTAACCAGTCTAACAACTAGTTTAAAAATAAAGTTAGGTCTAATTGTCTAGTGAACCCGTGTGTATTAATCTCAAGAAGTAACTGCCTGGTTCGCAAACTTCGCTAAAAATATTGTTTAATTAGTTGCTTTAATATTGTTTAAAAAGTTTTTATAACATATTGCTCTATTCGTTGCTGCTTGCATTTATTTAACATTGCCTAACACATTATATTTCTACTACTGCCACTCGCTTTACCTCTAGCGAGGAGTATTTAACCACAATCGGCAACTCGCTAAAACTATTCAATCTCGCCGTTACGGTCGCGAGTCACACGGGCGTGACGCGCATGACGCGTGAAGCATGTCCAGATGTCGGGTAGAAGTAAGCACCGAAAAGGGGGCAAAAAACACCATATGCGCTTAGGCAGTGTGTTCGTGCCATTTTGGTCGCTGTTGAGTGAACAATTATTGCAGCTCTAAATGAAAACTTTCGTTTCAACCTGGGTTTTTTTATTGTTGCAATAGCACAAACAAAATAAATATAGGCTTGGCTTGTGTTTTTTCTTTCTTTTTCCGTTACGAACTTTACTCCCAACTGCTCTTGATACCGTAAAAAAAACTGTAATTATTAGTTTAGATTTGAAGACCATAATTTACGTGATTATTGTGTTTGAGTGTTCTAGAAAAACAAGCAGTTTCGCCTATAAATTCTTCTTTAATACAGCATTGATTCAATGAAATGCCAAAAGTAACTGTTCTGTACCTTAAAATCTATTGCTATAAGTCTTATTTTTCGTCACTTCTGATACGATGGCCAAGAAAATAAATATTTTATGCCAGTTATTTTTTAAAACGGAATTAAATTCAACCGCTAAAACATTACTTAATCCCAAGACGAGTTCTCAATGTGGTGCTAAAAGGAGTTAAATTGACTATTTGAAGCCAAAACTATTAAGTTAGAGTCGTAGTATATTTATCTAAGAAAGGTATTACTATTTTTCTATTTTGTTAAGCACTTATTTTGAAAATAAAATTGTTATTACCATTGTATGATAAGGACATGAAAACAAATTTTGCTGATTATCGCAATAAAACTTTTAATTTGGAGACGGGTTTTGTGAACTCTAAGTAATAACAAAGCTGTAATGATTTTATTCATTTCTTCCTCGTGGATAAATACATTGTGTTCAGAATCATACGGACTGCATTATATACAAATAAAAACACAGATCTATAATCATATAAGTTTATTGCCTAATTAACTGCAGAAGTTATGTCTCGATAAAACGTAAAGACTATGAGGTACATAACTTATTTACCTGGAACAGTAAGTTTTATAACGATAATATAAACATCCAAGTTTTAAGAGAAATAAGGTTGTTGTGGGCGGGAATTATCTTCTGAAATATAAGATAGTGTACAGCAAAGATAGTATGGCATCATTACTTGACGCAAGTAGGTTAAAAATGGTAACTTGGACAAAGTTGCTTAAGTGGACAAATATCGATGATGGATTATAACTTGAAGGTAATAACCGTGACAACTTATTCCGACAACAGACCACTCAAAAACAGAGAAACGCAAGTAAACAAACCGAATTGGGGGTAAACAAAACGGAGTTATATTTATAAAATAATTAAATCTAAGGCCTACTATCCAGCTGTGAAAATCTTGGGCCAAAATGAGCTAGGAGCGGATCAAAGTTCTAATATTGGGTTGACATCAGACGAGTTGTCTAATAGACCACAGTTCCCGCATCGGGTTGACATCAGAAGAGTGGCCGTGAAGACCTGAGTTCCCGCATCGGGTTGACGTCAGAAGAGTGGCAGTGAAGACCTCAGTTCCAGTATCGGGTTGACATCAGACGATTGACCGAGAAGACCACAGTTCCAGTATCGGGTTGACATCAGAAGATTGGCCGAGAAGACCACAGTTCCAGTATCGGATTGACATCAGACGATTGGCCGAGAAGACCACAGTTCCAGAATCGGGTTGACATCAGAAGATTGGCCGAGAAGACCACAGTTCCAGTATCGGATTGACATCAGACGATTGGCCGAGAAGACCACAGTTCCAGTATCGGGTTGACATCAGACGATTGGCCGAGAAGACCACAGTTCCAGTATCGGGTTGACAACAGAAGAGTGGCCGAGAAGACCACAGTTCTAGTATCGGGTTGACATCAGAAGATTGGCCGAGAAGACCACAGTTCCAGTATCGGATTGACATCAGACGATTGGCCGAGAAGACCACAGTTCCAGTATCGGATTGACATCAGACGATTGGCCGAGAAGACCACAGTTCCAGTATCGGGTTGCTTCATAACAGTGTTCGAGACGAACTCATTTCCAGTGACGGGTTGATATTATAAGAGTGGCGGAGAAGATCTCAGTTCCAGTAGTTCCGCAGTTGGGATTAAATTTAACCCGAATCACATGTTCATATTCTGTAATATAATGCTCCTTAGTAATGAGTCGATGTGGTTTCAACATTTATCACATAAATTGTAGGACGGGGATTTAAGCATTTTAGTGCTCTCATATCAGAGGAACGCCTGGTGAATCATTGCAGACGCTACCGACAGTCAAACTGAAAAGGTATGGAGTACCCCTAAGCCGTGTAATTCTAATGGCTAACGCAAACCACTTCTTTTGTTTAAGTAAACTTAATTTCTTAAAGTAAACTATAAACATTTCGTGATAAAATTATTAGTCTGCTTACATAATTATGTAATAAATTATGTTTGTATAGTGTTTTTGATAACAAATATATTCTAGATAATATTATTGAAGTTAAATAGCTTTGTTAACATTTCTGTGTTTAATTCTGTAGGCTATCACTTACGGTGGGTTAGAAGAATTTGATCTAAAAATTATGAAAAAAGTAATACTTAACAAAGATTAGACCAATTTACGTTTTTTTTTTGGCAAATGTTTCTTAAAATTACATCCCGATTTAAAAAAATAAATATTGCAAACTATAAATAGTGGTTAAAATTTGAAAAAAAATACTTACATAACCTCAGAGCACCACACGTGTAACTGTACAAACTGAATGTATCTTGATAAACCAAAGTAGATTTTATGCTGTGTTAAATTATTATACAGTATATCTATTTTACAGCTTATAACAAGATATCCGATTACAGTAAAACAAATCGAATCTGCAAGATGCGTTCTGTTTTTTAACGCTAATGGCGAATACAGATTAACGTACAACTGTTCATTTTATATTTTTATAACCAAACCTATCTTAACCGAAGATATCCCGATGTATGTTGACGCGCAAACCTCTTCATTTCGACAATCGTTTAGTTTACATTCGAATTTTTTTGTAACCAAACCTACCCTGACTTTGTTCTTTATAGCTTTGTTTTAAAACATCTGTAGGGCATTCAGTGACGTAGTATGAAATAGTGTGGTAATCCCTGAAGGGTTGATTGATCAAAACGTAAGTTTAAACAACTATCTATAGTTTGTTACATTTAAAATCACATTCATCTTGGGTAGAATGTATTTTTGAGGAACATATGAAAAAACGACAAAATCAAAGTAGATTGAATCTTATCGATTTAAAGCATTAGCACCCTGAAATTAGTACGAAGCAACGTACGTAACGATAACGTTACATCGCAAATAGAAGAAATGTAAAAAGTTCTGTGTTATCCGTTGTTCGCACTCACTTGATCAATTAAATTGTCTTT
>JBAIZL010000002.1:308940144-309150144 GCA_036971475.1 Prosapia bicincta
AATGAAAATTTTATTTAATTTCTGTATTTTAAAACTATAAACGTAATTTATTCCTGACTTGATTGTCATTGTAGCTGCAGTAGTGGTTAAGGGTTTTTTCATGTTTTTATACAATTAAATATGTTATTGTTTGTAATGGTTATGTTAATAGTGTTTAAAAAATCAATAATTTTGTTGCATGTGTATTGTTTTAAAGTCGTTAAAATTTCATTGTGCTGTGTTTATTTGTGAACCAGTTTTATTATTGTTGTTATTTTTAATTGTGTACTTATGTGTTGTAGGCCTGAAGACAATAATGTATCCGTTATTGAAACGTTGACTGAATAAATAAATAGTTGTACCTGACTCGCAAGTCAACCGCTTTTATTTAACAATTTCATTTTAATTTATTTTAGAAAAATTTATGGTATTACATATTAGTTATCTCGTAAGATTTTAAGATTTATACTCCTAAATATGTCAAAACTTTGAATCCTCTGTGGTAAGACAGTTAGGAACAACTTGGCCTATTTTATTCAATAAAAATGTGTTTGACCACTATGGTATATATTTTGTTATTTGTAGCCCGATAATGGCGATTACGTCATTGAATTCTATTTTGTTAGAATTGTGCGGTTTGTTTATTATTTGTTAGTGTTAATATTAAAATAAGTATTGATTTAAAAAACAAATTGTTAATTTTATAATACAGGCCCTGTTATGTTTTCCATCTATTTATAATTTGGTACACTAAAAAATAAATACTTAGGTAGAAAATTTATTTTAATTTTGTGGGGAAAACAGATTCCTCTCTGTCGGCGAATTTTTAAGTAAATAATGACCACCGGTTTCATTATCTCTAAACAACAGATCAAATTACAAAAAAAAATTACTTCCTATTAAAGTATGTGTATTACTTTATTCAGTTTCACTCATTTTTTTTATTATAAAAAAATATATATGAACATATAAAGAACAATGCAAACTTAAATAATTAGTGGCAATCTCTAAGCAAACATGAGTGTCCTTTGTCAGGGACAAAACTTTGATATCATTCAGTAAATTTACAAGTATAATCTGTCTCTAAAAATAAACGCTTTGAAAAATGTAAAATAATTACAGAAAGAAATATAATTCTCTCTGTTACAAGAACGACGCAACGTATGTGTCTAACGTTTGTCTACTTAGGTCTAACAGCAGGCCTACATATTAGGAGGTAGATGGATGCAGAGTCATAGTTTGTATTATTAAAATAAATATTTCAATAGTATAAAAAGTATAATATTATAGTTATTAATTATTTACATTTTAGAGCATAGTATTATAAAAGAAACATTTATGAAATGACTATTTCTTACGGTAGGCCGGATTAAGTTTTTTAGGAAAAAATCTTCGGCGTGCCTTGACACTGATGCGACACTCTATCACAGGGGTTTTCAAACTATTTGGGTCCACACCACCTCCTCTTGAGATGAAATCCTCCCATGCCTTCCTTAACTTTACACTATAAATAAATGGTATGAGCAAATGAAAAAGAATCAAATTATATATATATATATATATATATATATATATATATATATATATATATATATATATACATTAAATACAATTTATCTATACACAATTTCACAAAAAACATGATACATGTCAAGTTTTAATATGCAAGGTAAGTTTTAACTAATAAGAGGCAAATATGTTATTGAGATGCTTGAGACTGCATTTTTACATTTTTGTACACTAGCATGCCTACTTGAGGTCGTATTTTAGTGAGGGGACAACCCAAGCCATTAACAAGATCAAGTTTGTTCCTATAATATTGAATATATTTAATTTATCTTATTACTTTCTAACCTGTCTCGCGCCACCCCTGACTTGCCTTCACGCTTCCCAAGGGGGCGTGCCCCCCCCCCCCCAGTTTGGGAACCAATGCACTGGCAAATCGGTTTTATACAGCATTCAAAGTAAATTAAGTGAGTAGTGATTTGATGTTATAGGTTATGTTGTAGATTATTTCTTTCAACACATAAGGCCTATTATAGGCCTATTACTTTATTTATTATACATTATTAAGTTTAAAATGTTATTATTAAAATCTTTTTATTAGTTAATATAAATATTAATTTATGTATATTTTGATAAATCTTTTATTTATTTATAAATCTTCCGATAAATCTTGATATTCAATACATCAATAATATTGAGTTATATATTGTTATTCTTTTTCTTAATGTACTATTTTAGGCGTGTCTGACACTTTTTAAGAAATGATTTCAAATAAGTTCGTAAAAGAGATTTTATTCAGTACTTATTTTACTCCTAGTAGAGGGTAATCACATTATTTTAATACTAAATACATTAAAAATATTCTATTAATTTTTTTATCACGTACATTCCTCTGTAGCAAAGTCCGACAGATTGTTTCCTTTTATTGGGTTTGGTTTATTGTCCACGATGATTAGAGATACTTTTATATTTAAAAAAGGAATTTTACGACTTGCATAAACTTATTTTGCAGTTGAAGTAAATTTTCCAAATTTTACTGAGCCAAACCATTTCCAACTAGGATATTTTCTTCTTAAACGAAGTACATGGAAATTTGTGAATCCCGTAACGTAAACACTGGGAAAACTATTGTAGAGCGTACAACTGAAAACTTATCGTTAAGGTGCATTATTCTAAGCTACTGAAAAGTAGCGTGGGGGAGGTAAGTTGTTTAACAGAAAACTTTGGAAATTCATAAAAAGTCACTTTAAACGTAAGTAAATAAATAACTAACAAAAGAGTAAATGTTTCCAAATTCAATTATTAAGTCAACAAAGGGAACAATTAAGAGTAGCTATGTGTTTAGAACCTTTTACACAAACATTTTCTTTTGATACAAATTTTTTGTTTTAAACGTATTTCATTAAATATTTTCCAGTAATTTCACGATATATTGGACTACATTTAGATTTTCTAGATAAACGTTGTTTCCATTTCAGAATATATGATTTAAGGTATTGCAGTAGGATCCCACAATCCACATTAGTCAATGTTTTTAGCAGCAGAATCATGATAAATCTACATTTAAAACGACAAAAATTAAAACATAGCTTTATATTCAGGGGTATTTTGTTGTTAATGCCAGTTTTAAAATGTTTTTAAACTACGGAATTTTAAGTTACAAGTAATTTACATATATTGGTGGAAAATATAAAACATGTTTATAAGAAATTTTATAATCTTACTGATTTTTTACAGTAAAAAAATGTTCTATAAATAATATTTCACTGTAAATACTGCCCTTATCTGATAAATAAAACAGAATCCTATATTTATTTTGATATCTTTGCAAACAAACGTTTGTGTAAAACGTATGTATTTATAAAATACGATTTATATTCTTTTGATAATTCGAAAAGTCCTTGTTGCCAAGTCATCAATTCTTGTCAGTAAATTCATATATTGCTTTTACAGACATTAGTACATCGGGTGACTTCGGTCACTTTCGGACAATTTTAATAACTGATTATATTTGAATATTTTCTAATGAAATCAATTATTGTTAAAGTGAATCTGTTATTCGTTTACACGCGCATGCGCAAGTATCTCTGTCCTTGTTTTACGATAGTGGAAACAGCTGATCAAGGAACGGTGGTTTTACAAGTAATCGTAGTGGGGGAAATCGGGCTGGTGGGGGAATATTGCTCGCTATGGAAGGCAGAAAGATGTAGCTGTTAGTTTCTATTCAACTCTCATAAGCGCATGTTGTACGTAATTTCTTTATTATTCAATTTTACTTACATTTTTATAAAAAATTATATTAGTGCAGTGTTTTTTTTATGTTAATGTAGAAGAGTTATAATAAATTACGATAAAAAAAAACTCTCAATGCTAGTTTAACGAGCTACGTGATATTAAAAGTTTTGTATAAAAGGTTTTTTTTCAAAAAAAGTGTTGTTTTATAGTGATTTAGTGATATAATATTATCGTTAACTATAGTGATATAAAAATTAAGGATATTTTTAGAGATTGGACTGATAAGTAGCGCTCTTAGTGGACATTAAATTAACTAACTGTATAAACGTGTCGACCTACTTTTGTACTCAATGTTTTCCCCTTTCCTTACGGTAGAAATGTCAACAGTAAATTAAAACTGCCTGTACTCAAATAATAGCAGCACGGATTTGTTCTATCAAGCTTCATTTTTTTTTTTTTAATAATCCAGTTACCATGGAATATACTAAAGTGATTGTAGGTGCCTTTTTATAATATTTAGAACTTTTTAAAGATTAAATTAAATGAATAATTTTGACATTAGAAAAATGGGTGTTCATAAGACTACAGAACACGAAAGCGGTTATTTTGAGGATGAAGAAGACGACTTGGATATGAGAGTGAAAAAAGAAAGGAGCGTTAGTTCGGACGCTGGTAGTGACATTTCTTTTACTAACAATCGAAATTGTGACACTGCTGTCAGTGACTGTTGTGAGGATATTTTTTCGGAAGAGGAATGCAACCAGACAAAAGGTAAGGTTATTTAATTGTACTTAAAGGAGTAGTTGTTTTAAAATTAGCTTTAACGAGATTGTATTTAGTTTTAAAATCAAAAGTAAATAATTCGTCTTTAATTATTTTAAACTGACGACCCTACATGGTTTTCATCGTCTTTTGGTGCTATAGTTTAGTAGCCTATATGAAAAGATAAAAAGTTAGATAGAATTAAAAAGAGGTTACTATTTTTTTATTAATTGTTCTTTGCTAGCATCCTGAAAGAAAGCTTTCTATGATTTTTTTAATAACCTTTTAAAAATAATTGAAAAATGAACTTTAAACAAATTTAATAAAGTATTGAAAACTATTATCTAAAACGGACGTAATTATAAAATATAAAACTATTTGAAAAGATTGTCCATGGAATTTTTAAAAATAGAACTAAAATAATAGTACATTCTGTTAATACACTTTTTAAGAACTGAAATAGCAACTACGAAATGTTTCGACAAAGCAGTTTTAGAAAAATCAGATAAGCAAAACTAATAAATTGTATAGTCAGCACCTTGTGTATTAGTTTAACCATCGTTAATACTTGGTATATTGAATTGTCACTTGTGCTTATTCGACCTTGAAAACAGACGCAATCCCACGTTTTCTGCATACTTATTACGAAAACCATATGTAATTTATCTAATTGTAGTAAAGCAATAGTAAAATCTAACGAGTAAGTTTTCTAATGTTTTACTGTTCTTTTCTATTCTAAATAAATCTACGTGTAACTATTAATTAAAGATTTTAATGCCACGGGTAAGTAGGCTTCTTGGACAGACCAATTTGAAAATGAAAATTAATATCCGTTTAAATCATTAAAAACATTTAAATAGTTTTAAATAGTAAAAAAAAACGTTTTACATAAGTTGAAAATGTACGGCGTATAGTAAATAAAAAAAAACCAATGATTTATTAATAGCAATCCTACTGCTTTCCACCAAACTGCTTTCTATTTTACTTGTTAAAAGAACTCCGTTACACTATTATAATTACAATGAATAATAACAATAGACTATATATATATATATATATATATATATATATGTGTGTGTGTGTGTGTGTGTGTGTATCATATATCACTTTCACTATGTGAATACAAGAAAAAAGTGTTGCAAAGTTAAAAACACACTCACACACACATATAAGCCTATATATATATAATTAAACTGATTACTTAACATAAATTTACAGGATCTACATCCATCGGTGAAAGTGAATATTTCAGGCTGTACTTACTTATGTAATGCTAAGTTAATTCTCTAACCCCACGCGTCACTACAGTGTCAATATGGGTTTCCTGCTTTTCGTGCCCAGTTGAAATGAACTGGTATGCTGCACTTGCAGCCTGGTTTGCCTTGAATGGAATGTGCGTTTCCCAACAAAACCGTTTCTGCATCGGATGGACTTCATCTCTTCTTTTCTACCGATAAATTCTATAGTTAATGCCGTTTATTTTTACGCTACATAACTTGCTTTCCTCTCAATTATTACATAGAGATTATTATTAACTTTAAATATGTATCGTGAAGGTGTTTTTTATAATTTACCAATAAATGTTAACATTGTATATTTTTCTTAGAAACCGGAATATATGCCACAAGTAATATTTAAATTAATATCTCTCATTTTATCATTATACAATATTTTAGGTACCATTTACTAGTATTATTAGTAAGTAGTACTATAAGAAAATAAAAAACTTTTAAAAAACAAATCACAAATCCAATAATGACTTTTGTGTTTAAAGTGGTTCATATATATATATATATACACCCAAGTTTTAATAATTATTTGAATAAATATGCGTGGAGAGACGACTTTAGGAGGTTAGTTTATGTTTTACTTTTAACGTACAATGTTCAGAAATTAGACAAATTCTTGTTTCACTAGTTTTCTTCCGCGTTAAATATCTATTGAGCATAACTAAGTAACCTATTTACAGGTCTAATTGAAACTACATCCGCAGTAGCCTTGGCGGCCATTTTGTTGTTTATTAATACAATAACTACTAAAGTACTCTTGACATACTGTTGTTTACCACCTCTAACACTATTCATTTTTACAACCATAATTAAGACATTGTTCCTTGTCGTCCAGCAAATAGGGTGAAGTCTTTTAACGTACTAAACGTGTTTGCGTGTTAGTGCTAATAAACACATTTGTGAATGAAGGCTGTGAATCTATGGCTAATTTAGTTTCACAATCATAATTACCATAATGCAGTAAAACTTTAGTTAATTATTCCTCTATTTAACCTAGAAATTATAATTTACACAAGATTTTAACGATGGGTTCAGAAACAACGAATAAATTGCTTACATTCAATGTAGGCTGTTAGTACGCTATGAGAATTTAATACAAAAATGTTAGAAGTAGATCGGACAAGTCAATCGGACGGAATTAGTATCTTTTTAGTTTCCTGTTAAATTGTAGACATTCAGTGCTAAATGTTAATTACCCAATCAGTACTTAGTTGTTGGGTGGTATCTTGATGACCTAATAGGCTAGCCTTAATTTAATTTTCTGTTGAATTTCTTGAACACCAACCTTGTCTTTTATAATTTTAAAATGCAAGTTTTATTGTTAGAGGAGAATTAGCCCAGTACCATGTCCGTATGGTTGCACGTCGCAAAACAAGAACGTTACAAAGAATTAACACCATTACGTTACACATTCCCGGAAGCGTAAACACAAACATTACGTATGTAGGAGTGCAGACAGATTTAGATTCTTGTACCAGAAACAACGAACGCACACCTTGCTACCCAATGCCATCGCTGATGTAGGCCGGCCTATCACTTTCTCTGAGCTAAGGACACGGCCGGGGGATTTATCTGGGTCATTTCATCCCCCCATCCCCCACTTTCTCTCTCACTTCTAGTTCTGTTGTAATCCACTACTCGTAACCTGCTTGGATTCTCATTAATATATTACACACACAAAGTTTTTTTTTATGTTTCATATTTATTGACGGAATTTAATGTTGTTTATTTATCTTTTAGAAATAGAGGATTTATTGTCTAGAATTTCCTCTGGCATATGTTTACATCCTAATTAAGTTATTTAACTCCTGGAATAAATAAATAAAACTGTTTCTTTGCAAAGGTTTTATAAAATTCCTTCTATTACCTCACACTCTCCTGATATATCTTGTACAAATTTTCAATCGTTAATAAAATATATTTTATAAATGTATAACATAAATAATATACATTCATCCAATTAGGTTCAAATACATTTTTTTTTAACCTGTATTGGATGACAACTGATGTTAACACAGTTTGCTTCAAATATTTATTCAATAATTAATTTGTAAAATTTCTGGGGTTCAGCCGAATTCGAACTTAGAATCTTGTTCAAAATCTAGCGCTCCTCAGCAATGCACCAACTTTCCAGTACCGAGACGTATACCTCTCAAAGAGGTATATGAATTTTTTACCCATCTGGTTGTCGTCGAAACCTCTATTGTACAACCTTAAACTGTTGCCATGTTTACTAAAATAAATTTTGTTTGACCTCAGTAGGAATTTACTTGAAAATATATATATAAATTTTTATAATACTTGTTTTCTTTGCCTTTGTTTACAAAACCTCTGTATTACTTTTCAAGTTAACCAACAATTTTTACAAATTAACCTTTTATAAAATCTTATTCTTCAATTCTTATGCCCTATGTTTTAATAGTTGTTTTATTAGCTATTAATAATTATTTATTAATAATAATTACTACAAAGAACTATAGTTTGGTCCATAGTTTGGCTATACATTATTATGCTGATAAAATTTATTCTAAGTTTCGAAAATCAATTTCGACTTTACCATTTTTCAAATCTTATATTTTAGACAGTATTACTAAAACCGATTTCGCCAGCAAAACGGTTTTGTTACAACAACATATTTTTTTATATGTTGTTTTTCTTATAAAAATATTTGTTTATAAACTAATATCAACTATTACCTTTCTATTTTCTTAAGTAATATTAAATTAAACAAGTAATGTAACAAAGACAAGTTTTATTTTGTTTCTTTTTATTAAATAATTGCAATTAATATAAATAAAATAAGATAGCATATGCGCTAAAACAGCTGTTTTACCTCATAACAACCTATAACATTAAAACCAGCTGTTTTATGAAATCACTTATTTTAAGCCAATTGGAGGGAATACCTATATTGCATACCTTGCCCCTTTTGTAAAACGTTTTCTCCCATATAAAATTAAAATGAATTCATTATATTTAAATAATGAATTAATGTTTGAAAAAACTGTTTAAACGGCAAGTGACATCCATTACAAGTTTTAAAAATAAAGTGTTTGAACTTGTTTGGTGAATAAGAATTAATTTATTAACGATCGAAAATTTGAACAAGATATATAAATAAATAAATTTAGGGAGAGTGAACTAAAATGAAATTAAAATACTAGAAAGGGATCAAATATTATTTAAGTAACATTATTTTATAAATATACCTGAAAGTTTCATAACATTTTAAAAGCACGAAGGTTATGAACAAGTAGGCAATAAGGCCATAACCTTGCAAGCAGCCTTACCTTGGGGCTACGAATTAGAACATCGTGTGGAACCTGTAGGATTACACTACAGGCGACAGAAATCCACTTCCTAGAAGAAATGTAATTTCAGATTTCTAAATGGTTAATTCTTTTTTATGGAGTCTTATGGTTACCATTACAAAACCAGTTCGAACTTATACGAAAGCAACATATTTTTCAATTATTCTACTATTTCCTTTTGCAATTACAATATTATTACTGTCATTGTAAAATTAGTTTAATGACTTTATAATTAATTCTTAAATTTTACTTTAATTGGAAACTCACACCTGTAATCAATTTTCATATTTTTGTCAGGGATTATATAATACCAATGGGCTATATATTTATACACAATTTATATAAAAGTGTAATGTAATTTTCATATATAATTATGTATATATTGTTAAGATATTAATGTAAATTTTTATAAAAATGTTATATTTGTAAATTTAGAGGTGAACTTAAGGTTCCAAATATACAAATAATATTAAATAAAAATTGTCTTAAATCATATGCATAAATTTATAATATTATTTTTATATTTAAAGTCTTTAAATATAAGTCGATTGCATTAGCATTTCAGACTTTTCAGTTCTTACTTCCATTCACTTTTCTTAATACTGAACTCCACTGCTCGCAGGAAAATACCAAATACAAACTAATTAACTATACTGTCTTGAACATTATTGTGCCTGAAAAATGTTTACACATAATTTTCTTCACTCTCATAATATTTAATTACTTTTTAGTTTCGTTTTATATTTTACTCTTTTAAAACAACCCTTATTTTTTTAGAAATATTAAATATGGATATTAGATGAGTGCAGTGGTAATAAATTATAATTAACATTATACCCAATACAATATTTTAATCAAATTGTTACTAATTAATAAAGTCGATAAAGATCAAACCCTTTGTTAATTTCGATGAACAAATCATTATCATCAGGTGGTAAACCCTTCGCTAACCCTAACTCGGTAATCGAAATGTACTTAGACCTAAGGGTTTCATCTATTTAACGTTGGTAATTAGTTATCACATCACTTGATGAATACCTTGTATTGTGGTATTAGGTGTTTTGTTATTTATAATAATTCTATACATTTTTATTATGTAGTATTTTTGGAACTCTTTAAATTGTTGAACAATTTCATCATTCCTTAATAATGATTAATCTATATAATGATTTTTCCTTATTATATAGAAATTTTTTGTAAATGATCTTTTTTTATTGTTCAGATAATCAATAAAATTTTTTTAAATTGTTTAGATAATGAATAAAATTACTCTGTTTCCAAGCCCACAATAGCAACATGCCCTTTTCAAATTAAGTACTCGCAATAAAATGATGTATTAACAGACACTACCAAATTTGTGTGTAACATTAATGAGGGAAAATTTATAATTTTGGTGATTTTATTATTAATGATGGTGATCAAGAACGTTATGAAGGAGAAAAAACCTAACGAGATACCAAAGTAGTTATCATCTAACGTCTACAACCTTTTTATATAGACTGCCCAGCACTCTGCTGGTAACCATGGAGACCAAATTTATAAATGTCATAATAAATGATCCATTATGTTAAACAAATTAACTAATGGATTTACTTTGTCATATAAAAATCGTTCAATTATTTATTTGACATGGTTTTACTTCTATTTATCAGACTATATTATTCTGCTTGTTTACTCACACGCACGAAAATTTTAAAGTCTAACAGAATTTATACAGTATCATAGTAGTCTTTACATAACTACTTTGTCATGCACACTTCATATTTGAAATCATTTCGGCGTTGAGGACAGATGCGTCTTACCGCCTTGGATTGGATGTGACCTTCCCTTGAATAGTCAAGGTCTTCATCGAACATTTTGCAAACTATTCATTCTTTGAAATTTACCGTAGACTTACATAAATAGACACACACACACACACACACACACAACATATGTTTTCTTGTTTAATAATTTAAAACAACATAGGTTATTCAAATACAGTACAAGAATATTATTTATTTATATTCACATATAAATATATATAGTTATATTATTAATTATATAAATTATATATGTGTAATATATATATATATATATATATATATATATATATATACACACACACATACACATATATATTGTATAAATATGCAATTATATATCAATTGTATAATTATAGTTATTATAAATTATATATTAATTATATATATAATTTATAGTAATTAAAATTATATTTTGTATTATATATATATATATATATATATATATATATATATATATATATATATATATATATATATATATATATAATTGCAAAAACGTCGTTATGCCGACTACACATCTTTAAACGTAAGTGGCAGGTCTAGATCGCTATAGGTGGTTTGAAGACCGCCATTATGGTCCGACAGACTAGCTTCCTGTTCCTGTACGTGTGAATGATGGTTTTACGATTATTGTGTTTATTTTCCTGAGCTGTAAATTGATTTCCGTAAATCCCGAATGTGTCTGTCCAAGATCAACATCTTATACTGTCACGCATCATATTACTAACAACTAAATGTTGTGGAAATTAACAGTAGCCTCTACAAATTTATACGGTTTGAGAATACTTTTACTTTTTCGTAAACTCGTCGCTCTTAAAATGGTGAATTGTTCAAGGTTAATGTTGAAACAATTTTCAGCAATTATTTCCATAAAATACAGCCAACTTTAAAAATTTGCCACGATTATTACCTAGTTTTATAAATATTTTTATTTGAGCAGGTTTTATCTAAAACGAAACCTTGGCCTGGATAAACTACGCTATTCGAATTACACTTGACAAAGGTCTTAAGTATTTATATTTAATTAGAGGTTATTCTGATAAAGTGAATTTGTTTCTTCTGTTTGTTTAAATATTAGTTTATAAAAAACCTAGAGCATGCACGCGCGCGCTCACACCATGCGCTTAAAATTAATAATAGCTATTGATCTATAGTGGTTTCCATTTTTCAAATAAATAAATAAACACAGGGGTCGCAAGAAAATGATTGATTTTTTAAAAAAATGGTTTATTACGTTTTCATAAATCCAAAGAATATTTGGTAGAAATGTTTGTTTACATAATAGTCAATATTTGTTACAACCAAGTGTAATTTCTATAAAAACCTCAAGATGTACAACACAAAAACTGCAAGAATCAATATTTACATTTAATTTTGTAATAAAAAGTATTAAAAATATAGCTCTGTCATTGGTTAAAATCTTTTGAACTCGTAAATGTGAGGTAGATACCTCCATGTCTAACCTAACCTTGATGTAGGCAACCCTGCCTAGTATTACCATTATATAATCCTACCTAGATTCACAATATCCTATTCTTCGGAGGCGACAAGTCATATTGGCGAGCTGCGATGAACCAATAATATTCTAGTAATAAATAAAAAGAGAAAATTTAACGCAAAATGTCGGAAGGAACGCACTACGCGTTACGAGAGAAACTACTTAGCGGGAACTTTTAATTGTGACGAGACATTGTTTGCGCAAATGAACGGAAATTCGCACGAAGAAAGAGGGAAAGTGGAGCTGGTTGCCGTTGCTCAACGCGGGGGAAAGTTCTCCTTGGAGCGACTCGGCTCGGTGCGGCTTTCACGACACGCACTGGAATTGGGTCGTAGATTACTCAACGTTACTTGCACTTGGTCAAGACCGTTTAGGTTTGGTTGCTAGGCGACGGATGGACTAGTTAGGATTATTGTTTTCAAGGTTACTTGTTTAACATCATCACTTGAAAATTCTTATTGCCAAATTTGAATAAAAATGGACAATAATTCCAGTGTTGAATTAAAAGTCTTAGATTGAACTACGTTTCCATTGGTTTTAACGTCCAGTGTAAACAATGGCTTAAAGCTTGAACAATACTTAAAAAAGGTACATGTTATTGAAGAGCCTCTGACCACCGCTAAACTGAGTTTTCCTAAATCTAAATCACCAAAGCTATCAATTAATGCTCATCTTTTGTGTACTTAAATCAATTTTAAATATTCTTGTAAAATACAACGACTTTTATAAGAATAAAATCATTCATTTTAGAAAATTACCTCCATTAGTAAAGACTTATGCGATACAAATCTCAAACTGGTGCTTATGTTTTCTCAGCAAATTATGCCCAACTGGTCTCATCCTTTCTTCTGACTTCTTCAAGTGTTGCCCATATTGTTACATTTCGGCTCAAACTGTTTTCTATATATTGACTTCAATCAAACCCTCGAATCTTAAGTAGATCCACTCTTTGCCTCCTGCCATCTACCCTCAGTGTCATGATGTGATATAGAGGGTGATAAGGTACACAGGAATTACAAAACCAATGTAACAATTAAAGGCTCTTTTAAATTAATTTTTAAAACTAATTAAATTTCTTAATTTTAAAATTATTTGAAAATAGCTATAAACAATGCATCGGCATTTATTAAATAAAGAGTACAAAACGATAAATGAATTCTGTGAAATGAAATAGACACAATTACACAATTGTTTAATTCTTCTTCTACAAAATAAGTACGTTTTATGTAAAACTCTGCCAGTGTTAGGAACAGTTGTCCTCGTTCCACATCTCCAACTATATCTTGACATCCTAACACATATCCAATCTGCGGCAAAACTAGGTAAACAGAGGGCACCGTAAACGTGTTTTGAGACTTTGTCTCAATTTCCTTATACATCTGGAATGAATAATTTCATCACAACTTAATAATAGAGTGAAAAGTGGGTCACTGTTAGGGCTGGGTCATCGGGCCTGCGCAATGAGCAAGGCCGAAGCTCTGAAGTAGGACAACGTGTACAGCGCCAAACCCTTACAACTCACAACTACAGGAATAGTTCGCTACATTACCGAAACTTAAAGCTTTCTCGTATTCACCGAGATTCTGTAATCAATCAGATTTATACAGACCTTATGACAGAACTAACAAGCCTAACAGGCAGTTTAAAAAATGGCATTGCGTATTAACGCAGAACAAAATTAGGTATTAGTCTAACTGAAGAAAGATATGTTTGTTTAGAACGCATTGGGAGATGATTAAAAGCAATTTCTGATTTTTAAAATACTATCCCAAATATTAGTTCAATTTGACTTTAACCACAAAATAAAATTTTTTTAAACATTTTAATTTATGTTGTCGGTTGTTGACAGTACCACATGTTTACCTGAATCCAAATCACAACCTAGTTTACCATTTTTAGTAGACGCCGATATTTATAAACGTTGTCCCAAAACGTTAAAGTACTGTATATCGGAATGTATAAATATAAAGGAGTTATAATACACGAAAAACGTCATATGCTAACACTAAATTACACTGTAGTTCTCCCACGCTGACATACTTACTCCAACACTCTCATAAAACCATCATAGTTTCCTCCATTCTAACCTTTTAAAACACATGAGTCAAAACCGAGTTGACAAAGGGATTTCTCGAAACGACTCTCATCATTTATACAAAAACTAAGTGCTACATGTTAACATGCTTATGAGTGTACATTAATAGCACAAGTTGAAGGTAAAACAAATAATTTTTAACAAAATCATTTACTTTACTTGCTATCTAAGTGTAGATAATTTTAATTTAATTTTAAAAAAGTACCCCCTCCCCAATAATGTTTAACAAAATTATAAAAACTTGTTTTATTTAGAAACTGTTTAAAATGTTTTTCAACATAAAAAAGCATAATATGGTATTCAGCAATAAATCCATGGGAACAATTGCAAATATAATTACCTAAAAATTAATATTTTGTAAGATTTTTAATTCATCCAAACCATGTTTTCTAATGTTTTAAAGTGAACGGTACAGCTTAAATTGGCATCGGCTGTGTAGAATGAGGAAGGGATAACATATAGGATAAGGTAGAGGCGAGGATGTAGGAAAGTATCGTGTATGCAAGGTCACATTCCTATGTAGACCTACTCTCTAAGGAAATCCCATGATGCTCTCCTGCTACTAGGAATGGTGGATCATATATCACAGGGTCGCTTACCTGAAGTAGACCTGCTGTAGAGAGGTCTCGGAAGAATCCTACGAAACGAGAAATTAGAAATGTGAAAATAAGTGTGATTACTAAATTTCTTTCGCTATTAATATAATAAATTATGGGTTAACAAAATCCCTTTTTTGCCTGTATGTCAATCAATGTATCAGTGTATTTAGGCTTCAATCATGTTGTTTATCCGCAAATAAAAACATTTACTTAGGCTTATGTTAATCAACTTATCTGAGTGTATTTAGGCTTCACACATGTTGTTTATCTGCAAATCAGTACATTAACTTATGGTTATCAACTTATCTGAGTGTATTTAGGCTTCACACATGTTGTTTATCCGCAAATAAAAACATTTACTTAGGCTTATATTAATGAACTTATCTGAGTGTATTTAGGCTTCACACATGCTGTTTATTTGCAAATCAGTACATTTACTTATGTTAATCAACTTATCTGAGTGTATTTAGGCTTCATGCATGTTTTTTATCCGCAAATAAGTACATTTACTCAATTAGTATGCCAATCAATTTATCTGAGTGTATTAAGGCTTCATACATTTTGTTTATCCGCAAATAAGTACATTTACTTATGTCAGTCAACTTATCTGAGTGTATTTAGGCCTTATACATGTTGTTTATCCGCAAATAAGTAAATTTACTCAACTATTGTGTTAATCAACTTATCTGAGTGTATTTAGGCCTCATACATGTTGTTTATCCGCAAATAAGTACATATACTCGTACTCAACTAGTATGACAATCAACTTATCTGAGTGTATTTATTCATACATTTTGTTTGTCGACAAAGAATTGCATTTATTTAACTAAATGAGAATCTGTGAGAATAGAATATGCATTAAAATCAAAAAGGATTTTCCGCCTGTCTTTTAGGAACCACTTTTAGGAACTAAATTAGTCTGCTATCACACTTTCCACGATATTCTAAATTCAAGTTGATGTTTCATATTTTGAAATGAATCAAAACTAGTAACATATTGCAGGAAAAGTTGTCAAGACTGTGTAAGGAAACGTATGGGTGACAGGTTTTAGAGCGGCGAAAGGACGAATGCAAGCCAAGGACGTAGTCAAGTCCTGGAACGACGCTCGTATTCGGAATGTTAGCTTTCCTTTATTTCTAAATATAAAGGCTGACTTAACTTTCAAGGTGTATAACTAGCCTAACAATGCCATATCGTCTACAAAAATGTACCGTCTAAAAATTAACATGAAAAATGTATTCGTGTCCTTTGTTACTTTTAATATCAAGAAATACTTTGAAAAAGTTTTGAATAAAGTACGGTTTACCATTTTTTTATATAAAAATTTAAACATTGAGTAACAGATTATTTTTTTAATATTTCATACATTTTAATTTACTTTTACTGGTGTAACTCTGTTTAAAGTACAATGCGAATATTAAAGAAATTTAAATAAATTCAATTCATATAAAACTCTGTTTAAGCCTAAATTCAATTCAATTATTCAGCCTAAAATAATAGGTTAAACGGAAATTTTCTAACCTACGATTAAAACTAAATTATTAAAATATATATATTTTTTTTAAAATTTCTCATTATTTACTCATTACTACGTTATTTGTACGTGTTTAGTATAAATTTTAATTTGAGTGTACAATATCTGTTTAACATTTAGAAAATAATTCCACTCTACAAAAAACTTTAAAACGCTCCGTTTGCAAGACACTTTATGAAGCTTTATATTTGTTAGCACTGGCCTCTATGATTGCGACGGAATGTGTAGAAACGTGCCTGCCACGAGAGATGAGCTGGGCCGTTATGTAATTAGAGAAAGTGTAGCTGGGATAGTGCTGCCGTCTGGATATTCTTGGTGGAAATACATTCAAGGAATTATAAACCGTCCATTCTTGCAAAATAGAAATTGTTAAGTTAAGGTTAGAGTTATTTAACGTATCATACAACATTCCCTTTCTGCATTGAAATTTATATTATGTAATGTATTGAATTTGTAATTAAAGTTATATTAAAGTAAAATGAATTAATATCTAGGACATTTAGGATGTAGTTTTAATTAAATTTAAGGTACCCTAAAAAGTAAACAAATTTTTATTTGTCATTTTTCATACAAATGGGATATTTTTTATTGCTACGTTAAAACTATCCATTTAACTGAAAATTAATTTTTTTAAACTTTGAATATTAAAAAAAATTGAGCTTTAAATATAAAATAAATTTTTTTATTGTGTGAGAGAATTGTTTTTAATTACATTTTGAACCCACTGGTATAATTGATATTTTATACTTTTGAGCATTTAAGAAACAATTTTATATAATGGCCGTTCAAGGCGAAATCTGTAATAATTATATCACGTTTACATGAAGAGTTTGAAATTATTCACACTAAATAATTGTACCGTTTATTAATATGTTATATTTTAAGAATAAAAGTCCCACAGTGGTAATGTTATGCTCCGATTGTGTGTGTAGAGTTATTATTGCGTTTCTCCTAAAATATTAGAAATGATTTTTATGCTTTCACGTTAACAAATTTTAAATTGATAGTAATGTCTAAAACGTTTTGCATACAAATCCCATCTAAACACAGATAAGAAAAGAAGAGGTAACCTCGATAAGCTTATCTGTGGGCGCGGAATGCGTAGCCATAGTTAGTGCGTAAGTGCGCGAGCCTAAAACAATAAGTGGGACCTTGATTCTATACAGTGTAGTCGTTTAACACTGAAGGCCGTATCAAGGTTCATATCGACGCGGTTATCACAGTTAGCAGCGAGAATGTGAAAAATGGCGACCGTTGTGATGATAGGCAGTTATTCGCTTATGATAAACATCCGAAGTATTGTTCTTGGCCGACACAGAGCACAATAGAAATGATATCGCTGTAGGGACGTAAAATGAGTTGTTAATTTTAACGATTTGGACATAAGATATACAAAATGCAATTACAAAGAGAATAATATCACTGACATTAATTTCTTTGTTTCACTCAATCTAGCAGAGCTTAGGCTCGTGTACAATGTTCAACTGGTCCAGTAGTTGTCACGCCTGATAAGCTTCAATGGTGGATAGGCTTATCTAATCAGGCTAGACGCTTTTTGCTTTCAAAAGCAAAAACCTCCACGCAGGTGCTATTTAATGAATATGTGCCAATATACTTTTAAGCTTTTTTAAATTTTACGCAGGGACGTAGAGAAAATATTATTATTAAATTCCTTCTATAAGCTCACACTCTCCCTATATGTATCTTGTACAAATTTTCAATCGTTAATAAAATTCGTTTTAATTAGTTCAATGACGTTCAAATACATTTTTTTTAGTGGACGACAATTGATATTAATACAGTTTTTTATCAAATATAAATTAAATTTGAACAAGTTCTCGTCCCGATTTTATTCGAACTGAGTAATTACATGTTTGAAATCTAGCACTTTAGCGCTGACCCAACTTTTCCATAACTAGGAATCAATTACTTAAAGATGTTTATGAGAAAGTCTCCTTGCAATAATAATGAGATAGATAGAATGAGAAATTATAGACCACCATCAGCTTCATAAATTATAAACAAAAAAAAGCGAATAAATATTAACAAACAAAAATAATAGTCCAACAGCATGTACTGTACAGAGAGGAAAATGGAAAAATGCAAATAAATTCGCTTTCTAATTTGCCACTTAATATTGTGATTCTGTCATATAAATATGTATATATATATATATATATATATACATATTTATATTAATTGTAATTATAAAATGAAAAGTAACTAAGAAAAACCTTTTCTTTGTTTACCTTACTAAGAATTGCCTATATATTATTATATAAAAAAAATTTATAATACTTGTTTTTATTAAATAATCAGTTGCTTAAGAGTATTGCAGACAAAGTAAAAAATGTAAACCCCTTTAATTAGCGTTTTGAAAACGGTGCTCAACGTTTCTGGCCATAACTGTAAGTGCGAACAGATATAAACCTGAAAATCTATAGGTGAAATTTGGCCCTTTTAAGCTAAAACACATTTGATGAGCGTAAGAACTATCCCGGATTTCCTTTGCTTGAAACTTTATATGTTAATGGCTTTAGGTTTGAGTCATCGCAAATTAGGTTTTACGACTCAAAAAATATTGTTTATATCGATATGAAAAGAAAAATACCATTTCCACCATATAGGCCCTTTGTCTGCTGTTTTGACCGTTGATTGGAAATTAGACGTCAGAACAGTAGAACACACTAATATCTTAAAGGGAATATATATTGTCTATTCATAGAGAGGGGAAAATGTTTTTATAAGGCTCGTCTAAAAATGGTCTACCTAATTCAGCAAAAGGATAATTTAACCTGTTAATGTTACTTTGCCAAAAATGTTATTGTTATTTCACGTCACGCTCTTATGGTACATTTACAGCCAATCAGTGCAACTCCTGACTATTTTATTTATAATATATATGTTTATAATATATTCATTTATCTATTTATATATAAATCTATAATAGGTAATAGATAAAAATAGTTATATCTATTTATAGATATAGACCTATATTTATCGGATTAAAGGAAAATTGTACTTAGCCCAACGACAACAATTTGAGAAAATCGATCGAAAGCTGATGAGGGGCAATTTGTTCTCGTCAATAGATTTTCGTTAATTTTAAATTTCAAGTATACAATACTATTTAACTTAAAATTGACTGCATCTACTCACATTCGACAACAATGAACCGAAGATTACTCTGCAAACAAAACAAACAAAATAGTTTAATTTCAAAGGAGAAGACTGATATTTTTTGCTGTTTTATAACTATTGATTTGTTCCACTTTTTCTTTAATAAATAAATCATTTATACTGTTTTACCCTTATTGACTCTTATTGGCGGTTTTGGAATAATTCCATTTTCAGAAGTTGTCATCGGAGTACTAATAACGTTTTGATGATAGAGTTATTCCGAAAAGCGATAAAAAAAAAAATATTTTAATGTTAGGAAAGGCAGAAAAATGTACTCAAATGTATAGTATTTATTAGACTACTTGTTTAAATTTGTTAAGTTAACGGTTTAGACATATTTACAAAAAAATAGTTTTGTAAAAATAGGTTTGTAATTTGAGAACTTACCGAATTATTCTAATAGGGTGTTACAAATCGAGATTTAGTCTCACTTTAAAATTAGAACTATTTATTTACACTTTCACTCCTTAATTCCTTTTTTCTGAAATTACACATTTAATTTTCACACGGTTGAACGCTGTAAATTCATGATGAGCATAAATGTCCGTGGTGATTGCATAGACGTTAAAGGCGTTTGCTTCAATTATAGGTGAACTCGTGTCTGTTAATAGTTTCATTAGGCATGACATAGTTCGACGTTTTTAAAAGAGATTAAACAAATTATTCACTGCTTTGACAAATTTATTCATGTAGGCCTATTTCTTAAGAAAAGTTTTACACTCCTTTTTGGAGAGAAAAACAAAAAAAAGAATCCTTTTTGGAAATAACTTTTTATCCAATATAAGCATGGGAAGTGTTTGAAAGTAGTTCTTTGGAATTTTGGAAATGGCGTTTTCCTTAATCAATCGGGAGACATAACAATGGGCTGTGTGAACTCGTATATTGTTTTTTATTTACAGTACCTCACGGTAGTTCATTGTGTTCTTGTTTTGTAACAATAGAATTGACGACAAAGATTGTATGTTGTCTTGGGATATATAATAACTATTATAAAAACAGCACCCGAATAATAGTTATTATTCTAGTTGAACAACTTACAAAATCGGTTCAACTATTCGTGACTATCGATAATGCAATCAGCGGTTACAATAGGTAGAATGATTTCCAACGTCCGAGTGGGGTAAGGAGCAACAAGAAACACTCTAAGCATGTATCTATACAGTCTTGATATTGCCACCATGTTCCCACCCGTTTCGGAAGAATCTAGTTAGGAAGAATCTAGTCGTGGGTTTACGCACTGGACTGTGAATAATCTCCAATATTTCGCAATATCTTTGTGTTCCTAGGTGTCCGTCGCCTACTTTTCCACCATCTGTTTATTTTTTTCAACTACTCACAAACATACTGTTTTAGTGTGGTCCTGGTATTGTGGTACGGAGGAAGGTTCTACTAGCCCCGAGTAGTTATGCAAAAGCGGGCCAAACCGTAGCGTCTGATTGGAGTAAAGTTTCGTCCCAGACTTGTTGTTAACAGTCTATGTCTTTCTGGATACTACATAGTCGTACTACAGGACGTGGAACCGAACCCCTCGTCTTGAACCTGACGTCAGTCAATCGTACGGGAATCAATTGTTTGGGGTTGGTTTCTTGGGAGCGTGGGTTCATATACGCGATTTTAGGAAACAGCTCTATAAGTTTGCTCTAAAAAGTGCTTGTAACACGAAATGGGGAAGATTTTGACTAGTTACTTTTCGTCTGTCTTGTTTATTTTTCCATATTTCTTTCGCACACTGGTTTATGTAGTCCTTGTATGTAGGTCTATGTAGTGTCAGACTGTAAGTTGCTCTATGCTTTTAACTAAGCCCCATGATACAGCTGACCTGGTATTAACGAATTGCAGAAGCCAGAATGCTTTCTGATATCAGCAAAACGTCATTTCTCTCTTCTTGCTGTGTTAGTGAACTACCATGCATGTTTGACATGCAAAGTTGAACATTGACCCAGCTAGTGCTAAGTTGTTACATCTCAATGCGTACATTGTCGTTTATTTAATCCGTACATTTACTCGGAAATCAACGATGGGGATATCTCGGTAAAACTTTACAATTATTTTAGCAACCACGGTCTTGGTTGTAGACATTAGTTTTTGTTGTTAATGTATATATATTTGTCAGTTTACTATGTTTGTGCTTGTATATACAGTATATAGTCTATCCATTTTGGGAAGGCGGGTAAAAGATTAAGTCACCGCCCGAGCTCCCAACAATAGCTTGGGTCAGGCGCTCGGCGGCCGGCTGCCAGCGCTAATGAGGCGTAAAAAGCACTCCACTCCAAAATATTATCACATAAAAGTAAGCGTATTTTTTAATTTTTTATTACAGTTTTGATGTCTACGTGTGATTTCATGAAAAACTAGTCCAAACACGACGGAGTTATGTCAATTAGTAAAATTGTACTCACTACAATTTTTTGTAACCACTAATTTTACTAATTGAAATAACTCCGTCGTGTTTGGACTAGTTTTTCATGAAATCACACGTAGACATCAAAACTGTAATAAAAAATTAAAAAATACGCTTACTTTTATGTGATAATATTTTGGAGTGGAGTGCTTTTTACGCCTCATTAGCGCGGGCGGCCGGCCGCCGAGCGCCTGACCCAAGCTATTGTTGGGAGCTCGGGCGGTGACTTAATCTTTTACCCGCCTTCCCAAAATGGATAGACTATAGTATATATGTGTATAGAAGAAATTCTTTGAGAAACGTTTTGCTCAAGCTTTTATCTTTAACATTTTTCAATAAAACATTTCATTCATTTACAAAACACATAAAATAACACTTTACCATTTAATATTCCAATTTAAAAATAAAATATTATCTAATGTTTGTATATTTGTTAACTGTTCTCTGCAACGCTCATCAGAGTTAGAGACAAACAGAAAGATCAGTCCATCACTTGTACTGACACGTGGGGATATTTTATAATCAAGCAATGGAAGTGGCCTTATTTCGATAACATATTACGTACTATTAGATTCAGAATGCGAGTGCAGTTTTGAAGCCTACGTCCGGAAACGAGATGTGAATGAAGCTCTACCAAGCCTATCCCCTCTTCCTTATCGTGCGACAGTCTCCCACTCTGACAGTATAGAGTCTCGACGTTCTCTCTCGGTAGCTATCATAACGCTTGGCAAAATTCTAAATCCATACATGATGCAAAATACTATTGGAATTTTGATCTTTTAATTCTGTCATTTAAACAAAACAGCAAAGGAATTGTCATTTAATGCACTATAAATATATCACATCTAACAATCATGTCCAAAACGAAAAATCGTATCTGAAACTAAGTATCTAAAATTCAAGTTTAATTAAATGGTAAATATTTAAAAAAATATTAATAATCCAAATAATTACAAAAGATGATTTTATCAGTGAAATGTTGCATGTGGCTATGTTATAGAGTTTAAAACAATTTCTCAATTATTAAAAAGTTTTGTAAAAACTTAAAAATAAGTAATTTAAACAAAACATTATTAAAGTCGATTCCTACCTAGGTCAACAGAGAAAACATTTACTTTAGTTACTTTTTATTAAATAATTACAATTAATATAATTAAAGTAACAAAACCTATGCGTTAAAAGAGATCTTCAACTACATAGCCTGTAACATAAAATCACCTGTTTTATGAAATGATGTTTTCACTAATTTTAAGCCAAATAGGACGGAGTAAGTATATATTGTATATATTGCCCTTTTTGGGAACAGATATTCTTCCATATAAAACTGAAATCAATTAATTAAATTCAATTAATAAATTAATATACGATCCACTACTTCATAGGATTTAATGTTTATGAAAAATTGTGATCTGAAAATTTTATTTTTCGTTTCCGCGTGGTCATCGGAAATTCGTTATTATTTAAAGGAGAGAGAGCACAATAATCTTATAAAGTTACCACATTTTCACATGTGTAAATGATTGCTGAAAGATTGCATTTTCTTTATGTTATTTTTATTTAAAAAGAACATTGTTTATTCAGCAGAATTTCATCGCAGCAGATTTAGTAGTTAATATTATTCAAAGTTTTGTGGCTATCAGATATGTTTCTAAATTTGTGTGAATTTCATTGACTGCACGGCGCGGTGTCTGTTCTTGGTCCACGTGTGGATCAGTCCCTCTCAGGTAATGTTTACGCAACTATTGCGACACTGTGTGACCTTCATCACACCGATATATTGCAACCAACAAAAACAAACTCATCGCACCTTCTGTGATTAATTATTTGATGTTTACAGTAAGTAATTAATTAGATTACTCAGAGTTTTTGTTACCTGAAGTAGAAGTAGTAACACTCGTAAGTACGTTAAAAGCCATCCAACATTACGGCCTTAAAATCACACAGGCTTTTAGTTATATATAACAGGCATACATCAGTGCTCCAACATTACGGCCTTAAAATCACACAGGCTTTTAGTTATATATAACAGGCATATATCAGTGCTCCAACATTTCGGCCTTAAAATCGCACAGGCTTTTAGTTATATACGAGTATATCATGCATACATCATTGCTCCAACATTACGGCCTTAAATTCACACAGGCTTTTAGCTATATATAATAGGCATACATCATTGCTCCAACATTACGGCCTTAAAATCACACAGGCTTTTAGTTATATATAATAGGCATGCATCATTGCTCCAACCTTACGACCTTAAAATCACACAGGATTTTAGTTATATATAATAGGCATGCATCATTGCTCCAACCTTACGGCCTTAAAATCACACAGGATTTTAGTTATATATAATAGTCTTGCATCATTGCTCCAACCTTACGGCCGTAAATTCACACAGGCTTTTAGTTATATATAATAGGCATGCATCATTGCTCCAACCTTACGGCCTTAAAATCACACAGGATTTTAGTTATATATAATAGTCTTGCATCATTGCTCCAACCTTACGGCCGTAAAATCACACAGGCTTTTAGTTATATATAATAGGCATACATCATTGCTCCAACATTACGGCCTTAAAATCACACAGGATTTTAGTTATATATAATAGGCATGCATCATTGCTCCAACCTTACGGCCTTAAAATCACACAGGATTTTAGTTATATATAATAGTCTTGCATCATTGCTCCAACCTTACGGCCGTAAATTCACACAGGCTTTTAGCTATATATAATAGGCATACATCATTGCTCCAACATTACGGCCTTAAAATCACACAGGCTTTTAGTTATATATAATAGGCATGCATCATTGCTCCAACATTACGGCCGTAAATTCACACAGGCTTTTAGTTATATATAATAGGCATTCATCATTTCTTAAGTTATTTATTTTAAAAAATTATAATTTTTTATAATCTATAGGTAAGGTTTTATAAAATTAAGACGTTTTTTATGCAGAGAATTTTTTTTACTCATAATAATAGAAACTTATTAACAATGGATAATAATATTACCGTATTAATTATAACAATTGAAAATTGTTTTGTATTTTAAAATAGGTGTTTTTATCTAATTGAGATCTCAAAACATTAAAAGATGATGATTTGTTTAAAAAAAGGCTATCTTATAATAAACAAGAAATAAAAAAAAGGAACGTACAGGAAATAAACTACCTTAATTAATCTCTTTGTTATTATAATTAAATTTAATTAGTAATTAATTTTTCTATTATTTCACTTATAATTGAGAGATACTATCAATAACTTTGTTGGCTGTTTGCCAGAAACCGTTTTCATAGAACTCGAACTAATTCCTAAATCATAAAAGTGTATATATTTATCTACAATTATTTAATTTATATAATTTCAATGAATTTAAATTTCTAATAATATGGATTTTACTATTTCGGTATGTTATACGTGAAGTAATATTTTAACGAAAACATTTTCCAAATAGAACAAATTGCTCTGTACTTTGATGTTTTTAATATTTTTTTCTTGTCACAAAATAGCTACAGAAATGGGTCACGTCATTTCGGCGAATCTAAACAATACATGCCAGATATATCACGTTCTTCAACAAAGCATTGGGCAAATTATCGGACCTTTCAACGAGATGGTCCAACAGTTTCAAATCAATGTACTATCGGAACAGATAACATTCAGTTGTAACATCAGAGCTGATAACATTCGTGAATCACTGGGCTCATTTTTGTGGATAACTTATAGTTTTACATTCTGATAATTTTAACGTTTTAATTGTGGAAATTTATGAGATGATACTGATTAGATATTATGCTTCCTCATTATTGTAATACATTACTCGAGATAGTGTGTTCATCTGGTTTTATTAAAAATTCTTCATTTAAGAAGGAAGTAGGCTATAGGCCTACATAATGTCTCGTGCAGGTTTAGCGTATCGTTTAAAATGATAGTTGTATTTTTTTCTGCCTAGCAAAAAATAATTATTTTAAATTATGAAAAACCTAATTGATTTTTAAGAAAAAAATTATTGAATGATGTTAAAACACGAAGAAAAGTGATAAATTTCTCTTTTTTTATATCTCTGAGTTATAAGAAAATTTGAAAGTTGAATTATATTAAATTTAGTTTATAATTATTTTTAATAAATATTACTATGTTGTACTATAATTTATACTAGGGCCTACTGTATGTTATACTATATGTTGAAATATATATTATACTATGTTGAACTCAAATATAATTATTATAATTATTATATAATAATTATTAAATAGTAATACAATACTTTATATTAATATACTTAGCATTCCTTGAAGCTTGTGTCTGAATATAAGTGTTTGTTATTCTTCTTCAGTTAACTAACTATAGAAGCCCATTTGTACCATATTTTGTAAATATAAACGAATACTTCTTTTCGAATATTTGTGTTATTCTTACACTTTTACAAACAAGATTAATGCTTGATATTATTTATAAACATATGACGAAATAATAAGCGAGTCCTTAATTGATTATAACAATTGTAACCTGAACAGAAGCAAAGCGAACCAGGTGAAATCTGTCTAAAATTAGACTGGAAACTTCGGACATGTCTACAGTGCGCGATCCAGAAGTATCAATCAACAAGCCACTCTATTACCGAAGTCTCACTCAGTTTTGTTAAGTTCATGACAGACATAATTTTATTAAACTTCGTCAAATATCTTTTGCTATTGATAATCAAAACATTTAGTGAATTTCAAGTGTATTGATTTCAAGTGCAATTTAAAAAAGTAATTTTGAAAAAACAGGAATCTAGTAGTGTAACGAGACGTCGAGTATAAGTTACCAAAATTGAAAAAAAACGTACTGAGTAAGTTTAATTAACTTAAAACAATCGTTGAATCTTTAATATAAACAGTAAAGTCGTCCAATAGTAAACAAAATAAAGTCTACATTTTTCTAAAAGGGATAGTAACTATCAAAGTTTTGCCCCGCCCATATTTAAATATACCACAATGAACCCGGTTTTCTTATCTGTTAGTATGTTACACGTCTGCACCGTGCACGGTTATTCAAAACGATTTTAAAACATTTGGTTTGAAGAATGGAATATTTAATCCCCCTTCCTGTAACGTAGTCCTTAAGCTTTGAAAGGCTTCAACCCTTCTCCAAAAGGGTCAAAAGCCACCACGGTTTTCTTGTCCGTCGACCAATACTGAACCTTTTTTCAAAATACTAATCACTGTATTGTATTATCAGTAGGCCGGTCTGTAGATAAGGTAAAGGGAGGGGCGTACTTTGTTTTTTTTTCGTTAAGTTTGGATTAGATTAAAGACCACAGGCCTAGATAACGAAATAAAAATAAGCCATGTAAAACAAACTGTTGTGGTTTCTTTTCCATGTAACTGTGAACAAATATTGTAATAAAAACAATTTGGGGAAGGCTTTCCTTTATTGCCGAATGCTGGTCGATTTTTACAAGTTTAAATAGTTTTCTACATTAGGGAACGCAATGAACGTGGCCCAGTGTAAGGAATTATTTTACCAGTTCACTACTCAATCGTTTGCTTAACAGACAGTCATTATTCTTATTGCGTATAAATAAAAATAAAACGCTGTTGAACGCTCTAATAGACACATTATTTGTAAGCAAGGAATTGTTTCTGACAGTTTCAGGTTAAGACCTTTAAAAGTATATTTATGTAATACGCCTTACGTAGATGACAAGACCGGCTTGATTACGTAGATTTTATAATTCAATCAATAATACTCATTTCCATTCAAAACACTTTTAAGTTCTTAAAAATGTATTTCTTATTATAGGGATTGGACCCTCCAGCTTCCTAGCCAGTACTTTTAATACAGACAAAAATTCCATTTTTGTAGGCAGAACTTGTTGGGAAACAGTGCCCTATTTAAACAATACAATACTAATACAATCTACTATTCTTCTTGTCTTAATATTATTTTTATAAATATTTTTTTTTTAATAGGGCGTTTCAATAAATACTCTTTTTGACTTCAGAAAAAGTTTTAGAAAAATGCAAGCCATGTTCATTGTTTTTAAGTACATTTTTACCTTTCCACATAATTACCTTTAAAGTAATAAAAGCTTATATGAAATTTTGGAAAAAAATAACAAATAATGTATATTATTTTGTATGTCTTTCTTAAATTTTGAGCATTTAATTTTTCCCCCTTATATATTTAAAGAATCTAACTGTGTATAGGCAAAGTTTTCTTAGCTTTAAATTGTTTAGTATAAAATGTACGTGAGCGAGTGCTTGTGCGTGTATGCGTGCGTGTGTGTGTGTGTGTGTGTGTGTGTGTGTGTGTGTGTGTGTAAGAGATTTTTAATAAATCAACCTAGACAGTATGATTACTGACAATCAATCTTGGTCACGCGATACTATATTTTTTTACCAGTAAATCATTTTATCTGTTCTTTTGGCTTAGCTTTGTTTATCTTTTCTTCGTCCTCCTTCATCCTATAACCCCGATAGAGAGTAGGATCTAGTATAGGTACGACCAAGAAGTCTTTTGTCTCCATCCTGTCTGTTTATCCTCAATCCTGTCATTCTATTCACGGCCTGCTCGATTCACACTACTCGTTGAGTACTCGACGCTTTAGCATAGGCATCACTTAACTACCCAACCTAGCAACATTTCGTAAATCACACCGTAATACGTCTATTAGTTATAGCAATGTTAATATATTAATCAACAAGTATAACTTGATAAAAGTTGTAGGTGCTTAGAATGTAAAACGAGTTAAATGGGTATCAAATTTCAAAATTGTCTCTGCACCTCGTAAATCTGGGGAGACCCCTTGTCATGAGCCTCACCAATGTAATTGGGCAGCAGCCGCCACTGGTTTAAACCTGCTCTAGTTTTTATTAAAGTAAATCATAACTACCTTCTTTACTCCATATTAGTAAATTACTTTAATTTTACGTTTAAAAACAATAAACTCTTTAGTTTTAACCAACTTTTGTTTACAGTTTTTTGTTTGTATGTTTCAGTTAACCTAACTAGTGCGGGCAGAGTGGATATGTCATGTTTTGATCTGCTAAAAGTTCTGGGCACTGGTGGTAAGTAAACTAACTTTCTTTATTACAGTTTGAAATTACTTTGCATTAAAATGTTGACACCTACCTTCGGCTACCAGAGCCTCGTAAACGGGTTAATTCCCTTCCTGGTGTTACTTCGTGTCCCTTGTGGTTTGGCAAAACATATCGGCTTTCTTTGTGGGTGGAAACCGCCCTTCCTCCCTTCTTTGACAAATATGTCAAAGGAATATTTGACATTCGAAGAATTATTCGTTACATTTACAATATTAAAGTCCATTTCCCTCTTATTTTTATTTGTTTTTGTCTGAGTTCATTTATCTTCAAGTATATTGTGTTTTAGTAGTACATTTTTCTTACTTTATGGTGTTTGTAGGAACATTTTTAGAACAAGTTTCATTACAATTTTATAATAGACTAGCTGTATCCTATGCACGCTTTGCTGTGGCTCATTGTGGTTTCATGGTTGAGAAATGAGGAACAAAATAAAGCATATGTTTCATAGCGGTTTTATTTTGCAATACTTAAGGAGTTGAGGCAAGCGTAAACAAACCCATATAACATTTTTATGTATATAAAAACTAAGTATGAGGAGTGTTTATACCCTTGTGGCAGATGGTTACTGATACATAGCTGACCCTGTCGCGGGTATGATACTCGAGAAATTGATAAAAACAATTTTTGAAGCATATTGTATGTCGTGTCAAAATTCGACCTCAATCGCTGAAGAACTTTTGGCGTTTTTGAAGCGTACACAAACCTGCATAACACACACACACACACACACACGCGCGCGCGCACACACACTTAAATGTAGTTAAACAGGAATCTTACTTGGTATATATGTGAGTCGTTTTTCTAGAACTTTATTTACGTGTTTTTATTTGCGAGCTTAATCTGAGAACAAATCTCAGTCTCAGATTAACCTTGAATATGAGAACACGTAACTAACGTTCTCGAAAGTCGACTCGTATATATACCAAGTAAGATTCTTGTTTAACTACATTAAGGTGTTAGTGTTAGTGATAAATGAATACAAGAAAACACAGTGTGGCAAAGTTATATATATACACACACACACACACACACACACACACACACACACACACACACACACACACACACACACACACACACACACACACACACACACACACACACACACACACACACACACACACATATACAGTAAACTCCCGATTATCCGTGGAATAGGGTGGCCCGTCAACGCCGGATAACGAATTCCCCGGATAATCCGCCATGTACAAAGAATACGCAAAACGATCGATTATTATACCATAAGTTACACAAATAATGACCCCGTTTAATGCAATTCACAAATAATCTTCAGAGGACAAAATAAATACAGAAAATAATTTAAAATGTCGATGTATTTGACGGATTATAACATGTTCATTTATATGTCTAACTATTTACAATACGTACATAAGTATATGTCCAAAGTAAGTATGTATGTACATATGTAATTTCCTTTACACATAATACTTTCACTTTTTAAGAAAACAATCTGTCACTTTCGTCTGTTTTTTTGTGAGCATTGATTTAGCTGTAATGTGCGATCTAAGTTCCTTGAGAACCATTTTGTCGCACAGTGTCTACTTGTGTCACAAAACCATAAAAATCAATAATGTATATGACAGACATGGATAATGCATATGTCACGTCCTAGACTATTTATAGCTGAGATTAACTGACATTTGTTTACAATCTTATGATACACGTTAGGTTTTCGGGTGTCCAAGCATTTTGTCATTGTCTCTTATTTACAGTAGTCTGCTCGCCCCTTTTATTTCGCTGGCCCGCGTCGGATGCTTCCCTTTCAATGTAAAATTAGTACGTAAATATTTTCATATCTATTCCCTTCATCTTAACTTCTATTAAGCCTTATATGTATTTACGTCGTAATTCACCGTTTGGAAATTTAAACACATGAATCTGATTGGAATAAAAATTGGATATTTGTAAAACAATGGCAGACCCCGGATAATCCGCAAACTGGTTAATCCGCCCACGGATAATCGGGAGTTTACTGTATATATATATATATATATATATATATATATATATATATATATATATATATATATATATATATTGCAATATGTATTCTTGTGCATTATTAAAGAACTAAGTCACTTTCACTATGATGAATACAAGTGAATACAAGAAAACAGTGTTGTAAAAACCTAGAAATATATATATATATATATATACACACACACATATATATATATATATATATATATATATATATATATACATTATAACGTTCTAAAACTTTATAATAATCCTTATAAGTTTGTGCGGGATTGTAATAAAGGTAAACAGTTTAATGATTCTCAGTATTATTTTATCACTGAGTATTAATTCTTCGTATAAAACTTGTTTCCATTGCAGCCCAAATGTTACTTCACTCTAAATTACTGTCCTATTCTGTACTCTTTGCTGGCGATCCTTTCTCTTTCTTATAACATCTGACAGCATTCTAAAACAACATTCATCTTTTAAGACCATTTGCTCAGAAAAGATTCTGTTTTCACAAACTTTAGCGTTCAATGGTCACAGAAGTTATAGTTCTGGATAAGTTATAGTATTTCTTTGTTCAGTTTTCTGGGAGCAAATACGAGTAACTTTTCACAGTTTGTCCTCGACTTACGTACAAACTTTATTCCTTTTTTTTATCGTTTTTGATAACGATTCAATTTAATTTATTTATAGACTTATTTATGGGATTTAAATCACGCGTTGACATCCTAATCACGCCTGTTTATTACTTAAATTTATAATTAACGTTAAGTTATATTATGATATATCTTATAGTTTAAAAATTAGCCAATGTAATATTAAAGTTGAGTATATTAATTTATGATACTAATTTGAAATTTCTGTAATGTTTATTACTATCTAAAAAGTTATAAAAATGAGCTCGACCGAAAGTGAAACATTTCTTTTCTGGATATAAAGCAGGCTTAGATTATTTATTTAAAATTTGACTTGTATAGGCGTAGTAAGCAAAGATTTTCTGTTGTTTGCATTAACATATTACGAACTCTATAAATCCCCGTACAGGAAATAACCTTAGTATTTCTAGTTTTTTCATTTTCATGTATTCATATAATTTCCAAAGAAGTTTCCTTATAAAGAGCAAAATGTCGTTTCTCTGAATCGTTTTTTTTTTAATATAGATGTTATCGGAAATCCATCCAGGAAATCTGTCCGCACTGGCAACAGATTACTTCAACAACCAGTCGGACAAATGTTTGTAGAAAGGTTGCTCTGAAGTCGTGAGCCATTGTTTTGTTTTGCAGTGGTGAAGATTGATGCAATGCGAAGGCGGTGAAAGCATGACAAACGAAAGCGGCTTCATTTAGTAATGAAGTGATTTTTGGTCTCAATGTTACTGAGTATTTTGGCGATGTAAACATCTGTTGTTACAGAGTGTTTCAACAACGCTTGTAAAAATGTGAATTGCTGTTAAATGTTTGTTTTTAACAACATATTGTTCTAAATTCTATTTGAATCTTCTTTTGGTGAGTTTTAAGTGTATATATGGGCCTATCTTGAATATATTGGTTTGAAGCCGTTTATAACGATTACACGAAATAAAAGTTGTTTTAAAATTTGTTAGTGGGTATCTAGGCTTCAAATTATGTATAAGTAGACTATAGATAAGATATAAATGTATTCTGAATTATATAAATCAATGAAATGAAGATACAATTGTATTAATCTGCTTAAAACTAAAATTATATATATATATATATATATATATATATATATATATATATATATATATATATATAACAAATATATCAATACTGTATTTAAAAAAGTAAAGAAGGTTAGGTTTGAAGCTCCTGCTAGGTAGATTACCTCGTGTACAGCAGATTATCTGTGGGGAATTCCGTATTCCCTCTAGTCAAGGGGCATTTCGTTTGACTGAACCTTCTATTGTGTATTTCTTTTATTGTAATTTTTTCCGTAATATCTCTATAATTTAGCTGATATAAAATATCAGAAGGTATAAAATCTCATAAACTTGAAGTGTGTGATTTAGAAGATTAAAAAATATAGAATTTTAATTTTATAGAGGAAAAATTATATAGTGATATAGAGCTCTTTGGAAAGAGCTATTATTCTTACTAAATAATAACATCAATATTGATGTACTTTATTTAGAGCATTTATTTATTTTTATTATTTATTTATAATAATTTTCATTCTGAGTGTTTACAGTTTTTATTAGATTGTTCTTCTTCCCTCTGTTTACAATGAAAATTTGTTTTCTCTTGTTTTCTATTTACTCTTTATTTATCTATACACACACCCTTCATTTAAACATCTTTTTTTCTCTTCAATAAACTTTTTAGCACCTATTTCCTTTTTAACAACTTGAATAATTTGTCTTATCTCCTTTTTAAATTCGAATTATTATGTCATCTTCTTACTTTATATTAATTTGTAGAATTTATTTATTTTTATTCTACCCTCATAAATACATTTACAGTATAATTTTTACTTTATATATTCTTGTATTTATTGTCTTGTAGTTGTTCTATTTTTTTCTAAATATTTTTATATTCTTCTTTATCTTAAAAAGCTAATATGGCTTCTCAAAGGAAGTAATGATTAGCTTATAAAAGACACTAATTTTCGGCGAAATACGTCTTTATTTTAGGAATTTCTTCTTTTATTCACCGAATAATAAGCCTGCTAGCCTAAAGGGCCTGAAGATTTCATTTCAATTCGAGATGAGGAGAATAGTGCTAATGCACCAAGAGCCGATTCACATAACTGAAATAGTTTGCCCATTGAAAGTGAGACGCTCGGGTTAACGACCGAAGCAAGATGGCGCTCACAATCACCTAGTAACGGATCCACACTTGTACTGCCAACAACGGAGAGACAGGGGTACCGTGCTTCGCCGACTACTAGCCAGACTGTTTTGGGGTGTGATAGTTTGTCAGCAACACGTGCCTACTGTCTCGTCAGCGCTAAATGCCAAAACTTTAAGCAAAAATTTAAACAAGTAAATAATTTGTAATATATATCTGGTAACAACAGGGATGCAATCGTACAATAATTTAAGGGATAGTTATCTGTTTATGGCCTTGACACTATATATCGTCTATAAATATATTTCCATGATTTTAAAATACAACTGATAAAATAACAGACTCAGTATCAACGAAACTTTGAAACGTCAATATATTTCTTATTGTGTCGAAGGTCGATGACTTTCAAATATCTGTTTATGCTTAAAGAAATTGTCCGCAAGATATAAAGAAAGGTTTTTACAAAACCAAAATAGAACAATTTTGGCGAGATATGGTTCGGTATTGATATTATTAAAAAAAAATTTCCGATTTTAAATTACTAAATAATGAAATTTGTAGAACTATTTTGTATTGGAGAAAACATTCTAAATTAAAGAAAAAATCATTGAGTATCTTTTTAAAAAGTTTTTTCTATAAATAAAAATTATGTAATTCTGAACATTACATTATAAAGTTATACGGTACAATGTAACATGTCGTTTGAGTTGTGGTAATAATGAACTATTTCCTTCCGTTAAATTTAATTTTTAAATAGTAGATTCATGTTACATTTTAAAAGGTGTGTTAAAGGTATATATATATATATATATATATATATGTATATATGTGTATATATATATATATATATATATATATATATATATATATATATATATATATGTATATATGTGTATATATATATATACCTCGCCCACTGACTCGCTCTTCTACTGTTGTTGGGTTCACCTCGTCAATGCTGGATGAGATTCTAGCGAAACGTCGGAACACACACACACACACAGTTTTAGCATTGTAAATCAAAGTTATTGTGTGTGTGTGTGTGTGCGCGCACGCGTGCGCATGCATATATAATTCATGATTCACGTACTCAACATTTTCCATAGACGTTAACAGTTATGGTTTTACTTCTGTAGAAAGGTTGTTCTTGTTTTTAGTTTGTAACAACAAAATATTTCTTTGTTCTTAAGTTATATAATGGTAATAAAAAGGAAGACAAAATTAACTCCTCCAGCTGAAACAAGACATTTACTCAGATGAACTGAGACGCGTTGCCATTGCTTCCCTTTGGAGCAGGAGAGTCGCTCCTCGCGTGTCTTCACTCCAAGAAGCGGTGAACGAACTTCTCGCCGTCTGCACGGCTCACTCACTTCAATCCGAGACTATAATACTCGTCCTTTGTTGAACCGTTCTTATTTGAAAAAGTATTTTCTGCTGACGCAATATAAGGTCATGATTTATTTCAATTTGTTTAGTGGAGCATGGTCACAAATATTTAGCTAACACTTTTAGCCTCAACCAAACATTAGAATTACTTTCGAATTATATCCGCTGGTGCTACAGCAATCGGTAGATCATTAAATATTTTGGTTATATATTGCGGGTTTTATATTTTGATTTCATCAGTGGCTAATCTAATAAAGTTGATACTTTATTACATATACTATAGGCCTACACTTTATTAGATATAAATCCTGTACTTTACTGTTCTCAATGTGAATATTTACATGAACAGTAAAACTTCAACTTGGTAAGTTTCTGGTTGGAATTAAAATTTTCAACGAAGTTTGAAAGACAATTATACATTTCATTTGTTCATTTACGGTAAAAGTTCCTTATTTCTAGGTTTCTAAAAACTCAGTTCAATTGCTACAAACATATATCAACCTTATTTACTCTTTTGTGAAGTAATTTAGTTACTTAATACTGCGAATCCCAGTGGCTAACCTAAAATACAGAAATGCCCCCTTATCAAAACCACACTGTCTTCACAATATTCCTATAAGGGATCCCAGTGAAAGTGGCAGACGGACACCACATAAGTGCTTTCGAAAGTTTTACAAAATATAAATGTTTCGATATTCAGACCGAATCTGAATCTAAACAAATAAAGAACCAAAGGCTATCAACGAAATGTCGCCAGGTGTCGTTAATTTAGCTGTGTCCTTTGGAAGAGGCGATTATAACATGGAATGGATAGTAGTACAAGAAAAAGGAAAAGGGCTTAACCATGAGAGTGTCAACCCTGACTGCGTTGAGAGGACTAACGCTGAGAGAACCTTGAAACGTACAACGAGAAGAGACAAAGTTAAAATATGAGAAAAGGATCAAGATACGTTAAACAAATAAAGAGAGAGGGAGAAAGAGAGAAAGAGATCAGTAAAAAATTTGATTATTTTAGATTCAAATTGGTAATTAGATTTAACTCAAGAGACAAGCTCAATCATAATGGAAGGTGTCATATAAAATCAGTAAATCTTTTTTTACCAATGGAGAAGATCTTTCAAAAATATTTGGTTTTAACTTAGACGCTCCAAAAGCGATCTCTTTAATATTTTTTCATAAATACGAGTAGTCAAATTGATTGTAATTGTCATTGAAGGAGATAAAAGGTAATTAAAAAGATAAAGTAATTATCACTAAACATTTGTCTTATATCTAACTATACTAGACAACACTCTCGATGGTGACAGTACACAAAAAATCCTTGTTGTTCACTAAAATATTTCGTTGTATTTTTACTTCATCGTATATATATATATATATATATATATATATATATATATATATATATATATATATATATATATATATATGCCTGTATTTAATTAAACGAGTGAAGAACTGCTTCAATTAGATAAACTAAAACAATGACGGAAGCTTAGTCGTTGAAATTGCGTTTGATTGTTTTAAAGTTTTTTTTATTTGATATATTTGTGTTTGACTTCTTCTAAACATATAATTGCATTAAAGTCAATAAATGAACTAATTTACTATAGTCAATTTATTTATCGAAATTAGAAAATTTTTAGAAAAGGACTAATATTAATTCAAGTCTCCAAATATTTTAATCACAGGTTAATACAACTACAACTTTCTGTCTGCTTTTCACCCAGTTCAACGACCTTCAAAACAAAAATGGAAGTAAATTAAAAGTTAAATGTGTAACAAAGTAACTTGTGCTCCGGAAAGGGTAGAAATAGAGAGAAGACTGTAGTAACCCTTTTGCGGTTTCCGGTTTACTGTACCTCGCTTCCGGAAGTTCATAATTAGGAACCATAGTATATTACAGCTTTTAACAACAATTACAACTTGCATTTTAGTGAAATGGACAAAGTATAAATTGTTACAATAAGGGAGGGGTAAGCGAGTATAACAATAGCTATATTAAAATGGTAAACCCAAGAACAAAACCATTACAACTTCCAACTAACTGTATGAACTACCTGAACCATTATTTCTCATGAAGCATTACATGGGCTGTTAACATTATAAAAATCTACTTCAAAATTGTAACTTTACTAATTAGTGGCGTTACTAAAAAATCGTTTGGAATATCATAGTGTTATTTTTCTTATCCTTACAAGATTTGACCAATAATGTAACAAGTACATAAAAGAGAGAGAGAGAGAGAGAGAGAGAGAGAGAGAGAGAGTGTGTACGTTTACAGCAATCTATGAATCATTTTTATGTCAATTATGATGGCATACTGTAAGTATAAACATTACCAAAAAAGGTCAAATAGAGTTTCTATAGGCTATGGCAGTAAGACATGCTCTGGAAAAATATTATCACCTATGAAATTGGAGCAAAGGTTATCTGGTTGGCTGAAAATAGCAGTTTGGGTTATTTTTAAAGAATTATTTTTGTTATTTTGTTTTTACAAAAACATATATTTATCAATATATTTTTCCTTAGTTAAATGCAGTCTTTACAAGACGACACCTCGGAAGTTGAAAATAGTTAGAATGGAAATACTACTGCGAAAATCTTATAAGCCTACTTATTTCAAAGCAATATTTATACGCTACGTTTGGTTGTCGCAATTGAAGAAATAAATAATTAACTTAAGAAAAACAAGAAAAAATTGTTCCAATTGTCAATAAAGTTTTATAACAAAAATTTACTTCAAAATAAATCTACAAACTAAAAACAATTATGAGCATTAGACAAAAAAAGTGATGTAACAAGAGAAATTTAAAAATAAAGTGTGCGAAATCATACACACACACACACACACACACACACACACACACACACACATCACACACACACACATACGCGCGCGCGCGCGAACACGCACTCTTTTGTTTTGTGTGTATTCGAATCTAGATCTGTTTAGATCAGTTATAGGCCTAATTGAAGTAAAACAGATTCTAATATAAAAAACATAAATGCATAAATTAAATTACAGACTTTTTAAATATAGCATCGTTTACCCTTCGGAGTGGTTTAAACAACCCCTACAAAAGTCCCCTAGGTCGCGCTAGAGCACATGTAAAGTTGGGGTCATTGTTCTTCTCCTAGAGTGCCGAAACTGGGACCTAACCACGTGGCCACGTATAAACACCAAGGTTTTGTAACGGCGGTCTTTGTCTTCAAGACAAGATGTAATGTCAATGATAGAATTATTTGCAGCGTGTGCTGGGAAACGGACTTTTCTAAATTAGGGTTTTTAAGTAGCAAAAATTATTTATTTATTAATTATGCTAGATTCAGTACATAAAATTTCAGTTAGACTAAATCAACTGAAGTATCAGGATACTTCATAACCTCAAACAAATGGTATATTTTACCCAAATTATATATATATGGGTATATATATATATATTTGATTTAATATTTTTTATTTTTCCAGAACATTGTTTAATGTTCAATATAGTTTTTCATTTCTTTGTTTAAGGTAGGTATATATAGTTTGAAAATATAATAAACTTTATAATACCTTTAGGTTATTTTAGACTATTGAACAATACTAGTCAAAATTGGGAAGAAGTGGGTGAGAATAAAGCAAATGAAAAATACTCATAATACATGTAGTAAATTTCTCTATATACATTTAAACAATTAAAGTACAGTACATTTTAAAAGGTTTTAAAAGGCTCATTTTAACTCAAATTGATTATTATTTGAAAAATTATATGAAAGTATTTAAACAATTCTATTTTTGTTTTTAATGTATACCTGATTTTCATTAAAGTTAGAAATTTAAAGCACTTTGAATTTCCAACTCAGGACTTGATTTTGAGTCAACGGAAAATGTGTTTTTTTTCGTAAATTTTACTTTCATGTTGAAAAAATGAATCATAACCTTTTGCTTATAAGACTTCAAAATAAAAAAGCCATTCATTACGGTTGCATTCATTTGTGTTCCGATTCCCAATTTGACCCGTTCGGCTGGTTCAATAGAAACTTTGCAATACAGTTTATAAAGGAAAAACAAGTGCTGACATTACATCAACAAATGGAAACAAGACAAACTTGCCCCACAATCATTCCGCGATAACCTCTGTGTGTTGACTGATTTACGTATGTAGCAATAGGCATTTGCCTAATGCAAGGTTGACTCATTGGAATTTAACTCGTGCTCCATTCTTCTGACATAAGTGTTTGTTCTCTGAAATGTCGGTGTAAAGAAAGATTGCAATATTGCTCCCACTATAATGTGTCTGGTTCAAAAATTGGGTAGAAACATTGTCTAGCGATCTGTTTTTTGGCACAAATTCTGCCAAACCATTTTTGTAATAGTGCGAGGAGCTATGTATTGTACAAAATTATTTGTGGTGGCAAATTTTTAGAAATTTTGGAAATTTCGTTAGAATCGAATAGTTGACCTAATATTAGTAACTAGCATTTTGGAAATGAGATTGAATTTTCTGTCGAATTTTGTGTCCGATAATACAGGATGAATCATGAGACAGATTTCTTCTAATCATCTCTGTGTGGACGACCTTTGAGTACATTATCAGTAATGGCTGATTACATTTTAATGACAACTTAACGACCAAAAACCGTTGACCTTCTGAAAGTCCATAGACAGCGGTAACTGTGGGCCATGCTTGCATAAGCCACAAGCTTGTGTTACAAAACGAATTTAAATCTGTTAGATTTAATACTTATTTATTATTAATAAGAAATGTATTGGAATCTAACTAACCTTAATTTATTTTTTTCAATTTTTATGTAAACTTATTAGTTTCTCGTGCTTTGTAAGTTTGCCTTATACCAGGTTGGTGTTAAGGTATTCGGTCTCTTTATACGGAGGTAGCTTTGTTCCTTTCTTATTTACACCATTTGCCATTCTTTCCATTACAGGGGCTCTTGTAAGGGATAAAACCTTCCTTACAAACCCGGTGTAGGTTAGATTTGGCTCTGCACAGCAAAACTCCAGACCACGGCATGTCTGTGATGTCATTGCATTATGCATTCGTCATTCTTTCCGTTATAGGGGTTTTGTAAGGGATAAAACCCTCCTTACAAACCCGATGTAGCTTAGATTTGGTTCTGCACAGCAAAACTCCAGACCACGGCGTGTCTGTGATGTCCTTGCAGTATGCATTCGTCATTCTTTCCGTTATAGGGGTTTTGTAAGGGATAAAACCCTCCTTACAAACCCGATGTAGCTTAGATTTGGTTCTGCACAGCAAAACTCCAGACCACGGCGTGTCTGTGATGTCCTTGCATTATGCATTCGTCATTCTTTCCGTTATAGGGGTTCTTGTAAGGGATAAAACCCTCCTTACAAACCCGATGTAGGTTAGATTTGGTTCTGTACAGCAAAACTCCAGACCACGGCGTGTCTGTGATGTCCTTGCATTATGCATTTGCCATTCTTTCCATTACAGGGGTTCTTGTAAGGGATAAAACCCTCCTTACAAATCCGATGTAGGTTAGATTTGGTTCTGCACAGCAAAACTCCAGACCACGGCGTGTCTGTGATGTCCTTGCATTATGCATTTGCCATTCTTTCCATTACAGGGGCTCTTGTAAGGGATAAAACCTTCCTTACAAACCCGATGTAGGTTAGATTTGGCTCTGCACAGCAAAACTCCAGACCACGGCGTGTCTGTGATGTCCTTGCATTATGCATTCGTCATTCTTTCCGTTATAGGGGTTCTTGTAAGGGATAAAACCCTCCTTACAAACCCGATGTAGGTTAGATTTGGCTCTGCACAGCAAAACTCCAGACCACGGCGTGTCTGTGATGTCCTTGCATTATGCATTCGTCATTCTTTCCGTTATAGGGGTTCTTGTAAGGGATAAAACCCTCCTTACAAACCCGATGTAGGTTAGATTTGGTTCTGTACAGATAATGTCATGATCCGTAACAAAACTCCAGACCGTGGAAGTTATGTCCTTGCATTATGCATTCGTCATTCTTTCCGTTATAGGGGTTCTTGTAAGGGATAAAACCCTCCTTACAAACCCGATGTAGGTTAGATTTGGTTCTGCACAGCAAAACTCCAGACCACGGCGTGTCTGTGATGTCCTTGCATTATGCATTCGTCATTCTTTCCGTTATAGGGGTTCTTGTAAGGGATAAAACCCTCCTTACAAACCCGATGTAGGTTAGATTTGGTTCTGTACAGATAATGTCATGATCCGTAACAAAACTCCAGACCGTGGAAGTTATGTCCTTGCATTATGCTTTCGCATTTTTGTCTCTACTCCCTACGTCATAATCTTCAGGCTGATTTATCTCTAACACAAAGTAGACGCATTGAATTTCGCCTAAAACAAACTTATTCAAACTATTTTCGGATTGCCCCATCGGTTCTCTGTTTTTAAAATAAAACTAGCTCAAGGAAAATAATTTGGTTTGTGCATTGAGTGAAAACATTCGAATATATACAAACTTTCATTTCTCTGTTGAAAAGGAACTTTTCAGATATATTTTCCATAAAATTATATGTTTTTTATGTGAGACTCGCTCATTTAAAATTATATGACAATCTAGTTTTAAAATGATACAAAGGTAGCAACACTGCTCTTAGATTTTCTACATTGCAAGAGGTTGTCTGTGGTTATTTGGTTTGGTAGATTACCAAGACGTGGCACTGTTAGCTGAACTACATTGCGTTTTCTACTAAGTAACATATCGTAGAGGAGTTGTGTATTTACACTTCGAGGTTTTGCTAGTCATGTTGCATATTACAAGTCGGAGTTCCTAAATCTAAATTTTGTCACAACTACGGTGATTTAATGGACTCTGCTAAAACAATCTGTATAAACAGTCGATTTTTTAAACTATAGTCCATACCCAGACGCAAAAGCGCCCCAGAGGAACAAGTGACCCTCGCACCACCACACACATACACGCTCAAACGCGCTGACCTGTCTACCTGCTGTAACTTTTATATTTAGGAAATTTTTACTTACATTGTTGCATTCTATATAGTTTTTGTGGGATATATAGCCAAACACGATGTAATTATGACAATACTTATACGTATTTTTTAAAATTATAAAATGTAAACTACAAATATTTCTTATATAGTTTATTTGTATTACGAATTACTTAATTATGGCGTGTTTGGTCTCTTATTTCTACACACACGTATTTTAGACTCTCTAAAAATTAGTTAAATGTTACACTTGAAAAGTGTTAATTTCGTCTAGTAGATGATTCACAGATGAACCATTGACGGTAGCTACGCTGGTGGCATCCAGGTCGGATCAGGGAGGTGAGTAGTGTGACGGTCGCGTAGGCCTTTGGATAGGGAATAACATACACACTTCACACACCTGAAGAGTGTATGTTTATTTTTTTGTGTGGTCGTGTATATATGTGTTTGTGTACTCCCCGTGTTATATTTTTGAAAACCGGGAGCGGGTTATATTATTTGAAATATTAAACTGATAGAAATCTAACCTGTAGAAAATTCAGGTGGTATGTTCATAACCAATCACGGAAATGTCTCGTATTTTAGACAATATATTCAATTATAATGGATAAATCTAACACTTGACAAAAATAATAACGGTTTTGTAGAAATTTACGTGTGTTTCCAAAGGTTTGTAGATGGAAAAAGGTGCTATGGATAACAATTATGAAGATAAGTGATTTATAATTTTTGTATAGTTTTGTCATTTTTCATTTTTAAACCCGAGAAAGAAAGCGAATTGTATTTATATATTACAACTAACTAGTCTTTTAATAGTTACAAATAAAATTATCTTTCAATTTCTTTTATAATTTTTTCTCAAATAGAGTAGAAAATGGTCTTAAGTGGGATTTTGTGCAAAAACGTGACGATGTTAAATATTTTTACTGAATTTTCATCACTGTTTTGTTCACTTTCTTGTAAAACCTTCTCCCCTGAGTGTGGAAAAACTGTGGCATGCTCTCTGTGACTAATTGACATTGGGACTACCTCAATAGTTGAGTCATGGATACCCTCCATCTTATAGGTGAGTCATATCCTTATCTTCACTATATCGTACGGGAAAGTCTCCTACAGTCTTTGGTTCTACCTCCCCCCCCCCACCAGGTAGTCGTTTAAATCTCCTGAGGCTCTTATCTTAAGCGGTAGTTTCCATTCATATTTACCTCTTTGGTTACATTTTCTCTTTATTTACTTTATGCTGCATAAATGAAGGCGGTTTACTGTTGTACCTTTCTTCTTTAATCCGGGTATGGTCATCCAGTTTTCATGGGTTCTAGTCTCAAATGAGCCACTTTCGAGTCACATACACATGCGGGTTAATAGCCCTCCCGCAATGGTAGGATTCAAAGCTAACAGCTCGAGGTCCAAGCTATTGAGTTTTTTCATTGACAATCGTGGAAATGATACAGAAAGGGGCTAAGTGCCTTGTGAAGAGCGGGGGGGGGCTTTGCAAAACAGACAAATCTTATTGTTCGTGAATATATTGAGACAATTTCGTTCACTTCATCGAGAACAGATATGGGTGTGCCAGTTTGATGAATTAATATATAAATTATTTCCATTATTATCTAAACAGTTATATGAAATACGTAAGCAGAAAGGAGAGCACACGACCCACATTGGCTACTCACGCTATATGATACGGGACGCGTGTTTATCGTGGTGGATTTCGATGCGGGAGGCTGCCGTGTTTCAATTGGTGGGCAGGAAGTGTGGGGGCGTGTCATGAGAGAGATTAAAGTTCCGTTTTGTGAATTGGAGTAAGCATTTGCACTATTCATTAAGTAAATTAACCTCTTGACGGAAGCAGGGGAAGGCCAAGGGAATGTAAACTTATTTTGCATCAGTAAAATACTCAATGAAACAAAATACAAACTGAGATACATGGTTTTGATTAGAAGTTATTTAATTCTTCAGCTAATTTTTGTTCTGTATGAGACAATCTGGAATACTGATTAAAACCTATTCAGCTATGAAAAATTTTACTATAGGAAGATATTCTGTTGGATGACAATTGCAAGTATCATAACACCTGGCAATTTTATAAGGTAGTTTTCTCCAGTGAGCCTATAACATCCATCTATAGGCCTATATACTTCTGACCTTGTTTGAATATTCCTGATTGGGAAATGTCTTTTAGAGTTTTGGCAGAATTTTTTTGTACTTAAATTTTACTGCCAGTTTTATAAAAAAATGTATTTGTATAAGTCGTTTTACAGTTGATTCTTTAAAAACGTAATGTTAATAAATATAGGCACCATTGTAATATTTTTGTTTTGTTTTGTTGTAAGACAACAAATTAGATTAGGAAAACTAAGACAGTATTGTGGCTAAAGTAGCGACATTAAACACCCGAGTGGTGGATGACAGCCCCACGTTTCCAGGGCCCCGTAAATGAAGTACACCTCTCTATGGGGCCATTAACAGATATCTACCCGTTCCTCCCCTATTCTAAGAAGAAGACTATGTGGAGGTAGGTAAGACTAAGGGAAGGTCATTATTATCCCTCGGTACGTGGAGTATTACGATATGTTATGGTTCTGGAGGGGTAATCACGGCATCGTGTGAGCCAGCGTTCTAATAGACCTACTCTCTACAGGAGTATTTCAGCTTGTGACAATAACGTTGATGCTTTTGTTCATTTTTAATATTTATATTCACAAAGTAAAACAAAACAATGTTTATTAACGAAATTATTATAGGCAGATAATTTCCACTCATTTCTATTTGTTTCATTTCAGTAGACTATCAATTGTCAGTGGTTGCAATTGTCTTACATTCAAAGCAACAAAATCGGTAGATCCACGTTTTGTCTTGGCATTTTGTTTGTTAAAAATATTCACAAATATTTACTTTTCGTTTACATAATTTAATAGAACATGTGGATTGAAACGATGTTTTTGAGACTGCAGTTAACAACATTGAGGTTATAAGTTTTTTCATATACAATACCAAGAGCACAGTGGTATATATTACAATAAAAATATTGGAAACAACCCCAATACCCAAAGTAACTAATTATACAAGTTACCTAAGATTAAACCCTTATGTACACTTCGATGACCATGTCACCATCATCAGAGGGTATGTCTAATTTGTAACTTATTGTTGTCTAGATTGTTAAGGCCCTCAGATGATGATGACATAGTAATCGAAATGTACATAAATGTCTAATTTGTAACTTATTGTTGTCTAGATTGTAATAAGGCCCTCAGATGATGATGACATAGTAATCGAAATGTACATAATTTAGTCTTAAATAACTTGTATTATCAGTTATTTCTGATTATTTTACTGGTATAGGTTTTGTTTCCAATATTTTTATTGTAATTTTCTTCTTTTTAAATGTAACTAATTTTAGATAACTCAGTTGATTGTTAATATTTTAATAGAAATGCAAAAAATTAGATTATTAACATATTTGCAATTTTAGAGGTTAATATATACTTTTATTAATTTTCCTTGAAGATTTTAAAATTGTATACTTTTCGAATAATAACTCTGAATATAATCGTAAGCTTTTTCATATTAGTCAATATTTGCATTCACGTAGGTAAATATGGTAATATTACGATAAAAAAATAACTTCACAATTGTTAAGTTTAAGATTATTACTTATTTACAATTCTAATTCCGTGTTAGAGTATGTATATGCGAAACAAGGTTTGTGAAATACCCGTAATAATTGTAATAAATTTAAACACTTGCTCATAAAAAAACACGAAAACAGTTTTCTTGTATTTTTACCAAAGGAGTTTCATTTTCTATTGTATAAGTCATATTGGCCCTGTAAAAATGTCTACAAATTGCAATGCTGGATTGGTTTAATGCTCTTTCTTGGTTTAGTGAATGAATCTTCGCCATTGAATAATCTGAGCACATTGGCTAAAAATCTCTTCACTACATTCCTTTTACCAAAAGTTTTGTAAAGTATGGGAGATTTGCAAAAAAATGTTAATAAAATAATGAAACTACTGCTGAAGTAATATTCAAAACTCTTCAACATAAATTAATACTTGCTTTTATCTGGAAGTTAAGTGAGTAGTGTAAATGCCAAATTTAAAACGATTTTCTACCTATGTTGAACTTATAGTTTAAAACCGCGTCTAAAAAAAAATGGAAAAACGAAAGTAAAATGAAATATAAGATTATTGTAATTTTCGAGATTTAAAATCTGACTCTAAAGAAATAACCAGAACAAAAGAATCAAATGAGTTTTGTTTGGTTAAAAATTTAACACAAAAAGATATTTTTCTGGTTTTGCTTATATTTTTACGTTTATATAGGAAAACATTTGAAAAGAGCTTTTTATTATACAAAATGAAGGGTTTTAAAATGGAGACACTAAGGATAAAATTATTTATAGTGTTACACTGGTCTTCGTTGCTAAAGTGATTGATGACGTAAAGTATAATTATTTGTTCACGAGTAAATATTAAATACAATAAATGAATCTCTGTTTACATTAAGAGTTTTAGAAAATCGAGTTAGTAATTGCATGTGCGTGGGAGATCGCGCGTGTTTCATTGAAAATAATGACAACATTAACGACTGAACTATATGATAACGCATGGCCTTGACTGCAAGTGGATAGTGTAGACTAGAAGAAACGGAAGAGTCCAACTCTGGGATAATTCAATTGTTGTCGATTTAATTGTTGAAAGCAGAAAGTTAATTAGTCGAGGTTAATGGCCGTCTACAATACTATTGGTAATTAATGTTTGATGATTTTTCTCGTAAGGTGATCGAGCTACTCCTAAAATTATTCGACTTCCATTAGTAGTTTAAACTTATACAAAAAATAATTTAGAAAAATGGTTTTCAGAAGTTTACATTTTGTTACTACTTCAGAATTGCCAACTACTTCAAACTTAAATTTTTCAGTTAGGCCTATAGATTTCTTAAAAGGATTTGGGAATTTTGTTGATGAGTTTTATATTTTTGTTCCAGAATCAATACTCTAAAGACTCTCTATTTGTTTTGAAAGCTTACAAGATCGTCGAAGAGCTACTTAAGAAAAAAATAAATAGAATAGATGCCAACCCCTACAACAGAATTTATCATGTTAGATATTTCTGACTATCAAAACAAGTAAAAGATTAAACAAGTCGAAAGCATAAAATGTGATACTTAGGATAATAAAGACAAATTATAACAAAAGAAGACATTTTATGAGGAAAACAATTTCTCTAATTCATAAAATCTCAGATCTTTATCCAATCTAGTCTTTATGAAGCTGAAATATTCACTTAGAAAATATAATTATTAATCTTAAAGTGAAATAACTAATAAAATTATCAATTAATGTTAAAATACACCTTTTAAATAAATTATTATTTAATTCGTGATTAAACCTGACAAATTTCAAGGATATTTTTGTAATTTTAAATAAAACATTTTTGCACATAATTCTGGATTTATTTTTTATAACACGAAATCGTATGTATATAACAGCAGCATTTTATAGATGAAATAAAATTCTTAAAATAACAAAAATATTGTGTAGTTATTAGATTCTTCGCGTTTGGACTTGGGCCAAAATCAGTCGGAGTCAAGTAAATTTACTGCAGAATTTGTTTAGTTACCAAGAAACTGTATGAGATGGCCTGGCTTATGTTCAAATCAGCTGATCGCTTTCAAGACTTCGAGAAATCGACTATTACGGCTCTAACGTTTGAGAGGTTACTAAGTACAATAGGGAAATTTATTTTTTTTAATAAAAAATTGAAAGAAAAAGTATATCTTTGAAGCAATACTTTACTACAGAACATTTGTTGAGATTAAATGAAAATTCAAAGCATAAAAGATTTTATGCTATTTGTGAATGGAAGTTTGTGGACTTTAAAATAACTCCAATCAGACGTTTTTCTTATTTTTTGTGTTTTGAGCACATGCGTTAAACTCTGATGTTTGGTGAATGTCTGAAGCCAACTACCTAGCTAGCGATTTAATACACATACAAACTTATATATTACTTCATTATTTAACTATTGTACCGACGTATTATGTAAATAGACAATTTATGTTTTTATTAATACCATTGAAAAGCTAATTTTTCTTATTACTACGATTTTAAAAAAAAATTAAAACGTTCAGAAAATTATTTTGATAATACTTGACAAAAACTGCTTCAATTTCGATTTTTTCGTTAGACATGTTACTTAAAAATTCATTCAAAACAAGAAAAAAATATTTTAAAAGTCCCAAAAACAATAGTTAATTTTTTTTTAATACTCGCAAAACCTTCATTTACCAATACACTCGAAACAATATAACCAATACATACTCTCGAGCTAGCATAGGGATGGCGAGAACAAAAAACTATGTTCAGTTAAGCTAGCTGTTATTACTAGTCTGAACTTAGGCCTTACGCAAGGTGGGCTCTACGTATATTGTTGCGAGCCAAAATTGGAGATAATTAGTTCAATTCGTAAATAGGTAAGTTAACGCAGGGAAATTATTATTTTATAAGAAAACCCTAACCAAATGTTCTGTAACTATATTTTAATATATAAAGTAAAAAATTGCAGTCATCCTTGAAGTTTTCCTTTACAAGAAGTACTTGTAAAAAGTAAGGTTATGTTTCTATGACGGCATATTTCAGTCACTATTTACAGTTTGGAAGATCTACAGTAATCGTATTTCTTGTTAAAATATCAAGTAAAATATTTGAAAAATTTTCGAAGTTAAAGCAGTATTTTAAAAAGTTACCCAGAATTTACATATGCATTTTATTTGTTAAGTTATTTTTTTGTTTAAAAACAACCTAATTAATTTTTTTAATCCAAGCATCTATTAGTTATAACATTTCTTTCTTTTCTGGATTAAAATATTTCTTTAATGAAATGATCTAAATATTTTCCTTCTTGTAAATATTTATTGATGAACAACGTTTGGATAAACCTTTGTATTTTAAATTATTTAAATCTAATTTATTGCTTCTCTGAATCTGAATAATTATTTGTCTGAAGTATTAACTTTAAAAAATATTTTATTCTTACAAATGATTTTAATCTTATACTTGTATAAAAATAACTTGAAACAAAGGCCTGTATTTAATCTATCTTCTTTATAGCAATTGTTAATAAAAACAATTCGTTAGAAAAACCAAACTCAGCTACTTAAATAATTTTATCTTGAACGTGATGGTTTTTTAAATGAGTAAACATCAAATGCGTTGAATAAATGGCCGGAGTTCACCCTGCCCAAAGAGCATAACGTACCATAGGACAGCAAGAGTGAATGACCTAGGGCGCACACTATAAGTTCAGCTGTGCTTTTGACAATACTCTACAGGCCGATCAATGGAAAGGCAATGACACTGCCTTTGAGTTTGGACGTTGACATTCCAGGGAACATTTCCAACCTTTACCAGTAAGGAAATCGTTTATTAGCGAATTTTCATAATAAAAGGAAAATAAGTTGTGTAAAATAATCACTTCTGTCAAAGGAAATCTAGAGTCTAAACCTGTTCCTACGGCGTCTCGTCATGCTTATACTAAATATATAACGTTTAAAAAATTGACAAATGAAAACTGGCCTTGTTTTATTTTTTAGAGAGCAATTTTGAATTTGTGACAAATTCCAGCTATCTTATTGAAACGAGCATTTGTGAAGTAAACTCCATTTAAATGGAATGAAACGATATTGTATTTTGTACCAAAATGCTTTTTGAAGGACTAGTCTTTCTTTGCTGTAATCCCACATTGCTGTTCAACTACAAAAAGCCAATATAAAAATAACAACAACATAAAATGTATTATATTCTTTAGTGGACAAAATGGATTCTTTATGTTGAAGAACTTTGACAAGGTTTGTCCACTTTGACTAGTCTTTCTTTGCTGTAATCCCACATTGCTGTTCAACTACAAAAAGCCAATATAAAAATAACAACAACATAAAATGTATGATATTCTTTAGTGGACAAAATGGATTCTTTATGTTGAAGAACTTTGACAAGGTTTGTCCACTTTGACTAGTCTTTCTTTGCTGTAATCCCACATTGCTGTTCAACTACAAAAAGCCAATATAAAAATAACAACAACATAAAATGTATTATATTCTTTAGTGGACAAAATGGATTCTTTATGTTGAAGAACTTTGACAAGGTTTGTCCACTTTGACTAATCTTTCTTTGCTGTAATCCCACATTGCTGTTCAACTACAAAAAGCCAATATAAAAATAACAACAACATAAAATGTATGATATTCTTTAGTGGACAAAATGGATTCTTTATGTTGAAGAACTTTGACAAGGTTTGTCCACTTTGACTAGTCTTTCTTTGCTGTAATCCCACATTGCTGTTCAACTACAAAAAGCCAATATAAAAATAACAACAACATAAAATGTATGATATTCTTTAGTGGACAAAATGGATTCTTTATGTTGAAGAACTTTGACAAGGTTTGTCCACTTTGTTCCTTTGATCACTATGAATACGTTTATTTCTTTGCAATCTCTATAAACATTTACAAATTTTCTTGGTTTAATGGGATAAAAACTAGAAAGGTTTTAGAAAATTCTACATTTTCTCAAATAATTTCAGAACAATACTTTAAATATCTTTTTAAAAAGATTCCAGCACAATTTTTTTACCTCCACAATTTGAAATAATTAAATTTACTTCAAAATTAATTTAGATTTAGTAATTAGTTTTTGAAACCATTAAAAGCTTGTAACTGGATTCATTACAAATGTAAAGGTATAATGTTTTGAATTTGTTTTTATTATATTAAAAAAATAAATATTCTATCACTTATTTTTATTTATAGTTTCTAAAGTAAAACCGTACAATTAAAACCGCACAATTAAGGAAAACTGTTAGGAATACTTGACATAGTGTTGAAAATTTCCTTGCCTGTACCTCGTACAGTCTTATTTTCAGGAGGTAGTGGTAGATCAGTGGGTAACCAGCTGGCATATTAGATAATTATTTAAATGGGCTTCACAAAGCGTGCTATCTATGTTCTGTCCACTTTGTCATGATGCTATCCAGTGACAATAGTCCGAGCAGGCAACATCGTTGAACCGGTTGTTACCGTCTATGAATATGTATAAGCAGAGCATTAAACATGTTAATGTAAGCTAAAGGTCGAGCGATTGTACAGTTGTTTCTTGCTTAAAGTAAGCCACAGCTTTAATAACCAAGAATAGAGGCACTAAATTCGGTTAATGTTTTCTAAACGGACTGCTAATGAAAAGGAATGGACTTTCTGCCCTCAGAACATCAAGTAATGCTATGTTGGGATTTCCAGAGGCAACAAATCTAACGCACAAAAACCTCAACTATTAATTCTACGCTAGGAATTAGAACTAGATATTCAAATTTAGTTTGTTATTTTACTAAACACTTGTAAATATTTACAAACTTGCCTATAGTAGCACTTACTTATATGTGTTGAGGACGGCCGTTTCGGAAGATGTGTTCCATTGTCAACTCAGACCGTTGTTATTTTACGTTTAAGTTGAAGTCAAACATTTGCTATCGTATTTCTAAATAGATATATTTTTGTGTTGTAAAGTGAATACTCAGTGTTGACTTATTTCGCCATCAATCACAAGAAAAATATAAAGAATAAATAGCAGTACTAAGCTAAAAGGAGAAGGTAAAAGTTCCCTGGCCAGGGAAATAGGGATATTATGGCTTATACGCAAGGTCACATCTCTAAAGTAGGTGTTGCCTTCTCTCTTTTGGGGCCAAAGCGAGGTTTTAGCTCTCGTATAGAGAAAAGGAAAATTAGGGATAAGGAATATATGTAGGGTTCGGGATGAGTGAGAGCTATGCACTTCCTGGTCCTGGGATAAGGATAGAATCATCGCAGGTGTAGGAAGTGTTACCAGTAGGCATACTCTATGTCAATGGAAGAGGCACATGTAACACGGTCAAATTGTATAAAGCTAGTTAGGTGATTCGTTTAAAACATCTAGTGAATGACATATATATATGTTAAAAAAAGCTAATAACTGATTTTTTTTCAAATAAAAATTACTTATTCACTCACATTACTTATTCCTAGGGAAAATTCTTGAGTTTACTTGTAGGATTTTAGATGTAAACTCATAAAAACCTAATTATACTCGTAGATTTTGTTGTCTATGGCAATCTTTAGTATTGAAACTAAGTGGTTTTATAATTTTCACAAATTTATATTTGAGTAATTTTTTAAAACCGAAAGTTTTAAAAAATTACTTAAGGAGATCTACAATTTCGAGCAAGTCGCAACATGAGCCTATACATTACAAAACAGATCTGCCCTTAACATTTGTTTTGGAAAAAAATCTTTCCTTTTGTTATCCCAAATGTTTCCCCTAATAGTGGACGGTTACTTTCATTTTCTGTTTACTTGTACCTTGCACAGATTCTGTTTATTTTTTTAAATTTTACTTTTTCAACTTCCATGAATTTTTATATACATATAAAACACAAATTTTATATATGCTAACTTTAACTTTATACATATTTATACAATGCTCTGTTACGAGTAGGGTTAACCAGTTAACATACATTTCCTAGCATAGGCCCCATACCGATCATTCTGATTTATGTGCCTTGATGTGGAGTGCTACGGCGTCTCCATGGTGATACAGGACACATGTTTGGCTTACAGTGTCAATGTGCTGATAGCGTTATCGTCTAGTCCCGGACTAAGTGCATTTACATCACTGTTCCCAACCTAACATGACAAAAATCCCACAGCTATGGAATTTCACATTCGTATTTAGTCTGCTGTAGATGCTTTACTCTGTAATTTACAGGCTACAATAATATAAGGTAATCCGTTAATAAGTTGGGAATAATTGGCTTAATAATTGAAAATAATAATGTTGAGGTAAATATTTTTTAAAATTTGAATTAAATCAAGCAAAATAATTTCAGTGATGTGCTTTATAATAATTACTTAAAGTATCGGACAAATAAGTACTGCATAAACAAAACTTTATTCAGTTAGTCGAATTGAAAATTATATTTGGTTATAAAATATTTTGTCTACTGTGTGACAATTACGAACATACTATAACGTTTTCCACTAAATTCTGCATTAAAAATATGTAAATATTATTCATATATTTATCATTGAAAGTTTAATTGACATCAATTAAAGCAAGGTTGAAACGGTCATAAATCGACTAAAAGCAATTTACACATTCAGAAAGAGAATTGAGCGGAAAAAATACTTAAGTTTATAATTTTTTAAAAATTCTTGTTATTTATTCTATTTATTAGTATGATGTTAAGGTCAATAAATGTATGTTATTGTATCACATATATATAAATCTTAATTCACTATGTAACGCATTAGGACAGCTTGGTGTAGAAATATTATCTAAATATGCGATCCTAGATTACCTACTTAGTTTTTGATTATTGGTATTATCTACTAATTTTTGCATCGACATCTATTAACCTATATTATATTTTTTGTATTGTCTGGTAATGAATAAAGTGATATTGTGGATATATTTAAGAGAGAATCCAAAGGGGCGTCGCGCGAGAAGCGACCTTGAGCTGGTCGGACATTCATCCCGATGATCCCGTTGACCGACTGCGATCTTCCGCCAGGTCAAAGCACCCGTCACTACATAGAGTCCTGCAATTTTCCTTTGTCTTCGTTTAGGAAACTATTAAAATTTCAAGATCCATTTAAAAATTATCGTTCGAATGTTATTCAATATTTGTTATGTGTGAGCAAAAACATTTAAAAGCAAATGATTTTAAATTTTTTATTAACTTTGACATTCTAGTGTAGGTACGTTTTATGCCTTTCAAAACTATCCCTCCTAATATAAAAACTTAATTTAAATATGTCGTTTTTTTTTAATTTTTCGTGTTTATGAAAGTTTAGGTTCTCGCTTGGTTACAAGTTGTTCTAGGCTTAAACTGACTATTGTTATTCATAACAAAACATACAAACATTTTTATATTTTAGACATACAAAGAATATTGGTTTTACAAATTTCAAACCAGTTAAAAATATATATAAAGCAGTTATAAATGTTTGTATAGGCCTAACACGACTATAAAAATCTGTTATTCTACCATTTTATCAAATTCAATGAATGTGAAGTCGTAAAATTTGAGTTATTAAAACTAACATGTGAATATACCTTGCGATTTAAAGTGGCAGAATGGAGCAGATCGGCTAGTTTGAAGCGGTATTTAATTGGCTAGTTTTCATCTTCTTTTACAGAGCTGACATTCTGCACTGACTTAACGCCGAGGAGGTTGTCTCCAGTTAAAAATATCCTTCTCTCTCTCTCTCTCTCTCCCCGTCGTTCTTCTCCACTCCTCCATTCGGCGTACAAATTGATCTATCATGACGCCTGAAATAATGCTTCTTCCTTCTTCTTTACTATTTTAAGACTTTAATCGTCGATAATCCTTCCCCTCCAAGTAAAATCAAGATACAACTTGTAGGTGTGACTTATATAGCTTTTGTTTCCTTCCAAACGTAACCCACGACGGTAATAAGAGTTAATTTGCTCTAAAACAGCTTCCAACCTTTTATTTAAAAAAAACGTTGTACTGCATATAGATATTCCATTCAACTTAAAATCTGTGTAATATGTTGAATAAATTCCATTAAGTTGTAGTTTAAATTACTTACTTAACACGACAGATTCAAACACTTGTTTCAACTGAAATCCTTATACTCACAAAAATCTTCAACAAAACATTTTTTTTCTACTAAATCTTTATTCAACAGCTGTTGAAAACGTTAGTTGTTTGTCGAAAATCCAGAATGTTGTTTATTGCGATCTGGTCGTCTTGTAAAACTATTAAGTTGTTTGTTGCGGAATTGAAAGGTTTTAATAAGTTTTTTTTACAGTTTAACTGTTTTCAACAGTTTACCACAAGTGTGGATTATGTTTAATGATTAAAATAAACTTTATGATATAAACATACCTTCAAGCTCTATGTTGGAATGTTCAGAAAGAAACTATTTACAAACAGTTTATCAATAAATAATTTGTAAACTAATACATTATTTTTTATTTAAATTTTTTAATATGTGTTCGGTGCCTAATGGCGTCAGAAGGTAAACAGCTGACGACAGCTGTGTTGCATTATATGAAAGGAAATCGGTTTCTGTTATAAGAAGTAAAGTTATTGTTAAAAGGTAGATACTGCAAGTATTTTTAAACTAGTAGGGACAGTCAGTAGATCTCGAATCATTCATTTTTATTGAAAATTATTTTCTCCAATAGTTTACTGCTTCGTGTTTAGTTTACTTGTAAATATAGAAGTTTTAATCTTTGATTTCCTTGTTACAGCTTACGGGAAAGTCTTCCTTGTCAGGAAAAAGGGCGGCGTCGACGACAATAGACTCTACGCCATGAAAGTACTCAAGAAAGCAACAATAGTACAAAAGAAGAAGACGACGGAGCACACGAAGACTGAGAGGCAGGTCCTGGAAGCTGTGAGGCAATCGCCTTTCTTAGTGACTCTCCATTATGCCTTCCAGACAGATGCGAAGCTCCATCTCATTTTAGGTAAGAGATAGATTAATATTACTATAGTAAACATATCGTACTTTAGAAAGTTGTCTAAACAGAGTTTGACTAAGGAAGATTCTAGACGTCACAGGTTACCGAGAATACTAAGACAGGGCGACCAATGCAAATACTTGGTCACATTGGTCTGTCATCCAGCTACTATTATGATGTTATTGTTAATTTCCAGAATTGAATAGAACCGTTATTGTTAAAGTAGAAGGTTTTTCTATTAAATTCCTTTTTAAAATCATTGAATTTCAAATTTATTTTGCTACGTGTAAAGCTTTTTAAAAAAACGCCAATTTCTTAACGGTTAGTTGAAACTATTTCTCCAAGTACGTTTTATTATCAATACTGTTCTATTGCATTTAATTTTTAATAAATCATATTTTCACTCTCTCCCTTGGGAATGTAAAGATTTTCCGAATTACGTCTATGCATCTATATGCGAATGTTAGATCACGTTTAAGTTGCGGGACATAGCAAGAGACGTGGCTACGTGCGCAGTGGCCTACTTGACATATAGAGTGATGGTGGAGGACTCGCTGTCTCAACTTGGTCGAACCTCGCTGCTGTGCGTATCGCGACAACTAATGTGTTTTGTTCCTCATTACGTTTAGATAGAGGTGCGTAGCCTTCAACCTCCTCAACTAGTTGGCGAACTCCCCTTCTGCGCATCTCAAGTCACTTGCTATATCTCGTGAGGCATAAATCCTCTTAAAATCTATACATCTATCTGACTGTGTAAACTTCATATTTTGTTAAAAATTTAGTTCATAAACTTTATAACTGTATGTTCACTTATATAATAGATTATTTAAAGCAAACAAAAGACAAACATTTACAATTTACTCACTTCATAGAATTTTATAAGATTCTTATTGCCCATACCGATAAAAAGAAAAAAAATAAAATTACTGACTTAAATATAGTAACAATGAAAGAATGATTGTTATTTTAGTTAATAATTTTTCAATATCATTTCCTACATTATAATACGTGTATATAAGTCTGGGTATATTATTAATAACAAAATATATTATCTCGATTGATTTTGAATGTTTTTTTTAACTCTAAGAAATTCAAATGTAATTAGATATTATTATTAAAAGTAAATTTTGTAAAATCCTTGTACAAATTATTTCATAGGTAAAATTTACAAGAGAAAACAAATTTTTAACAAAACAGCTGTTTAAGACTATAATTTAAATACTTCTTCAATTTTTTTAAATTACTTAATTCTAAGACGTTTGCAATAAACGACAAAACATAAAAACTAATGTTATTGGCACGCCTATCATAGGTTTATGTTTTTGACTTGGTAAACTTATTTGTAATTTTTTATAATTACCGAAATGTAGAAATTCTCTCCTGTTGTAAATCAATTAAAGAAAGATAAATATCACTGACATGTGACTCAATGAATTTAACAGACAAAACATATTAACATTAAAATAGGCTGCCTGAAGCCTTCGTCTGACCAAAGTCGACTTTCACTACCGCTTTCACTACACCTCTTGATAAGCACACAAATACTTTACTTAAAAATAATAAATTCAAAATATTTTAGCGTTATAAATTGATAATGAGATCATTTTACATAATTAAAATGATAACAAGTTGAAAAAAACACCGTTACCCGATCGTGTGTGTCCCTTTAAAAGGAAATTTGATTTGCAACATGTCTAAACTCATTCGTGATGCTCTTCAAGTAAGAAACAAAGGTTGGTTATATGTAGGTCATGTTACACGGCGTATAAAGGGTGGGACACCAGCGCGAATTTATTACACAAATGTCATTACGTACAGCTCCACAGATATGTATCGAAGCGTGCTCGGTCACTGTCAGAACATATTCTCTAATTATATTCTTCCAATTAGTTTACTCCAAAGAAATTTCTTTTGACGTAATTGTTCGTAATTTGACGTCATTCGTTTTTCACACCTCGCTTTTTAACAAGAAAATTAAGATAAACTATTATTTTTAAAATATAGATTTTATAAAATCTATGCCTTACGTGTAGCTTTTGTTCAGTTAATTGAAAATGTTCAAATATCTCCTAGAAGTTTCATTAGAAGAAAGAAAATTTTATTAAAAAAATAACTCAATATATTTTAGATCTGTTTTCATGTTCTTTCTATAGTAACATTATTTTTGATTCAATTTTAAAGTTCAAATATGCTTTAAGTTCAAAAATACCTAAAAGTTACAAATATTCTGTCTTCTGTATATTCTTATAATGCATAAAAATACATGTGGGGCAAAACCACCATTAACATGTTTATGAGTTATAAAGTCCAATAAATATTGTTTTAAACTTTATATTTTCACGCGCAAACACTTATGGCCACTATTCTAAAATTTTTGTAAAACCATTTTTGTAAAAACCCATTAACTATGTGCTCTTAATTTTTAAACATTTTTTTTCAGAAAGATATTGCCGTTTTTATTATAAAAATTTCTGTTCAGCAAAATATCTATTTAAAATTATATCTAAGATAATATATAAACAAGTTATGAAGCCAGTACCGTCCCTACAGAAGACTTCGATCCAACACCGTTCTATTAGGCCACTCTATCTAGGCCAACAGACATTCCATAACAGATTCTTTACAACTCATTCCGTATTCTAATCTCATCTTCTCCAAATAGTCTCAATTATTCACGGTTATCTAGAATAAGTAACTTTTAGTTACAAAGAACGCCAAACCAGTCACGTTTAGACCTAGTTATTTTGAATATTTTAGTGGTATAATTTTAAGGTTTGACATTCTGATGAAAGAATTTCAATTACTTAACTATATAAATAAATTGTGTTATTAAAATATCAACAAATCAAAAGAATTTTAAATCGAATAATCAAAAGAATTTTAAGAATAATTAACATAAACATTTTTTTTTTTTTAAATTAATTTTCAAATCCTCAAAACATTAATTTGTCTTAAGAGTTTTAAAATTTTATCCTGTAGATATTTTACGAACTGTTGTCTCGACAAAGGCAAGTTTTTTTTATCAATATAATGTTAATTTGTTTAAATTTTACAATTATATTTATACAAAGAAAAGCATTTAAAGTTTTACTCCAGTTGTAAGAGCTATGAAGCGGAATTGGATGACGGAACGCAGAAACGAAACGTTCTATATAAATATCGATCTCCAAACTGGCAGCGTTCGTTCAGTATGGCAAGGTTGAGATTTTATGATAATTGTTTTTACTGTAAGTAATTCCTTGACGAACATAATGTTTACTATTGAAATTTATAACATTCTACAAAACATAGTTAATTCGTTGGTTTTTAGTGTTATTTCAGTGACATTGATTTTGTACTTTTAAATTTCCATTATAAATAAATTAATAGAGCTTAAATTGAATAACAAAATTTGTACAGTGTTTTTTTTTAACCTGCAGCTTCACTCCATTTTTTGGCACCTATCTAAGCATTTTTCTAAAACCTAGAAAGAGCAATAATTAATTATTTTTTATTAGAATTACTTATCTCTAAATTGACGACTATAAAAAGTGATTTTTCTAAAACCTAGAAAGAGCAATAATTAATTATTTTTTATTAGAATTGCTTATTTCTAAACTGAAGACTATAAAAAGTGCAAATTGAACGTTATTCTTCCCCGTTTCCCCAAAAAAAATAATTGTATCTAGAACAATTCCGACATCTTGTGTAAAGGACTTCTTGCCGTATCATTGTGCTTTACATAACGCAGATAATGACAACAAGCGGCCAGTATTGAACATTCTCCTGCTTGAAACCAATTGTAAAGAAATTGTGAAAGTTAGCTTCTCCTATTGTCAAATCCCCTTCTCTTTAAAATGGTCTTGCAAAAATCATCTGTTTGTTAGCAAATTAAGGTAACAGTATCAATGTTCATATTACCGGGCTATTCCTGTTGATTGAGTTTCTTTCGATTTTAGAACGTATAACATTATTCTTGTGCTCTTTGATAATCTGAATTATATCACACTGTTTAGGATTTCATATTGTTCATGAAATTTAACAAGGCGCTTATAAATTTATTTGTAAGAGGAAATAAACATTGAAAATTACTCTCGCCGAGTTATTTTTCGGGAATAGCAATGAACATGCATCTAATTTTGAAAATGTTTTCCCGGAAAGTTGTATTTATTCACTACATCGGTGAAGCAATTAAAACATTTGCATTAATGGTTACGTAGAATAAAATAATGAATAAATAATAGGAGGCGGATATTATTATGCGGAGAAATTCCTTGGCATGTATCGTCGACTTCTTCGAGCTAGCAGTTTTGTTTACTCGAGCCGGTCTAATTCTACTACAAATTTTTATTAAATTCCTTCTATTAGCTCACACTCTCCTTATATAGGCCTATATCTTGCACACATTTTCAATCGTTAATAAAATACGTTTTTATCTATCCAATCAAGTTCAAATATTTTTTGTAAACCTATAGTAGATGACAATTGTTAATACAGTTTTTTCAAATATTTATTCATTAATTTAAATTTAAAAATTTGATGTCCTGATCGGATTCGAACTGTGGATCTACATGTTTGAAAACCAGCACTTTTACCACTGAGAAAAAGATTCTCTTCAGTAGTGAAGCATTACAAGAGGTGGATAACATTAGAAGTTTTAGACCACTATCAGTTTCAAACAGAAATCATAGTCCAAAGCCATATATCTTATAAAGAGGAAATTTGCTTTATATTATGCCTCTTAATATTGTGATTGTGATATATGTATATATATATATATATATATATATATATATATATATATATATATTTTAAAATAACATAGGTTATTCAAATACAAGAATATTTATTAATTTATATCCAAAGCTTTTCGTTGGTAAACAGTACCAACATCATCCTACCAACACATTTTTGTTGTTTGGTTTACCAAACAATTTCGTTGGTTAACAGTACCAACATCACCCATAAAGGATGATGTTGGTACTGTTTACCAACGAAAAGCTTTGGATATAAATTAATAAATATTCTTGTATTTGAATAACCTATGTTGTTTTAAATTATTAAACAAGAAAACTTATTATATATATATATATATATATATATATATATATATATATATATTAAAACAACATATGTTATTCAAATACAAAAATATTTATTACTTTATATCCAAAGCTTTTCGTTGGTAAACAGTACCAACATCATCAGGAATGAAAATTACAATAATCAAAGCCATCATTATTGTAATTTTCATTCCTGATGATGTTGGTACTGTTTACCAACGAAAAGCTTTGGATATAAATTAATAAATATTCTTGTACTTGAAAAACCTATGTTGTTTTAAATTATAAAACAAGAAAACGTATTTTATATTTATATATATATATATATATATATACACACACACACCCACATATATATAGTGTAGTTATAAAATAAAAACAACTAAAATATATTTTTTCTTTGTTGTTCTTTCTCTTTCCTACCTCAGTAGAAATTTACTTTAAAAAATTATTTTTCTATATTACTTGTTTTGACAGTATAATTATCACGGAATATATAAAGGGGTTTATAAATACCTATAAACTCACAGAAGCACTTTAAATGATAAATAACCAACCACTATGTATTATAGCGAGTGAGTTTGCAACATAACGTTCTATTGTACGCGTTTTCTCCCTCCTCTCCTGACCCAATTCTTATGAACATCGTATTTCTGTGAAGCAAACATTATTCACTATGGCGCATCAGTGCCGGCTGGATATTAAATCGAAGGAAACGTTTTATTAATTATAGGTTTGATCTCAATTTTAAAAATATAAACCTCAGAATAAAAATATCACAGTTTGAGGTTGAACCCACATCTCGGACCGACACAATAGCAAACCATACTTTTAGAAAAATAATAGTGCTTATACATTTATTTGGTGTTCAAAAGAGTTTATAGAACAAACGGGTACATTGGCATTTTCTAGTAAAAGCTCTTCAACTAATAGGATCATTTTGGTGATGTTTTATATTTGTCTGCTGAAACCGAAATATAATAAAATAAAACTTTATATAAATAAAACCGAAATCAAAGTCATTCAAGGCGAGGAAAAAATAATTAAATAAAAAACACTTGCATCCTAAATAACAAAATTTGAAAATAAACTATTGCAATCACTATTGTAAACTGACTATACAGCTTATTATATCACTTGCGTTAATTACAATAGATTAAAAGAAAACAATGACAATTAATTCTTTAATTATTTTAAGAAATAAAATGAAGACTTTGTTATATGAAGGCTCAGCTACTCAGGAATTAACTACGTCGAACTTCTCAAAAATAAATTTACTGAAAGTTTTTTTATTCTGAACTCTAATAAAATCTTATTACATAATGCACGTGACATGCGATTTAAATGCATTTCATAATAGTGTGTTTAAGGCTATTTTATTACCGCTACTTGAAATATGAAATAGTAAGATCATATAGCAGAGTACTGTAGGAAGGGACAGAAAAAACAGTCACTAGACGGAGATGTGCTTGAGGACGTAGCAATGAATAGAATCAAATCTGGTAAACGAGTACAGTATGTTGAACACTCTGGTGGCATAAGGTTTAGTAGGCTATAACTGAAGTCCATCGGTATTAACAGAGCTCGATGAAGCCGGTTGGTAAGCGAAATGCCTTAATATTTCGTGCTGGACTCCAACTGATTTCACATTATTCTTTAATTGATTCACTAAAACTATCTGTGGAACGTGATACTTTTGGAGAATTTTCGAAAATGTTCCACAAGCAGGTCCATCAATAGAGTTGGGAGGTTGACTAAATTTGTAAAAAAGGTTGTTACAAAGAAAGATGAAAAGGTTGGTAGTATCTTTTGAGATGAAAAGTGAAAAAAAATTATGCTCAAATCTAAGACAAATTAACCAGCGCTTTAGAGCAAAACATTCTTTACTTTTCCTCCCGCTTGGGGGCATACACAGTTTTAACCCCCTAAATGCAACAACCCCTAGATGCAGGTTAACCCCCTATGTTAAACACTTATAATATAAATTTTATAAAATTAATATTTACTGAAAAATATGTTACAGTCAACTTCATATTATTTCATCTTATTAATACATGTTTATATACATGGTAGGCCTATTGGTTATTATTAATTGCATTTGGATGGTCCGAAATTCTAAGATGATTGGGATAGAGAGAGATGGTCCTATTCGTCACTCCCGGGATCTCCATTGAAATGTCTGTATTTCTTCCAGTTATCTCACAAATTCCTCATTGGCCTAAAATTAAGCTACTTTAGGTCATGAGATAAGGAAATGTTGGAACAAACAAAAATTATAAAAAATACCCACAGAAGATAACATTCCTCCGTGTGAAGTGGGATCCTCTAGAAGGGTAGTTTGAATCTAATTAAATCTTAAAGTCTTTCTTATACTTCAAGTTGCATTCAATATCAGACCGTCACCATTACTATAGTTACAATTTTACTACACGTTTAGTCGGGAATCGACTGTGAAGGTCATAACTGCCTTTAAAGCACTTAGAAAGGCCTCGAAGAAAGTCTGACACGCCGCCACGCGCAAGGTTGCTAGGTGGCACTGGCAGCGTCAAGGTCACCCTAACCTGTTCTGACGCAGGCATTCAATAGGCCGAAGATATCAATGAAGCTGAGGTTGTGGTGAGGTCAGTCGCTAGTTACTATGCCACCAGGCGAGTGTGTGGCCTCAGGGCGATTCTCTTTGGCTGACCGTTCTTTCCGCTTCCTGTTCTTGTATCCACCTCAACCATTGTAGACACCTAACGCCCTTGATGAAAATTTCACGCTTATAAATGTAAATTCATTATATTTCCAAGTTCGTAAATGGCGAGGAAAACATTGTGCATTTGGGCTTGTAGATATGGTTTTTAGTTTCTAAGCGATATATTTCGCAGTCTATTTATTAACCACTAGCAAAAATATATTCTAATTTAAAGCAGGAATGTAGAAATATTGATACTTTAGGATATTCCAGCCAGTAGCCAATGTCATATGTACTAGGCTGCATGCATACATCTGTATTGGTGGGTGTATTCCGAGGTTGTATGAGAGGGTGTATTCCGAGGTTGTATGAGAGGGTGTATTCCGAGGCTGTATGAGAGGGTGTATTCCGAGGCTGTATGAGAGGGTGTATTCCGAGGTTGTATGAGATGGTGTATTCCGAGGCTGTATGAGAGGGTGTATTCCGAGGTTGTATGAGAGGGTATATTCCGAGGCTGTATGAGAAAGTGTGTTCCGAGGTTGTATGAGAGTGTGTATTCCGAAGTTGTATGAGAGGGCGTATTCCGAGGCTGCATGAGAGGGTGTATTCCGAGGTTGTATGAGAGGGCGTATTCTGAGGTTGTATGAGAGGGTGTATTCCGAGGATGTATGAGAGGGCGTATTCCGAGGTTGTATGAGAGAGTGTATTCCGAGGTTGTATGAGAGGGTGTATTCCGAGGTTGTATGAGAGGGCGTATTCCGAGGTTATAAGAGGGGTGTATTCCGAGGTTGTATGAGAGGGTGTACTCCGAGGGAGGCATATAAACAGAATATATTTGTAGGACATGTAAGAATACTAACATAATGACGTTAGAAACTATTTTAGAACGAGAAAAACCACAATCTATGAGACAAACTCTTAAGAACGTACTTGCTTTCTACACCAACAGACTGGGCTGAACACATACAGGAAGTGACAAACCGGTAGTGGAGACTTTTCGTATAACTGTTGTTTCGGCGAATTGCCAACACTACGTGTAACTTGTAAAGATGTGGTTTCACGCCAAACTGTTGCGTTCCTGTAAAAACAGTTTGAAATATTCTGTTTAATTTAAACTAAATACATTCTGTTGTCAAAATAAATTAAATGAAATTCCTCCTTTTAATAAAATCAAGTTTATTGAATAGAAGTGCAATATCTATTCTATGAATAGTAAAACTGTTTAGATAACAAGAATATTTCATTATATTTATTATTGATTCTATTGTCTAATTTTATTTGTCAAATTAAGATGTACGTATTATTTTAATGTGCATGGAAAGCCGTGGCACATTCCTCGAAATTGCGTTTCAGAGATTACATATTACCGTGTCCAGTTGCTTATTTGTATGTAATTTATTTATGACAGCAGACGACAAAAACACGGACAAAATGTTTTTAATCTTTAAACATTTTACTTATTACTACTTTATGTAAACACTTGAGAAATGAGTATTTTTAATCAATACACACATTAGTATATACTTACATTTTATTTATTTTGTTCACCATAATAGAAGTTTTTACTTCAAACGTTATCTTGTTGTCATCTTATAAAATAATTTATCAAAAAATACGTTTTGTATCTGTAAATTTATATTAATTTCTTGAAGTTCGAAATCAAACCCACACAAATTTAATAAGATTGTACATAATACAATTTTAACAAGAATAGAATCCATTTTATAAAAGGAAATTATGTCATTATTTCTTTCCGATAATTGCGAGGACGTCAGACAATCTACTCCGCAGTTCTTTACTAGGCAGAGTCCGTTTCTTTATACTTTGTATCTAGGTTTTTACGCATATTGCCGATAATAGGGTCAAACGAGTTGCTAATTTATTAGCACACGTAATCAATAATATACAGTTAGTATGACCGGTGTTCACTGTTCAGACCAGTTCATTAACTGGAGGGTGGGAAAGGGGTGCTACCCTTCTCGTCCACCCTCGTACAACCTCTCCTATTACATGCTAAGGGTGTTTTTTGTAGGATTCTACATAGACTTTGTAGCATACGATGGAGGTTTTCTTAAAGCGCATTGTAAAGAAAGACTAGTATAGTATGTCTTGATGAATACGCTGAGCCATCTTTTAGTCTCGTCTTAATTATTATCAATCGACAATTAATTGAAATGAAAACCTAATCTAAACTATGTTGATATATTTAGAATCAAATGTTTAAAATTTTTGTTAAGTAATTACTTTTCAAGAAATTTTACACGTAACTCCAAAGAGAACATTAATAATTCCAAAATAAAGTTAAATTTATTTGAGAATAATAATAACGTGAAATACCAGTTTTTCAATTCCTTCTATTAGCTTACACTCTCCTGATATATGTCTCGTAGTCCTACAAATTTTCAATCGTCAATAAAATATGTTTTTATTCATCGAATCAAATTAAAATAGATTTCTTTTAACCCATAGTGGATGACAATTGATCTTAATACAGTTTTTTCAAATATTTATTCAAGAGTTAAATTATGAAAATTTTGGTGGTCTAGGTCGGATTCCAACTGAGAATCTTCATGTATGAAGTCTAGCGCCTTTTTGACACAGCCAACTTTCCCATATCTAGAAATGTACTTCTCAAAGATGTATATGGATTTTTTTGCCCCTATCTGGTTGTCGGCGAAACTTCTATTACACAACCTTAAATTGTTGCCATGGTTACCACACAATATCATAATTGATGCTCTAGAGTTAAAAATGAATGGAAAGAATAAAATAAACAAACTGGATTAACTGTATCGAACCTTGCTTCACAAACGGACAATATGAAAAGAAAACTAAAAGAAACTAGAACACAAAGCAAGCGACGAAAAAAAAATAAAGCGTATAAATACCAACAAACAAAAATAATAGTCCAACACGTGGGTTTCCAAACTGGGTTCGTGAAGGTACGTCAAGGGGAGTACGAGATCACTTGGAATATAAGATACATTCTCATATAGTTATAATTTAAGTACACGATTTATTAAATTAAAACTAAAATTTACACCTCAGATTTTTTACATATATAGGCTAATCTTATTGGCTATGAAGCTTAGACAATTTAAGTGATATATATGCAAACATTATTCATCTGCCAAATATGGAAAAATCTTCATTTTTGATAAAACACTTGAAAGTGTGACCCAGAGTATCTCATGCAGCTTTTCGATTATATTTGCCGTTTTCAAGCACCTACTTCTGTGAAAAATCATTTTTAGCACTTGTTGCAATGAAAACAAAATACAAGAACAAACTTTATGTTGCTAAAGACCTGTGTTGTGCCTTTACTAAAATACAACCTAAAATAGGCATGCGAGTAAAATGAATGCAAGCTCATCCATCTCACTAAAATCACAGATTTTTCTCTGTATCAGAAATGTTACATAATCCATCTTCTAAAGAATGTATAAATAAATGGTTTTCAATATATAGGGCCTATATATTGAAAACCATTTATTATTTATAATATAATATATATATATATATATATATATATATATATATATATATATATATATATATATATATATCGTTTCTTTTTCATATACCCATACAATTTATTTATAGTGCCGTATACAAAACGTTTGGGAGCCCAAGGTCTAAACACTGAAAGGATAATGGAAAATGGCAAGGACATTCACTTTAAATTTTGTCACTTAATATTGTTATTCTGACGTGTGTACACATATTTATATTAATTAAAATTATAAAATAAAAAAAAAACTCAAATAAAATTTTTCTTAGTTGATTTAAGTAGGAATTGACTTCAAACAAACAAAATTATACTACTTGTTTTTTATTCATTTTTGTACTCACCTTCTTTTAAAATAGCAGATTATTTGGATGTACAATTATAAAAACATTTTAAGATTAGAACAAATTACAGTATAACGATCCGACGTTACGATCACGTTCAATTTGTCTCCACTCAGACGTACACCACTTTATAACGTTACATCTGACGCCACTCAGACGTACACCACTTTATAACGTTACATCTGACGCCACTCAGACGTACACCACTTTATAACGTTACATCTGACGCCACTCAGACGTACAACACTTATAACTTTACATCTGACGCCACTCAGACGTACAACACTTATAACGTTACATCTGACGCCACTCTGACGTACAACACTTAATAACGTTCCACCTAATACCACTCAGACGTACAACATTTTATAATGTATTTGCATATGACACCACAAAGTCGTACAACACTTGACGTTAAGATCTGACGCCACTCTGACGTACAACACTTTATAACGTTCCACCTAATGCCATTCAGACGTACAACAATTTATAACATTCTACCTGTACGCCACTCAGACATACAACATTTTATAATGTATTTGCATATGACACCACGAAGTCGTACAACACGTTACAACGGTCCATCTGACGCCACTCTGACGTACAACACTTTATAACGTTCCGTCTAATGCCACTCAGACGTACAACATTTTATAATGTACAGTAGTTGCATATGACACCACGAAGTCGTACAACTATCATACAACTAACATTAGCATTTCCAACGCTTAATGTTAAGATCTGACGCCAGTCTGACGTACAACACTTTACAATGTTCCATCTAATGCCACTCAGACATACATTTTATAACGTTGCATATGACGCCACTCAAACTTACAACACATTACAATGATACATATTACGCTACTCAAACGTACGTGTTTCGCATCACCCGATTAAAAAAAAGAAATTTTGAAGTTGTTTGAAGAAACTCTTAAAGGAGTGAAGTCCGTAGCACCCACTACATACATGTTCGCATCCCATAAGGTTTTTTTCTGATGATAAAAGCAACAATTTAGAATATTTTAATTAAATCCTATTTTTCTATTTTTGAATGTTTAAGCAGAACTCGTTCGTATAAGGTATAGCCAAACATTAATTAATTAACTGGATCTTTTCAATAATTAAATATATTTTTTTCAGATTTCGTGAGCGGGGGAGAACTATTTACGCATCTGTATCAGAGAGACAGGTTTACGGAGGACGAGGTCAGAATTTACATTGGAGAAGTTGTCCTCGCCCTGGAACATCTTCATAAAGTGAGTGTTTGAGCTTTTGTTGTTTAAGAATGAGGAAACTGAGCGGCTTAGGGAAGATTATAGATTATGCCATTCCCGTCAGAAAATAAAGTACTTGCATTTTATAAATTTCATATCATCTATTTGTTAGTAGATCTAGGTTAATGAACAATTGTATAATAAAGATGTAGGCTACTAATAGTTTGTACTGTATATAACTTAATAAAATCTAAACAAGTTCGTAATGTCTGTACAGCAACAAACTGATGGAAAGTTCAGTTACGACATATTTTCTTGAATATGTAATAATTATTAGAACACCCTTTTAGCATTTACACTGTGTCTGCCTTATGAGGATGGTTGCTTACCAACCGAAATATACATTAGGCCAGTAACAAATAATAATTATTTTGGTTAGAGAAAATTATTACTTATTTGTTACAAATTTGTCACAGTTTTACTATAAATGATGATTATTATTTGACCGTACAGAAAATAAACACATATATTTACGAAAGATATATTTGTACAGAAAGATACACAAGTCAAATCATCTTATTATAGTATCACAGTTTTGTAGAAGAGTATTTTTATTTGTTATTATCGATTTATTAAAAAATTGAAATAATTGTTTGGTTTTAGTATCATAAACATGGTCTGAATTACGATTTTTGTTACAAGCTTTTTCTAATTATTCAATTGCATACGAAGCACACAGATGATTTCCAGTGTCAATTCACTGTTACCCAAATTTGTTAAATAAATATCAAATGAAGTGTTCGGTGGAAAATAACCGGTGCGTCCTTTTAGTCTTTTAATTTTGTTGCTAGTAAATAAGTTTATGCTTGTGCGGCGATCAGTTGCCGGTGGAGTTGAACGTAGGCATATCTCCTCAACTTGCTGAAGTATTGTGAACAAACGGAACCTCCGAGGAGCGGTTGCGAACAGAACAGATTAGCATTCACTGCTCCAACTTGCCGATGCGGAACTGCGACTGCTAACTGTACCGCAGAGTCACGGAACTACTTCGGCGAAATGAGGACACAACGGTCCTGCTTCCGACTGCTCAGTACATGCTGCTCGCTGCTCGCTCAGCAGTATCACTTTCTTCCTACATACTAATTTTATGTCTCAATTGTTTTCATAAGCGTCGGTAACGTGCTCTTCTAGGGAGCTGATTGTTCACATATCCAATAGCGAAAACAGATGTTCAACATAGCTTGGAGCTCAACATCCATTTCAAAATACAACCTTTACTTCTAGAAATAGGGAAATGCATTCATCCGATTTCAGTATTCTGATAATGTAAAGCCACGAATGCAAGAAAGCACTCAACTTGATTGTTAGTAATAATTAGTTAATCATAAATCAATTAGTAAATTTAATAAACAAGAATTAAAGCAAGAATATAACAATTTGTATTGTATGTGTGCACGCACATACACACAATCTTAAGACGACCATGTAATGTGTGCACGCACATACATACAATCTTAAGGCGACCATGTAATCTAATTCTAATTTCCAAAAAAAAGCGAACTCGATTCTGTATAATAGGCACAATTAGTCAAAATAGGTAGAAAAATTACACATAATCTGGGATATAGAGAAGAAACGTGTAATCACTTGTAAAGAGGCGTATACATGAAATAGACCTACTCTCGATCGGGGTTGTAGAAGAATATCTACACACTACCACTTGCGTGCGCTTGAGTGTGTGTGTGTGTGTGTGTGTGTGTGTGTGTGTGTGTGCGCGCGCGCGGTGTGTGTGTGTTTTGAAACACACGCTTGAAGAAATTTCGCTATAAGAAATTATTATTATTAAACATTATAAGCTACCTATCAATTATTTTCAATATAAAATCACATATTTACACCTTTAGTTAAATATTATTAGCGTTTTCAGGGAGTATTTACGTTAAGCAATGAATCACATTTCACATCTGTTAAAAGAAACATCTATGGAATGCAGCGTTACCTTCTAACGTTTGTCAAATTATCAAACAATAATTTTAGATAGTTCACTTGTAGCCTTACTTCCTTTTGTTGTTCACAAAATGTCGAGATACTTCTTTTGTATGTACTTTTTTTATACTTCTTTAGAATTAGCTTGTAACAATGAATATGGGTCCTACACATGATTAAATACTAATTGTCAATAAATTTATTAAAAATATTTAATATAATCTTTTTATGTAGAGGATCCTTGCGTTTAATTTTATTTAAGCTTAGAAGGGATGAAACGGGTCGGTTTAACGAAACGAAACCTAAATTTTTTTCAAAAATATTAAAGTGTTTAAGTTTTTTAAAGTAACTAAAGTTGTTAATTAATTTTCATAACAATGAATTTTTAAGCTGTTATTGATTCCATCATTCTGCAATGAACTCTCAGCGATATTATTTGCCGTTTACACGTGAGAGCAATGAATTTTATTGATAGCTTAACACTGCAGTAAATTCCATTTATACAATTTTAATACAGACATTAATTTTCTTTGCCCTTTACATTGACACAGTAAGCGTGCTCCCTCCAAGGTAAACCCGGTAGACCCGTTTTACTTCTGACAATAATTTCATTTTCTCACGCGTTCATTCCGAAATGAATTGCACCACAAGGCCACACTAACCAGCTGTTTCGATTAAAAAATCTGCAATTTCTTCTGAAATTTTGATCAGTTAAATGAGAAACAAGGGTCAAAGCGAGGACGCCACGTGTTGCCAACGCTGCAAGGCTATATTTCTCGTACCGCGTGCAGGTTTATTAAACAATTAATTTCCCTGCATACGTTTAATTTACGTTGTAAAACAAAAGTTTAATGCCGAATATGTTACAAAGCAGACGTTTGGTGTTTATTTTTGCCTTATAAAGCACATTTTGGTTACATTTCAGAGTTAAGTTTCGTTTTTCTTCATTTTATTAGCAATATCTAAAAAGCGTTATTTTTTTTAGCAATATTTCATTTTTACATTTGAGACACACACACTTTTATAAAAGTCGTGTTAAGCAAAAATCAATACTTTGAAGTTGTTTGGTGTAATAATATTAAATGTATTGATTAAACTTTAAGTAAGTATTCCGTAACTATGTGAATACTTTTGAACTTACTGACGCGTTTTGAAACAATCCTTTCCTTTAAGAAGCTGACACTCTACCATGAAAAACGATTGTTTCGAAGCGGGTCAGCAACTAAGTTCCAAAGTATTCACTTAGCTACGAAATAATTACTTATTTTGATTTATTTTTTTACCTTAAAGTTTTCAAACGTCGATTTGAGCCCAGTTTATAGCAATGGACATTTTTTTACGATGCTTTGGGCAAATAAGATCTTAGAAAATAATATTTCAAACATTAAAACGGTAAACTATTCTGATATGGATCGTTTGATCTGATATTATATTATAATGTTATATTTATTCCTTACATTAATTGAATAACTTAGTATCCTTTCATAGAAACCATTAATACGAGCGTTAAACCAATTGTTTATTCCATTTTATTAACCTGTTGAAAGTCAGGCCTTTCCTTACAACAACCTTAATCAACCCCTCTTCTCTTACACTTTGTCACGGCACTTCATCCATTTATTTGATGTTATTCATTTATAATATTAAATTTATATAATGCAAATTATTTTCTTATGAATTTAGCAAGTAATTAAATTTAATCGGAGTTTTACGTGACATTTTATAGTAACTTTATACTCTGTCAATATTTTGACATTGTCCGTTATTTGATGCTTGCAAAGCCATGGTGAAAAAACAGAAGGACAAAGAGCTACGCAACAATTAACCTCAAAGGTCAATTTCGGTAATGATATTTAAATGATATAATTAGCATAGAGAAGATGGCGGCTGGCGTTATCCAAGGTTTTCTGAAGACTTACCCGAGGCCGTGTTACCCTGTCTGCTTTCCGGAGATCAGGATACCCGCTAAAGTTAGTTTTAAATGACAAACACTGAAAATAGTTATTTTTTATATGCAAGGCTATGACAATTAATCATTATTATTTTAAAAAATCGAATATGTTCTACTAAATGCAATCTGATAAAATTTGCTCATGATCCGGGTTAATGAAACATGAAAGTCTAAATAAGATTTCTTGTATTTTCAAATGCATCTTTAAAGTCTACATGAATTTTCAAACGTCTTACTTCTTTTTGCAATATCTTTTTTATTAGTTAAAATTTTCAAATATTTCTCCAACAGTTAATTCTTTAGTCGTAGATAAAACCATTTTAAAATTTGCAATGAATTTCTTTCTTTCTCAACTATTGAGTTATCTTTTAACTCAAGTACAATTTTGTTCAGGGCCGGATCCAGAATTCCATCCTGAGGCGGCACTCAATTGTGTAGCAAATTTACCTATAGGTCTAAGACATGGAATACCCTCCGAGGAAGTTCGGGGTTCCGGAATCTCTCTTTCAAAGTCTATAATGCGTTTCTAAGGGTAGAGGAGCCAATTTTAATAGTGTAATAAGATATTTTATAATTTGTACAATTTAAAAAAACCGGCACCTGTTTTTAAACCACATATTGTTATTATTATTATTATTTCCTTACGTCTATTTCACTGTATAGACGTTCATATAGTCTATAAATTTTAAATTAATCCTAAAATAAACTTTTAAACAAACACGAATTTTTAAACTTGAAAAATCGAATTATTGGGATATAAAACAAATATATATGATCCGAATTTAGACTGTCTGGGTGCCTTGTTGGTTACTTTATCCATTCAGTAGAAATTATTTCCAAATTTCAGAAGAGTTACAAAAATCTGGTGGAACATATTTTAAAACAATTTGTCATCAAGGGATGGAAACATTATTAAACCTTCAAAATATTTAATTTTCCTTGTGAGAAAATTAGAGAAAAATAAATATTAACAGTCTACATTATAAAATGTGCACAAAACTCAACAAGTCTGGATATTTGAGTCGATACGTCAAAGAAATTAAAACAAGAAAAAATATACAATTTTTATTTATTTTACTTTTGAAATATATTTACCGAGCAGGTTAGATAGTTTCAATTAAAAAAATGTATTTTTTTCGATTATTAATCGTGTAAGAAATTCAATAATATTTTCAAATTAAGCAGTTTAGTAATTAATGAAAGATTACTTTTTACTACGGATTTTAGTAAGAAAATGTAAACGATTTTCTCTATTGTAAAATAATTGAAACATTATTGTTTGAATTTTTATTAATTTTCTTACACTATGATAAAAAAATAAATGTTCTTAAAACCATGTGCACAATATAAGCTGAACAAGCCTAAGAATGCTGTCACGCGTTTAAGAATGACATTTATAACGCGAGAATTAGCAAGTTATTAGGACTAATAAAAGTTTAGCTGAGATTTTATTAAATGATTTTTTTTAAATCGAGAGAAAGAAAAAATAGGCTACATTAATCTAGAATCTAGATAATCCAATCCCATTCCGTGACAGAGTACCAATGCAACTTTCTCTTTGTGGTATTCAGTTATTCATTTCGGTATTTTAAATGTTTATTCCAGAATGCCTCCTGAATCTATCGGATTCATTTCGTGCCCATAACCCTTGTACATAAATATGCAAACCGAGAAGGAAACTTGAAAGTTATTGAAATGCTATGTGAATTTGGTAGGCAGATTACCGGACTGAAAGTTAACAATATTTGTGCATTCTAAGCGACAGTCGATAAACTCTAAACATTATAGCAAGCGAGCTTGTGCCATAATAAAATGATAATTGTAGTCATTCTCTTTATCGATAAAACTTTCTGTCGAGGTCGTAGCTGTTCGGTTTGCTTCGGCTCCTTTCGGTTTGCAGTTTACAACACACAACTGGCTTATCTTTCCTTTACATGTCCTACTTTACTCGTAGATGCTGAAAACATGATTGTTATGAAAAGGAAAATTATAAAAGAGACGATTATTCTTTTAAAATGAACAATAAATATAACCTTTTTTAAAATTAATTCCTTATAACGCTGAAAATTATAATTGATTTGAGATGATTTATCCTACAGTCGATGTTAAAAATGTTATTGTCGGATTATAATTGAAATGAATTAATCTTTTTCCTCTTCTTTAAAGTAACTCCCTGTTTACTAATGTACTATTTAGTAACGCACTAAATAGTACAACAGATTTTTACAGCTAAATAAAAACTTGAAGGATAGTATCGTTCGTAAAGGGAGAAAACCAATTAAAAAGTGGATAACTTCAAACTTGATTTTTGCCTGGCAGCTAGACATCTAATACTAACAGCCTCTACATAGCTAGTCTAATTTTGTTTTCTGCCAGGCGTCACATCCTGAAATGAAGTCTATGAATTTAATCTAACCTGTATCCTCTAACCTTCTAGGTTGTAACTACAACCTACAGCTTCATAGAGTGGAGGGACACAATATTGTTTATTGAATTTCTACAATACAATAAAAAATATTAATAAAAACAAATATTATTAAAGTAATTATTTATAATTAATTTGTATTCTGTACATTTCTTATTTGTTCAAAAATACAAATTAAAATACAAAAGTAATTCGTAGGGGAACGTCCGTCTTATCCTAGATAACTTTTGTTCAGCTGCTTGGACTAAAATATATATAACTTTAATTGCAATACGTTAAACGTATAACACTTTTTACATTTAACTTTTCAATGTCACTATGGCTATCTCATGAATGGTCAACATAAAGTAATGTATAACAGAAAGGAATTCAACGTCCTACGTCACTAGACAGCTTAGCAACAGTTGAACCCTCCCAAGTGCAGGTAGAATTTCAAGGTCAACATCTGGCTCTTGTTTTCTGCAAAACAGCTGATATTTTCCACCCTTTCTGAGATTCCTTTGTCTAGAACCATGATTTTTTAAATGTCCTATCATCCTTCCTGTTTAACCAATGTTTCAACCAGCCCTGAAAGAAGATTAAAGGTATAATCACCAAACAACTCCCCCCCCCAAACAACTCCCCCCCCAAACAACTCCCAGCTGTTCGAAATGTAAATTAGGTGATAAGTAAATAGAAAATATATTTTGATTTTTAAAGTTTTATGAGTATATTATTTATTGTTTAACTCGGATATATTCCAGCTAGCTCTGCTTCGCCTATATTGCAATAACAAAAGGTAATGATAAGACTCGGCTATTTAATTTGAAACGATAATGATATTTTTTAATAACAAATGTTTATTTGCTTGTTGTTTTTGTTTTGATATATAAATAATCCACTTAAAAACGCAAGACTCAAAAGCTAACAATGTTAGTTAAATAAGAATTACATTTCACTTATAGAATAATTGCAAATAGAAATGTTGCAAAATAAGAATAATTACAAACTAACTTAGGAAAAGACAAATTTCTTAACCTAAAAAGAGTGAGAAAGAGAGAAGAGGAGGGTGCTCTCATGGTGTTTATAAACAAAATAAAATAAACTTTAAAATATGTATAAAAAATTAAGGAGTAATTATTTACAGCGAATTTTAATCAATAGGTACGTTAATTGTTTATACGATTGATGTAAAGAAATCTCAGGATGATTCAAACAACAAAAAAGGAATTTGTTCAGAATCTATGTGTTAATTGTTTGTTTATACATTTCTTTTTATTTGTACACAACTGAAGTATATACAATGTAAAAGTAGTGCAATACATTTAGCAATATGTGCACAAAGTAATGTTTCACTAACATCTAAACTATATGTGTAATGATCACGTGATCATCCAGCCAGTTGTTTATCAAAACATCACTAGTTCCACTTGCTGATATCGCTGGCGTAGGTTTGATATCTGTAAACTTAAATGCGGCTTCATTGATAATCAAGACTTGTGGATTAGGTTACACATCCATGCATTCATCAAAACAAGACATGGTATTTGACCACATGCCATTTAAACAAAGAAAACAATAATATATATTTAATCAGAGGCAAAATTTAACCTGTCGTTTAAATCGTACTGTTTATTTTATCAACATTTTAAACGGCAATGTACTTTGTAAATTCTCCTTTATACAAAATTAATTTACGTCAAATTTTATTAATCCCTTAAACCTGCCGTAACAGACGTAAAAATCACACTCTCTCGCCGACCTTGAATTCTGAAGGCTGTTATATACTTTTTCCTCCCACACGATTCAGAGCTACTGAACCCGATCGGGGGATGAAACAAGTCTTTAACCATAGCATAATGGTCAGGTAGATGCATCGAACCATCTGTCCTGAGTTGCCACTGCACCTGGTCCTGTCTAGACCCCGTGCGATACACGTGTGCCAGCTGCCCCGCATCACCCCTCCCCAATCACCCCCCCCCCCCGTTCTAAATAGGATACGATTTGTACAACAGTAACTTTATCGTACGTAACGGGGAAGCTTTTATCATGCGGCACGCACGTATTGTTTTAAATCTATTTAAAACCAATTATTATCACGGTTTGAAATTTAATTTTTGTTTGAATTCTTCAATTTTTATTCTGTTTAAATACTATGACTGTCATACACTTTAAGTAGAAGATATTTAGTTTAATGCAATTTTATATTTACCATTTTTCACTTGCAATATTACAATTTCTTAATGATTTAGGTTAATTTACATTATTACAACATAATTTATCATTTGGCTTAAATGAAGTTTACACTTTGGTCCCGTAGTTCATAGAACATAGATCCAAGAAAACGAAGTAGGTTTCTATACCTATTACAATTATCACTACAAAGCTACTTTAGTAGCTTTATTAGACAATAATTAACAACACATTTCAAACTGTAAAATAATTAAAATGCGCAATTGAGTATCATAGTGATATTACATCAATTTCACTTAACAATCGGGTCCATAATAAGCATCTATTCCAGAAAAGTTAGGTTTCTGAGATTCATCTTCATATCTCAGTGTGTGCATCATTTTGTGAAGATTCGTTCTCCCAACCTAACTCTCCATCGAATTGACTTAATTCCGCCCGCCATACCGTGATACTCTTCAATAAAAGTGAGATAACTTTAACTTCAAAACATTCACACTTGGACAATATAAACTAGACTGTGTCTATGATAAAGAAATTGTAGTAGTTCACCTTTTACAATTATTCTTATTTTAGTTTTTTAACAACACTATAAGATTCTTGTTTAGTTTAAGATATTCTTGGTAAAATTATTATTTACCAAAGATTTTCTAAGGCTATTACAGATACTTATAAGATGACAATAATTTATTTATCGCCATAAAACAAAAGAAAAAAACTAAGAAAATTCTCTTTACTTACAGTTGGGAATAATCTACAGAGATATCAAGCTAGAAAATATTCTTCTAGATTCCGCAGGACACATTGTTCTTACTGATTTTGGCCTCAGTAAAGAGTTTTTGCCTCACGAAAAGGTAACTTTTATATCTACATTTCTTGAATTTTGTTTAAGTAGTACCTTTAAAACATTTTACATTGAAAAATTTCTGTAAAATACTTTATTTAAGCGGAATGGTATTTAAGAACTGCAATATATACAAACCTAAAAAACAGGAAATTTAGAAATATTTGTTGTATTTTTACATAGGTCTTATAAATTGAGGCAGTGTGGGGCAAGCCTCATATTAAGAAATTGATTTAAGAACAGAATAAGGTATGGCAACATGCACTTTGCCCCTATACTGCCAGGGGGGTCTAATTATTATTATGCTAATTTTTTTTATATAAAGCAGTACTAAAACATTTTGGACCATATGTATTAATATTTTCCTTGTTTATATTTAAATTTTAAAAAATGTAACTAACAAGTAGTATTTTTATGTCAAAAGTAGAAAATGTTACTAAGCATTTTCCATGTAGCTTATATATGGCAATTAAAGTAAACCTTTTACAACCTAATGAAATAAATAGAATAGAAATCCCTCCAGGAGATAAATATATTTGTTTTTAGTAATTGTTAGTGTTGGCCTAAATCAAAAACAAACAAACCTATTAGTATTATCAGTAGGCATATCAGTGTGGTGAGCGTGGACCTTTGGTAATTGTAATAAATTAAATACTTATAGGACATTAACCTTGCCCCCCCTCCAAACAAGATCCATTTAAACACAGAAATAGGGGTTAGGCTTGTATTTTAAAAATGTTTAAATTGTACCGAGAGAAATGTATTGTTGGACCAAATGTTATAATATTAATTAAGGTTAATTTTTAATAAGTAGTCTTGGTGTTTATTTTAAAGGTATTTTTTTCTACATAAGTTCTGTAAGAATTTTGTTTAAGTAGTACCTTTAAAACATTTTACATTGAAAAATTTCTGTAAAATACTTTATTTAAGCGGAATGGTATTTAAGAACTGCAATATATACAAACCTAAAAAACAGGAAATTTAGAAATATTTGTTGTATTTTTACATAGGTCTTATAAATTGAGGCAGTGTGGGGCAAGCCTCATATTAAGAAATTGATTTAAGAACAGAATAAGGTATGGCAACATGCACTTTGCCCCTATACTGCCAGGGGGGTCTAATTATTATTATGCTAATTTTTTTTATATAAAGCAGTACTAAAACATTTTGGACCATATGTATTAATATTTTCCTTGTTTATATTTAAATTTTAAAAAATGTAACTAACTTAAGTAGTATTTTTATGTCAAAAGTAGAAAATGTTACTAAGCATTTTCCATGTAGCTTATATATGGCAATTAAAGTAAACCTTTTACAACCTAATGAAATAAATAGAATAGAAATCCCTCCAGGAGATAAATATATTTGTTTTTAGTAATTGTTAGTGTTGGCCTAAATCAAAAACAAACAAACCTATTAGTATTATCAGTAGGCATATCAGTGTGGTGAGCGTGGACCTTTGGTAATTGTAATAAATTAAATACTTATAGGACATTAACCTTGCCCCCCCTCCAAACAAGATCCATTTAAACACAGAAATAGGGGTTAGGCTTGTATTTTAAAAATGTTTAAATTGTACCGAGAGAAATGTATTGTTGGACCAAATGTTATAATATTAATTAAGGTTAATTTTTAATAAGTAGTCTTGGTGTTTATTTTAAAGGTATTTTTTTCTACATAAGTTCTGTAAGTCGTTAATCTGTTTAGCAATACAGTAAAACCTCTATTAACCCTGGTCCCTGATGTGGCCCCAATAGAACTTCAGACAGTTAAGGCGTTATAAAAACAAGATTACCAATAATAATAAATACACAAAAACCTCTTAACCACAAACTTTTTTTATTTTACCCTTATGTACATTTCAGTTACAAAGTAACCATCCTCAGAGGGATAACATACAAAGACTTTGGGATGGTACTTTGGGATGGTACAAACATCTGAGGATGGTTACTTTGTAACTGAAATGTACATAAGAGTAAAATAAAGAAAGTTTGTGGTTAAGAGGTTTTTGTGTATTTATTATTAAATTCAACCACAGTATATTCCTAATAAATAGTAAGATTACCATTGATGAATTTAAATAGTTAAATTTATTAGATATAATTACTAGAATGGCATTTAAGTTCTTGTTGAAGCCAAATAGTGTGTGTCAAAAGTAGGGCAATAGGGTAATGAGTTATTCAGAATATTCGCTTACAGTTTGTGTATAAACTTAAAATTAATTTCGTAGAAAAATATTTTACAATGTTTACAAAATTTAATTTCAAGACTGAACAATATTCATGTTCTGAACCATTACCAAAAACTGGTTCAACAACATAAATAATGTTAAATTGACATCTGATGAAATATGTAGGATGTTTTAATCAGTTCTATATTTTAAGAAAACCTTGAGTCAACCAGCCAAATTCTCAACCAGGTCCCAGTATTGATCAGAGGATGTCTACTCTATTTCGATTTTTTAAGTTACGTTTAACAATTTTGTAACAAAACATTTAAAACATTAATCATTTTAACTTACAGTGTCCTTTAAATTGCATGATTATTTACACATTAGAGTATGTCATGTGACTATTTAGGTACTGTAAGTAGTATCTTATAGTTTTGTTTAAAAATAATTTCTAAAAGCCTTCTTTAGCACGTTAAATAAAAACTGCTTTACATTATCCCTGTCTTTATGGTCAAACATTGGATAAATAATATTCTATAAATATTATTATTACTGATACATAAAATTATTCTCACATTAAAGGGTATTTGTATCAGAGAAACAACATGATAAAGGAAAACAAGCCTTATGCTTCTGCTGGACAGATTAGTTTACATTAATTTAACAATTATTATCTCAGGTAAAAAAGTTATAATAAAACCAATCTTAAAGAATATATTGTGCCATTTACACATTTATGTGTAATAAATCCTAAAATAATATTCTTTTGGCATGTACATCAACTGTATATTTTACTAAAACACTTGTAAATATTTTACAAACTTGCCTATAGTACCACTTACTAATATTTGTTGAGGAAGGCCATTTCGGGAGATTTGTGTCTCAGTTAAGGTTTGAGTTGGGTGTCACAATGGGCCCTCAACAAAAAAAGTAATTACTACTATAGACAAGTTTGTAAAATATGTACAAGTGTTTTAGTGAAAACTAGTAGCTCACATGAAGATGGAATTAACAAATATGTATGTTTTAACTAAAATATAATTTATGGACAAAATTTGTAAAATTCCTTTCCAAATTAACATTTAAACAATGTTACTAACCTTAAATAAATATAATTGAACAGTTTTTAAAATAATAAAAGATTTTATTCTTTGAAGTAGGTATTTTTTGTATAATAAATACTGTATCAAAATTTAAATGCAGCTTAAAAGCTATCTGTTCAAAATATCTAAACCAGTTTTTAGTCTAGTCTCTTAAATGGAGCTTAGACTCATTTGATGGCTAAACCAGTTAATTTGTAAAAAAATGTTAATCAATTTTTTTTCAGGATCAAAGGGCTTATTCATTTTGTGGTACAATTGAATATATGGCACCAGAAGTGGTTCATGGAGGGAATTCTGGTCATGATATTGTAAGTGAATATATTTGAATTTATTTTTAGCATAACCAAACAATTTTAAGTAAGTTAATTTTAAAATCACCGTCATTAATGTTTACCTAGTATATTATACCTAATCAATTTCAAACCAAACTCTAACTTTTGAAGAAAGTTAAGTTCCAAGTTTTTTTAAAATCTCACTTTCAGTTATACTTATTTTAATTATTTCCTTTTTTCGGATTTGTACATTTAGAGTAATGTTTAGAAGGATCTAGCAATGCTTTTTTTTAGAAAAAGCAATGCATGTTTTTAATGTGCTACTTATATTAAGATCGGTTGTTCACTTGACATCAATCCCTTTTTAAGTACTTTTTTCTTGCTCATTTGCTATTATTCATTCTAAAAAACAATAGTTAGACTTCAGAAACAGATCAAGATTTCATTGCAAACCACTTAAAGCTGCCAACAGTTCCTTATTCAACTGTTACATTGAAATAATAGACTATTCTGGCAGAAAAGAGAAAGCCACTAGAACAGATTGTTAATTCCAACACTTTGCCAAATACAGTTTTTGTCTTCACACTCTGTAACACAAGTTAGTGCTTAAATTCTTTGTTTACGTCATTATAAATGAAATAACAGATGCAATTTATTATTTTCAAAAATATGTATTTCAATAATCATTAAGTAACATTTAAATTTATTTATTTTTTTGCAGTATTCATACAATTTTTTTGAAAATTCCAAAATTGTCGTAATGTTTACTCAATGTATTCTTGTTTTTTAAATAGTTTATATTAAATTAATATTACAATAAGAGCACTATCGCTATGTTATATAATTATTGACTATATACTGTTTTATCATTAATTGAATATAAACAATTGTAGTTAGAAGAATATCTTAAACAATTGACAATCTATAAAAATATCTCGGTACTGTAGTTTGTCAGTAGTTATATGCGGATATTCTTGAATTAACTTGTAGCTGTTAAGCTATAATTGGTTAAAAACTTTAAACTTTGTTAATTGTTCAGTTATTCTTATTATTGAAATTATTTATACTCTCTCTCTCCAAAGAGAAAAGAGATAGAGAGACATTATTTGCTCCAAGGCAACAATTTGTTTGTTTATTATTATTATTATGAGAAATTTTATATGAGAGAACTTTTAATAATTCTGAGTCCAGTTGAAATGGTGAAGGGATTGCATGATCAACTAGTTTATTGATTTTTGTATAAGTGAACTATGTATAGTCTCTCTGTCAGCAATCTTTACATTATTCTCTCATTGATTAATAAGCCAGAAGTGACATGGGAACATGAACATCTATTTTTACTTAATTATATGTTAATTAGACAAAATAACAGTTATTATCCTTGAACAGTGATGGCTTGGTCATTACATGTAACAGTTTGAAAATATCACTTATTCATAGCAGCCTTTCATTATATTTACTATGTATTTGTCATAACACTATTCTTTAGAACTGAAGCTGCTGGAAAATTAATATATCATACAGTATGTTCTTACAGCTCCCACCTATATAAAAACACCGTATTCTAATAAATGTGTTTGATAAATATTAAATTGTATTACAAATAGGCGTACAGATTCAGTTGCTTTTTATTGTATTTCATTTTTTAAACTTGATTAAAGCGTTGGGATATTGGTTTAATCAAAATTATATTGGAAATTGTTATGGAAAATTATGGCCTATTCTATTTTAGTGTATAAAAAAAAAATTAAGACTCACTCTACAAACTTTGTAAGTCTTTCTTACAAAATATATAAAAATCTCTTTGAAATTCATAATTACAATTATTGAAATTACAGAATATAGCTGATTAAAATTGTTAAGTGCTATTAAAAATTTCTAAAACATTAAAACTTACAGTTTTTGGTTTGTAAATCTTGAGGCTCTTTTAATAAAATATACTTATTGATTACTCTTGGCAAAAACCACTACTTACTGATGTTTTTACCAGATGCAGTTTTCACAGTCTTGTCCTTAACCCATAGAATTGAAAAATTCAGTGATTTAGTGTGAAACATGTCTGCCAAAAAACATCAGCAAGTAGTGATTTTTGTCAATTGTAATCAATAAGTACATATTCCTGAAACATTAACTGAAAAATGTCTAACTAATAAACCAATTACTATGATAACTACACATTTTAATATTATAAATTAATAATGCCTTCTAGTTTGAACTTAAATTCCAAATTTTTTTCTTAAAAGATTCCACATTTTACTGTTAATTCTGATTCTTTTTTCCAACACAAATGCAACAAATACAACTTAACCTAACTTATAATTAACTTGTTTCTCTCATTTTAAATAATTTTATTTCTGCTTAGGTCAATATTATATTAGATACTTTTTTTGTATTGTGTACTTTTACTCCATACATATCCCATAATTTGTAATTTTTTGTAATGTCCTGCTAATTTCTTTCTTTTATGCTGTTATTGTCTTATTCTGTTTCATCTCATTAAAGCAGGTTGGTTTTAGCTTTTCTTCTTTTAATGGGTCACTCTGCAACTGACACTATTGATTTTCTTCTAATTTTCTTAAGGATACCTAAAAGTGTTTATATATGTATTAATTGCTTGTAAACAGCTTTGTTTTGTGTCTTCTCTTTTCCATTACAAATTTCTACCTTCAGTTTCTTCCTGTTAGCAACTATTTGGGTCTCTCTCTACCTTTTTTTTATGGACACAACTATTTCAATTATCATTACTATAATTCTGCTATTCAAACATGGAAAGCTCCTGTAGCATTATCTCTTAAAAATATCTATTTACCAAAAGGTACATCTTGTGTTTATATGACCACATTTCCCTCTAAATAAATATGTTTCTTTCTTATTTTGGTACATTTGCCTCCTTCATTACATTGTTCTCTTTATATGTGGTGTTCCCTAAGTTTGTTACATTCATTCAGTGACACACCCAAGAAAGGGGCAAGGGGTATGAGAAAAACTGAAAATTTATAAATAAGTTAAAAATTACAAGAAAAAAATTATATCTTTAACTGGAATTTAAGTGTAGGTTAATATGAACAAAAATAGAAAATAAGTATTTAGTATAAGTATTTAGCCTACTTCTATATTGAATTCTCTGAGTCAGTATTTCCTCTAGTGAACGGACTGTAATAGTCTATATTTATTATAAATGCGCGACCCTTCGCTGGATAAAATACATGGTTTTATTACTTTTAATTGTGTTAGAAGTGTCCTGTTTTAGGACCCTTCAAGTAGCAAGTGACCCTTGAAGCAAGTCCTTCAAGTAGCATTAAAATGTTAGCAATTTTTAAATGTATCATTAATTTTTAAAAATGTTAACATTTTGCTTTGAGATAAAATACACATTTTTTGAGTTGGCACCTGAAGATATAACAAAATAAAACTCTAAGTTACTTGATAATTGGTAATTATGGGAAAATATTAAAATTAGGGGATTGTTGTATGATTTAACAGTTATTTAACTTTCGTTTTCACAATCATAACAATAGTGCTTGTCTTCTATGGCTATTTCGCCAGCTGTTAACATCTGTCTGCAATCATCAGAGGGCATCGCTATAGTAGAATCATCAGTTAAAGAATAACTGCTTAGTAAATAGGAGACATAACAAAAATCATAAATAGGCTCTAACATATAATTAACAATTTTGAAGATTGTCAAGGCCCTTCAGTTAGAAACAAGTTTCCGAAATATCATGTCAAGAGGAGCAGTCGACCAGTTTAATAACATTGGCCATATTTTGGTGTGAATTTTGAAACCATTATAAAAAACCAAATGAACTTATAACAGTAAATATTCCATATATTTGTTAAAGGTTGATTTGTTTTTGCTGTCCATGATCTCAGAATTTAGACTGTGATTAGAAAAGGGTTTTTTGATTATTATCATTTTGTGAGTAGCAAAAAAAAACAAGGCGACTTCAATAAAAGTCAATGGTACAGAAATCAAAATGTAAAAAACTCCCAAGGTACTCATCAAAAAATAATAAACGAACTACTATACTACGACATAAAAACACAGATTTTATTCAATTTAAGTATTTTTATGCTGCATGTGCTTAAAACAAATTTTAGAGTGATAAAAATTCAGTATTTTCTACGGGGGTCCAACAAACCAATCCCCCTGTTGTAGTTCTGGCCCCCCTTGACAAAATCCTAGGAGCGCCCCTGCATTCATTGGTTTCTGTGTAGTAAGTTAGAAATAACATCTTTCAGAGCTTTAGTATCATGTTCCACTGATTTTTTAATGTTCTTGCAAACCTCTTAAATTCTTATTACAGAGCAATTATTTTCAATTTTCACATTAATTATCGTTTTGTTTTGCTCTATTTTCTTGCTCGTTTCTTTTGAAATGTTAAACATCTCTCTTTATGTTTCATAATCTTGCTTCTGTTTGTTGGATATTATCATCCAGAGTTTAGTCCTATCCAGTAACTAAATTCAAAACGGGATATTGCTGGATTTTATCCTAATTAGTTTTTCTTCTTTAATATGTGTATGTAGCCGTCAACATATACCTCCTTTCCTTTAACCTGACAAATCTGTCTATATCCCACAGATTTAGAACTGCTATTATAGAATCATTGGGTCATTGATCATTTATTTTATTGCTTCCTACCTACGTTTTCATTATTTTTTCTGATATACCTTAACGTGTTATTACATACCTCCGATGTCTAGGTTGCTTATAATACGTTTTTATTTCATTCATTGTCTTTTCCATTAATTAGGTTTCTAAAATTTGAAACAAGTGCATCATGATGTTTTTACTACTTAAAATCTCTTATTTTAATTGAATCCCTGTTTTCTACTTTGTTAAATTTTCATTACTAGTATTGTATTTTAGCCTTCCTTCTGTCATTGTTTTTTCTTAATTCTTTAAAATAAATAAATTGCTAATATAATTTAGGACCACAAGTTATTAATCAAATTAATTAATTTATTCCCCTTTCCTTGGGTAACAATTTATGATTTTATACTTTTAATTATAATCGTTTTTTTTCAACTTAATATTTAGAATCAAAATTATAACCTGCTTCATTTTCAATTTAAACCTAATATAAAATTTCATTTTAAATTAAATAGTCTAAAATCAGTTCTTTACTTAAAGACATTTTAGAAATAAAATATCCACTAAACACTTGTAAATATTTACAAACTTGCCTATAGTAGCACTTACTTATATTTGTTGAGGATGCTTTCGGGAGATATGTCCCATTGGAGTTGACAATAGGACACATCTCCTGTTACCGCCACTGCCATCCTCAACAAATATAAGTAAGTGCTACTATAGGCAAGTTTGTAAATACTGTATTTGCAAGTGTTTAGTGAAAGCTAGAATCTCAGGTGAAGATGGAATCAAAAAATATGAATAATTTATTTTAAACCCATAACTTAACATTAGATACTAAAACATTTTCTTAAGGCATATAATTTTTCATCATTTAAAATAATTATAAAATTAAATAAGCTACTTTGCCTTCTTTATTAGCACAGTGGCATAATTTATTTTTTTCTTAAATTAAGGATTACTATTTATCAAGATGTAGAGAACTGTAGCCTACTTTTTCTTTGCCTATTGCTTTATTACTGTTTGAAAAGAAGATTTTGCAAAACTGTATATTTCAAAAATATTTAATGTAATTACACTAAAGTTTAATATGCATGGAATATGTGGTTTATAATTCAAAATGTGAGTAGAATAATATAAACAGAAAAAATTAATTATCTCTCTGGGTGGTATTACAAATACAGATTTCAATATTTATTTTTGTATTAAAATAGGAAAAGAAATATATATTTGGCACTTTTACACAACTATATATTTTTTTAATTCATAAGAGATGTAGAATCAAATCTGTTTATACAAATTTGATGTAAAATAAAATGTTTGAAAAGTTTAATATCTTTTCTGGAGTAAAAGATGAATTTACAAAATCATATTGGGTATAAGCGTCTACATATAAATTCATTTGTTATAATTGTAAATTATTTCCAAGGATTACTAATTAGTTATTTTTTAAACATTTATCAACGAAAAACTTATTAAGAAGTATAAAGCTTGCCTAAAATTTGACCTTGACAATCAGCCTAGGTCTGTTTTCACGTCAGAAATACTTGAAACATTCTAAATGAGATGTTTTAGACATTTTTTTAAAATGTGTTACTATGTTTCAAATCCGTAAACTTTAGAAAAATATCTGTTTTACCCAAAGTGGTATTGTTTTAAATCAATATAGAATGTCATATTTAGAATCCAAACTTTTATCACAATTGTAGAACCTATAATATTTCTCTTAGTATCGTGAGATCATCGTTTAAATATTACTTTACGTTAAAATTGTAAATTCATTTTATACCAGTACATTTTAAATCCTGAACTTAAAAATCTGAGCAGAAGAATAAAATCAACTTGGCAACGTCAGAAATGGCCTCATTTTCAACTTAACAAAAACAGTACATTGTCAAGGAAATAGTATCTGCGCATATGTTTTTGCGCATTGTAATGTCTTGATAGAACAGCTGAGCCGGTTCAGCGATTCATTCCCTTCTGTATTACGTACATGAATTCACCTTGACGGACGCGGAAGACGCTATCGCAGAGTAAATTAACATTACATCGTTCACGCAATTCTTTATCACTTTAAATATTAGATTAGGGGTTTGAAGATAATGTGAGCCCGTTTCACTAACAATGATAGTTAATTGGTTGTAAATTGAGAAGGAAAAAACATTCTGAAAAATAGTCGATAAAAACGTACGAGAAAATAAATTTGTCTTTGTATGAGAGTTGCGTGTAACCCAGTAAACGAGATGTAGTTTACTCTTTTGGCTGTGGATTGAAATTAAACATACTTTTGTACTTTCATTTAACATTTAGATCGCTGATTCTTTTGTTGCATATTGCTTGTCTAAATGTAGCCTATTTATTATTTACAATAATTTTTTTTCAGTTATTTTATTAGTATACTGGTAGGCTACACCAAAAAATAAAATTATAAGTTAAATAATGCTATTTTAAAAAGTTATCACCGTTGTAAACTACATATTATACTACGAGAAAAACCTAGGAAATAATCCTACTTAATGTAGGAAGAAATATTAATGGAAAAAACTTTTCGTCATGTAAATTTATTATTATTATTACTTTTTTGTATGAAGCAATAAAAGCTTTTATAAAATGGCAGCAGAATTGGTTAATAATTAGTTATGCTTTTGTCATCTGCCTTTCGTTAGTACTAAATACCAAATCTCGTCTACCAAAACAGTACATACAACCTTGTAATTCTATTAAATCATCACACAAAGCTTTAACACTAGCTTGTATACAAACACTAGCTACTCAAGGCTTTTCGGTATTAATAGACTCTGTTTAAAAATACGCTTGCTATCTAGGTCTATTAGGGCAGATTAAGAAAAATTCTGTTTGTGTTCTTTTCTATTGGGACAAATACTATGTTGATAATTACTATTTTAGGTCAAACACAAAAGAACGAATATTCGTAAAAAACAATGATTAAAGAATTCATAGATCAGGTTATCTGAGCTATTCGATTGTTTTTCTTTGCCTTCTAGTTGTAAACACTTTTTTTATTTATTGTTTTGATACTACTTGGTTTTATAAACAATGCAGAATAAAGTGTAAAATATTTAAATGTAAAAAACTCTGTGTTTAGTTGTTTTCATTAACGTAATGTAATAATTAAATAGACTACTGTATGTTGGTCTATTGTTTTACTGAGTGGGAAAATACAAATTTTTCCAAAGCCAGACCTTATTTTCAAATTTTTATATTAAATTTTTGTCAATAGCCTATTGGAGCAAAAAGAAATTTTTTACGTTTTTCAAACCCATTAAAAAAGGATAAAATAACTTAAGGTTTCAACATTTTGTATAATTTGAAACCCAATTAAAATTTTTGATAACATCATTTACCAAATCTACCCACTAAATGTAATTAGTAAAAGAAGTAGTAAAAAATTATGCTGTGAAATTTTATAAATATTCAACTTTATTTTATCTAACTTTTAATACCAAATTTTGGTATAATATTAAATGCAGTTCTTAAAATAGAAAATCATTCTTCTTCTTAAAGTACTTTACCTGTTGGAAGGGTCCCAGCAGCAGGGGTTATGGTAATGAGAGTTATTTGGGAATGACCCGAAATTCAAGAGTACAGTATTAAGAAAAAAAACAACAATGATTAGTCAGTCGACAAAGTCTTGTAATGTAAAGTAGATATTGATCATTCTACTTTTTTATTACTAGTGACAAATTTTTTCAGTCGCTAAATTAATCTAAAGTTATCGTTACAGTCTGAAATCTATGTAGTGTATGCCTATATTGTATATTTATAATGTTAAAAATTCTATAAATATGCTAAATTTGTACTCATTGCATGAAAAATAGCATTTTTCCCACTGCACAAAAATATCTTTTAAACTATATTTGTGCCTTCTAATAATATTTACACAAAGCTATAAAAGCATTTGCTGGGGAAAAAAGAAAAGCCAATTTTAGTTGTAAAAACTATTTTTACTATTTCTGGGCATTAGTATAATGTGATTTTATATTTTTCAAAATCAAGTAATATAATACATTTATATATATATATATATATATATATATATATATATATATATAACAACATAGGTTATTCAAATACAAGAATATTTATTAATTTATATTCAAAGCATTTTGATGGTAAACAGTACCAACATCATCAGGAATGAATAATACAATAATGCAAGATATAGGCCTCATTGCGCATTATCATTTGAGGCCTATATCTTGCATTATTGTATTATTCATTCCTGATGATGTTGGTACTGTTTACCAACGAAAAGCTTTGAATATAAATTAATAAATATTCTTGTATTTGAATAACCTATATTGTTTTAGATTATTAAACAAGAAAACATATTATATATACAGTATATAATATATATGGGATGAATAAGTACAGTGGAGGATACAGAAGTTTTATATGTTGCTGGGAGGGAATAATAGACCATAGCTTCTCCAAGATTTGGGTATTCACAGCCCTGGTGATAGGCAACCATTGTTACAAAACCTATTTGATTTTGAATTACTCAAGACCATTTAACACTTATGAATCGGAACCAACGTTTAAAATTTTTCAGCCATGAGATCTTTTATCAATAATGATTCATGTTTTTCCCCCATACTATATAGTGGAATTGAGCATATTTGGGATCTCTTATATTGTGACCCATAGAATTTTTTTTCTGTGGGGTTTAAAACTTCATTTTCTTTGCTACATTTCTAAAAACCTCTAAATATTTGCATTTCTATTATTATTAGCCTTGATGATTCTAATTATCATTATTTTCATCATCTAAGGGCTTTCTATGCATTCTGCTGTAGATTTACATTTCAAAGTCCTGCAGCTTTCTTGGCATTTTTTGTGAATACAAGTTACTATGCCACAGGACAGGAAATACAAAGTATTGGAGTAGTTGCATCTAGGGTGTAATGGGTAGATCCCTCTTTATGACACCAATAAATAGTGGGCCAACTTCATACCAGAAGGTCATGTGATGCCATATTCTCCTTATATACATGCTGTTTGTCCCAAAATATATTCCCAATCTATCCATATTCTTCTTAGATACAATGTTGTCATTGGTGATTATAGCCAACTGGCTGATTGCCTCAACACTACAAAAATCCTAATTAAATTGTCCATAATTCTTATCCATATTTCAGGCACCTACTTATTGAAGGTTTCTTTTCTTTCTGTCAATTAATATAATCAGAAAAAATAATATTATTGTTTGTCAGAGTGAAGTATTAATAATATGGGTTAGTTTTCTAATTGTGTTCTGGTAGTTATTTTATGATCTCACCTGTGGTGGGATTAAAGTCAGTTGTTTTAACATTAACATTATTAATTACTTAAACAATAGTTTATGACTATTCGAACTTTAAATTTTGTAAATTTGTTAAAACTTACTGAGACAGAACATATTCGATCGCTATGTGGTGATCTTCATCATTGTCTTCTGCTTGTAGATGTCAGGTCGTCGTGACGGTTTTAAAGGCACTTTTTCGATAGTATCAAAGCGTGTGTGTGATTTGTATCATGTTTGTTTGTTTAATATGTTTGTACTTTGTGTTTTTGTGTGTCTTTTTCTAATGTGTTGAGATGTGGTCCTTTTTTGTTGATGTGTAGGATTTCTAGGTTATGGTAAATGTCTGTGTATTTGTGTCCTGTTTCTTTTATGTGATTGTAAAATGTTAAGTTGGGGTTCCGTTTGTGTTCCTCAACTCTTTGTTTGAAACTGCGTCCTGTTTGTCCAATGTAGAATTTGTTACATTCGTCACAGTTCAGTTTGTATATGCCTGGTGCTTGTAGTTTATCTTTGTTGTTGGTGTCGTGTTCTATTTTGTATTGTAACTTGTGATTAGTTTTGTATGCTATTTTGTAACCTATTTTTTGAAATTAGCGATTACAGACAGGGAAAATAAATACATCACATTACCATTCATAAACAAAACAAAAAACAAAATAGCCCGCAAATTTCAAAAAATAGGATACAAAATAGCATACAAAACTAATAACAAGTTACAATACGAAATACAACACAACACCAACAACAAGGATAAACTACAAGCACCAGGCGTATAGAAACTGAACTGCGACGAATGTAACAAATTCTACATTGGACAAACAGGTTGCAGCTTTAAACAAAGAGTCAAAGAACACAAACAGAACACCAACTCAACATTTTACAACCACATAAAAAAAACAGGACACAAATATACAGACATTTACCATAACCTAGAAATCCTACACATCAACTTAAAAGGACCACATCCCAACACACTAGAACAATATGAAATTTACAGACACACAAAAACACAAAGTACAAACATATTAAACGAACAAACACAATACAAATCACACATACTATTTGATACTACCGAAAACTTACCTTTAAAACCGTCACCGCTTGACCCAACATCTCCAAGCAGAAGACACTGATGAAGATCGGCACATAGCGATCGAAAACGTTCTGTTTCAGTAAGTTTTACTAAATTTACTAAATTCAAAGTTCGGATAGTCATAAACTATTGTTTAAGTGATTAATAAGATTCACCAAACGTAACGGACTACAAAATTCAAGAAATTTAAAGTTCCGATAGTCATAAACTATTGTTTAAGTGATTAATAAGATTCACCAAACGTAATGGACTATAAAATTCAAGAAATTTAAAGTTTGGGTAGTCATAAACTATTGCTTAAGTGGTTAATAAGATTCACCGAATATAATGGACTACAAAATTCAAGAATTAACATTATATTTTAATCCAGCTTCTACTTCTTAAACAGTAATTGGTTTAGTTGCCATTCTGTCCGTGTTTGTTCTTGTATTTCTTTTTCTTTTCTTCCACTTAAATCTTTGTTAGGATTTGTGAATTGGTTTTAAATTTGAGTCCAACTTCCATTGTTATTTCTAACAGGATCATTTTGAATAAATGATTTCATAAGTTTGTTAGTGATTTTTCTTAGTAAGTAGTCTGTGATCTCTATGGAGAGACCCTTATTGTTGTCTTTTATAGAGTTTTATTTGAAGTGATTACTTTGATACTTTAGCTTGTAAGTAGAAATATTCAAAATGGTTTTATCTCTGGTGTTTCTAGTTTAGTGCCACATCCATTACAGAATTCTTTTTTCAACTAAAAACTCTTTTCTTTTGGTTAGTTTTTGCCTTTGATTTAATTTCAGAACACTTATTCAAAATTGTCTTCTGTTATGAAACTGGCCCAGTGTTTGCCTTTGTCCTCCATTAAGAATTGTTTTCTATTTAAATGTTTGTATCACTTAAGTCTAGGAGGATGGGACAGTGATCAGAATCCATGTGGTGCATTTCTTCTGGATGTAATGCCACGCTATTTTTTCTTACCATAAAGAATCTTGGTAAACATCTGTATTTTATTTTGGTATATTGGCTAGTAAATAGGCTTGTCGGATGATGTAAAGAAAGTTCAGTCTTTTCTAACCATTCCTTTAATCTTAGTTATGGTCAATCTGAAACCCCATTGAATGTCTTTTACATTGAAATGCTCCCCAATAATAAAATTTTAACCATATATTTAAACGGTACTAATGTAAAGGCTTCCTTATATTTCAGTTTTTATAGGTTTTGGTGGGAAATATTTTGACATGATATTTAAAGTTGAAGTTTTTAAGTGATACATGAAAACTTTTTTTACATTAGTTTATGACTGTCCGAACTTTAAATTTTGTAAAAACTTACTGAGACAGAACGTTTTTGATTGCTCCGTAGCCATCTTTATCAGTGTCTTCTGCTTGAAGTTGTTAGGTTACCGAAGTTTTTACAAAATTTAAAGTCCGGATAGTCATTAACTAATGTAAAAGTGATAATTAGCAGATTTAGCCTGGAACTCTGGTGTTTAGTATCCCATCTCTCCATGATCACCAATGGAGTCTTATGATAATTGCACATTCTACTTTTTCTCCATTACTGAGAATACGGTGTAACTTATATTTTAAATAAATATTTCAAATTTTCGTTTAAAACATTTTTGAAACGTTTTTAAAAAAATTATATCTTCCAAGTTTAAATATATTTTTACAATAATTGCTAAAGACTTGAAATTCTCCATAGAAAAGAGAGCATATTACCATTATCATAAAAAGGAAATTAACGCTAGTGAAACTTTAGAAAAAAATATTGAACTGATACGTAAAAATGTAAAGTACACAACTTTGCAGCTCTAGGTTAGGTTAGAAGGTGTGAGTGGCGGCCATATTGATCAGCGAACAGCGGAGCGGCCTCCTAACCTACTTGTGTGTCCCACTTAGTACTGATCACAAGCACAAGCCGTTACGCAAATCTTAGCGCAACTTTTAGGCCATTGCGTTGCATCAGTATTGTGATGCAAAGATATTATTTGACAAGTTCTTGTATTAACCGGAATGGTGTATGTGTTCTATTGTAAATGAAAAATGTACACAAGTAAATACCTCATGAATAACTTTCCGTTTATGTTGTCCTTATTGAAGGAGGGCTTATAGTCTCTAAATTAACAGTGTATAAATAAAACTCTTTGTTTTCGCGGTCGTTAAATTACTGTGACTACTTAAATAGAACAGAACTGTGAAAATGTCAGTTAATTTTTAAGCCAACAGTAAACAGTTTTATGAAATACTTTTATTTATATGAAACGTATGTTGACATCCTTGTAAATTTCGCTACCCAGACATTTGAAAATAAAATTTAAAACGACAATTTAAAAAATGTTTACAATTTTTTATAACTTTTATAATAATAGTAGCCTAATTTTGATGGTTAGAGTGGTAGATGTGTTGTAGCAAATGTTATCAATGACAGATTATTTGCAAATTCTTGTGAGACATATTTTTGAAGGAATAGATGTTATTTTGTTGTTTGTGTTTAAATTTTGTACTAAATATTTTTTTCCCCCAGTGAAATGTTATAAATGTTTTGTTTTTTTATCCACTGTAATGTTTTTACGTTCAAGTACCTTTAAACTCTTTATTTACCATTATCTATTTACAATTATATATTTTTATAATCTTCACTTCATTAAGACTAAATTACTCAAAAGCTATTAATATCCAATTTATAGTAATTTTGTTATTAGATGACAAACATATTAAAAATTAGTTACCATGTGTGCTGTGTTTAAAATGCCCTTGGTTTTGCTAAACTAGGGAGTATCTGGCTAGCCGACTTTACATTGTGAATCACGGGAGAAAGTGAAGACAGCTAGACATGTACATTTCTGAACAGGTATCAAATCAGTTTAAAAAACTGTCAAAATAAATAAATACTTGAAATATAAAAGAAGAAAAGAAAATTTGGACTGTAACAAAGAGAATATGTTTCGTCTATTTAAAAACACTATTAAACTTATTATGGACCTTATTAAAGAATTATGTCAAGTGCTTTTCAAAAGATGAACAGGTTTTATAGTACCTACTTGCTCTTGATCTAATTTTTTTTATTTGATAGGGATATTAACTAGAAAGAACTGAGTTATAAAATGTGAAATTTGTAGGACTATAATTTGGTATTATTTAACGTAATTACAGTGGTAGTACTAAATCTGAATAAAAAGGTATTTTGAGCTTGTAATTATGATATATTTATGTGAGAAAATTGAATCATTTGATAATGGTCAGAAATATTGTCAATAAAAGCAGAGTAACTACCACAGTATATACAAAAACTATTTGCAAAATATTAGCCTATTGTAAAAAATAATAAAAAAATATCTGTTCTAAATATATATATATATATATATATATATATATATATATATATATACACACACACACACACACACACACAGTAAACTCCCGATTATCCGTGGAATAGGGTGGCCCGGCAACACCGGATAACGAATTCACCAGATAATCCGCTATGAACAAAGAATACGTAAAACGATCGATAATCCATTATTATACTATAAGTTACACAAATAATGATCCCGGTTAATGCAATTCACAAATAATCTTCAGAGGACAAAATATACAGAAAATAATTTAAAATGTCGATGTATTTGACGGATTATAACATGTACATTTATATGTCTAACTATTTACAATACGTGCATAAGTTTATGTCAAAAGTAAGTATGTATTTACATATGTAATTTCCTTTAGACATAATACTTTCACTTTAAAAAAAAAAAAAAATCTGTCACTTTCGTCTCTTTTTTTTAAGCATTGATTTAGCTTTAATGTGCGATCAAAGTTCCTTGAGAACCATTTTGTCGCACAGTGAAGAGTCGTCTTGCTCTAATTATTGTGTCCGTTGTTTTCATCTCAAACATTTTATTTTTACCATATACAGGTTTATTTGGGACATTAAAACAGTGTATTAGACATTTAAAATGTTGTTTTATTTATCAGTTTACAACAAAAAAAGGAAATTTACATAAAATATCAACTAATACAAATGATAAAATACTGCATGACAAAAAATAAAATTCAATAAAAAAGACAGAGAAATAAAAATAACGCATAAAAATTCAAACTACCTACTACTTATTTTAGTATAATAACCACTCAACGTTCAACTCGGAATGTTTTTTCTACTTCTGTCACAAAGCCACAAAGATCGATAAAGTATATGACAGACATGGATAATGCGTATGTCACGTCCTAGACTATTTATAGCCGAGATTAGCTGCCATTTGTTTACAATCTTATGATACACATTAGGTTTTCGGGCGTCCAAGAATTTTGTCATTGTCTCTTATATACAGTAGTCTGTTCCCAACTCGAGTTGGTTCATTCAGTCTAACAGGACAGTTATCGTTTATCCTTGCGTTTTTGAGATAGCTTAGTTAATTTTTATGATCGTTGTTTTTACCGGATATTGTGCCGCGTTGAGTGATTAAAAAAAAACATTAACGAATCTGATTGGAATAAAAATTGGATATTTGTAAAACAATGGCAGACCCCGGATAATCCGCAAACCGGTTAATCCGCCCACGGATAATCGGGAGTTATTTACCGTATATATATATATATATATATATATATATATATATATATATATATATATATATTTGTAGCTTTGCAACACTGTTTTCTTGTATTAAATTATCACTTTCACTATATGTACTTAAGAAAGGATCTTACTTGGTATTTATACAGTTAACTTTCAAAGACTGGTCTTGTCTCCATCATCGGGCATACTCAAGTATAAATACTCATCGCATAAATACCAAGTAAGATTCTTGTTTAAGTACATGTAGTGAAAGTAATATATATACACACACACAGTATATAAGAAGAGAAGAGTTTCGACGTGATTCTTTCAAATGTTAGTGAAAGTCAGTCTACCGGCGAAGATTTTCGTAAGGCGAGGGCCAGGAAGTGAAGGAGGTTATTTTATGTAGATTAATAGCGAGGCAAGTCGAGGCATGTGTAGTCAGGATCGGAGAAGTAGCAGTGAAGCGTGGCAACGCTGAAGTAGGACGTAAGAGAAATTGTTCAGAGCCACTTTCACTGGAGTCTGCGCAATAGCGTTACACTACTTGTGTGCCATCCGCTGTTCTGCTACATTAGTTGAAATATAAACGCATTTTAATTTCACTACTGACCGAATTAATATTGTTACAATAATTTAAAAAAATATATTGTAGTCCATTATTTTTGAAAATTAAGTTTAATCTTAGGAGTTGATTACTTACCATTATTTAATTAATAACAATAGTTTTGCGTCATTAGATTTATGATTAATTAAATACTTATTATCAATATTGAATACAATTTTTATGAACTAATTTGTTTATTTTAATTTAATGACACACATAATAAAATTAAAACGCAGGAAGTATTTCATAGGGCCTTTCTCTTTTAAAATGTAATTCCTTTAATTCTCCTTTCTTTTATTATAGAAAACTTTTTCATTTAATTTACTTTTAGAAAAAATAATTTATTTATTAAATAATTATTATTTAAACTATAATTATAACTAACACTTTCAGAATTTCAAGTTTTACTGGATTATTGTAAATATGTTTTTAAAAATCGTATTTTGTAGAATATATTTTCTTATGAAACTAAGTTTCTTACAACTTTATTTCAGGAATTATACTCTTTAAATTTATTTAAATTATACCAAATTATAATTATTCCAAATTATACTTATTTGGAATTTAAATTTATTTCAAGCTATTACTCCTTTATTTAAAGAACATAATGTTAAAATGACTTTACTAAATACAAAAGTAGAAAATCATGAGTCTAACCTTTTATTTCCCGGTAACTATAAACAGTAACAAGTAGGCCTTCAGATTTTGAGGAAGTCGACATTTAATTTTTAAATCGTTCAAGCTTCATTTGGCTCCAACCGATATAACTGGTTGGATTTTTTTTTATATATTGCTTGTTTACATAAGGGCTTGTTGAATTAAATCAATATTGAGAGGTTTGGCCATTTTCTTACTTTTAAGTCCCCACCACTAACAGTTTATGGGGACTTTATCATGTCAGATGGTATCCATATTTGCAAGGTAATGTTTATAAACATCGGTTTTTCACCGGCTTATCGTTCATACTGAGGCATTCTTCATCGATATTATTTTGTTCAATTTTTAAAAAAGGTTTAATAATTATTGATAATTTTTGGTGATATTTCACCAATTTTAAATATAAATTCGCTTTTGCTTGATTACGTTCAACTAACCAGCTTCGGCAGCTCTGATTGCTTACCATATAACTTTCTAAACGATTGTATTATGTTCTCAAACATTTTACCTGTTTTGAGGAACCGCAGCAAGTTTTACCTAGATCAGCAGAAAGTGAGCCTATATCCTAATACAGAGATTGTATTGCCACTTATTCCGTCATAATTTTGCCCTAAGTTGCGTTAATTCAATTATGAATGGATCTCCGTGACATTCCAATTAATATCAAAGTTATTACAACGAAAATTGTTTTGTTTTGAGCTTTATTAAACCATAAATTACAATTTTATTATTGCTATAATTTTACCCATTACCAAAGAAATTAAGTTAAGCAACAGTCTTTTTTATTGGGGCTTTTGAGCCATTGACTTGTATTTATACATTTTAACCTATATTAGGTTAAAACATACACAAAACTCACAATTAATCATTTATTGACTTATACGCATTTCAATGACAAAGTCATCATCATCAGTGAGTGTTACTACTACAAACTCTAACTTACAATTTATTACAGTAGTACATACAACTTACTTATTTGTAGTAGTAACACTCACTAATGATGATGACTTTGTCATTGAAACGCATATGAGTCAATAAATGATTAATTTGTGAGTTTTGTGTATGTTTTTATTTGTTTTAACATACCCTCACAAGCTAAGCTCAAAGAATAGTTGTACTATATTAGGTTAAAAAATATCTAACATATAGACACTCTACAAATAAATGCACTTTAACAAATACATGTTAGGTGCAAAAATGAAAACTAACTCAGTAATAATTATTTTCAAGTTGTAAGGGTTTATTTTGTTAATTTATTTGTTTTCTGTGTTTTATAAAATATTTTTTTAAAATTGTAAGTCCACTAGTCGTTAATTTACTAAGTTCAATCTAAAGGTTCGCCAATCGAACATAGTTAACAAAATCCACGAGTTTTCTACATTATGGTTATCAAAAGTTGACATTTCTTCAAAGTTGTGTTCAGATTTTATTTGTAGGCTATATTTCGAAACTTTAAATTTTCAGAATTTATTTTAATAGCTTTACGAAATTCAAGACAGGAATAGGCCTACTAAAAGCTATAATATTCACCATATGACTTCTTTTTATTAATGTAAATGGCCTATAGGGTACTATATTTAACAATTCCTACCTTCAAATAAATGTAAATAAAAGAGAAATATCTCTTATTTTATTCAAATGTCTTAAGCAATGTATAGTAAGTTCAACATAATCTTGCACTCCATTAAAATCCAGAATTTGGAAGTTTTTGAGTAAATTGTAACCACAGTTCCAGAATATAAGACCCATGTATTAATAATTGGGGAAAACAGCTGTCTTAACTTTCGTGATCAGCTGTTTTACCTTGACACATTTACACCGGCCTTCCGGCAAACCTTGCAAGCAAATCAAATCCGTTCTAACGCAAGCATACTCCGTATTTCTCAACGTTTACATAAACTAAATAACTACGTCTAATTCAGTTCATACCGGTATGCGGAAACAACGTAAAGGCTGGGATAACCTAAAAATTGTTGTATACTTCATACCCTTGTAGTTGAAATTAAATCGATTTTTCGACGATGAATTATATTCCAACGTGTTTTATTATCATTTAGTTTTGAATACAATTCTCAACGTTTTGAAAATTATAGACTTTCTTTAGGAGCATAATATTAAACACAACCATCACAAACATATTTTATTTTTTTAATTTGTTGAACTTAATGTGTTTTTGCATTAAAATTATTTTATTTATGAGGTTAGATTAAATTTATTTTATTTATAATTGTTGTTATTGTTTGTTTTTCGAATGGTTTAAATTGTATGTATCTGTTTGTAATTGTTGTATTTATAAAAAATATAGCTCCTGAAGGGGATGCCCTAATGTATCAAAATATCGAGAATTATATTAAAAACTATATGCCATTGAATTGTCTATAATTAATTATGGAAAAACCTGAAGGGGATGCCCTAATGTATCAAAATATCGAGAATTATATTAAAAACTATATGCCATTGAATTGTCTATAATTAATTATGGAAAAAACCTATCTAAAATTTGTACTGTAGTTTAAAACTCTTAAATCTAGTGTCACCAAGGTCAAACTTGACATACAAGAGATCTTTTCAGAAGTAATACTACTACTTCTTTACACAAGTTAAGACTACTTTAAAATAAAATAACATCAATTCTGTTAAAACGTTTACAGAATATCATTTTCAATAAAACTGGCAAAGGCAAGTTAGAAAAATAAATTAGGGCCAAGAAAATCAATTCAATTAGGCCTTGAATTTATAAACTAATGTAATGTTTAGAGTATCTGAATGCACTTGATTTTCAACCTTGACTTTCCAATGCCAAGGTACATAGGAGTATGTTTTAAATGAGTAGGCTATGAAAAGACTTTTCTGTGGTAAAAAGAGCTCTTACATTAATAGATAATTAATTATATTTTAAAATACTGTAATACCTCGACTTACGCTACCCCGTCTTATGCGATTCCCAAGTTACGCGGTTTTAAATCATGCTGTCCGAGTTACGCAGAGAGTGGCATGTTCTGGAAGAAAATGCCTAAGAGGACTTTTATACCACATGAAGAGAAAATATTTCCAGGTTTTAAGGCCGCCAAAGACCGATTGACAGTGATGGTTGGCGCAAATACAACTGGTGACTGTAAGTTGCAACCTCTCATGGTTTATAACACAGAAAATCCAAGGGCATTGAAAAATATTTCTAAAGCTAGCTTGCATGTGATTTGGAAGTCGAATCGGAAGGTTTAGGCGACAGCTTCCCTTTTTGGTCATCCCTTTTTAACTGGTTTGGTCATCATTTCATACTTCATATATCATGTCATTTGTTATTGTCAGCCTAAACAAATTCCTTTTAAAGTAATTCCTAATAATTGACAATACACCTGGCCACCCTCCTTCTACTTTAATTAATTTCGACACACGAGTGAAAGTGATATTTTTGCCACCAAATACAACTAGTTTCCTTCAACTGATTGATCAGGGTGTCATCAAAACATTTAAAGCTTATTACACAAGAAGATCATTTGTGCATCTGCATGAAGCTATGAGACGGAACAACCTCTCTGTTGAAGATTGTTGGAAACAATTCAACGTTTTAGATGTTTTGAGAATTATTGGGCAATCTTTGGATGAAATTTCACAAAATACTTTGAAAGGGGTGTCTATTTTCTTTGCCATTTAAACTTAAGCGGAATCAGTGCCAGAGTCTGATGAAATTGCTTGCATGATTGAAGAAGTTGTTGGTTTTGCCAGACAACTCAATTTTGAAGTGGGTAATAATGATGTTCAAGAACTGCTGGATTTACACAACCAGGAGCTGACAATTAATTAATGAGCTGATGAAAAGGCGTGAGCAAGAGCAAGACCTTAAAAAAGCAAATTCTTTAGGCCCAGTTGATGTAGAAGATGAAATGACTGTTAGAACTTGATAAAAAGCCTTAGTTTAATTGAGTAAGGCTTAAAGATTTTGGAAAACATTGATCCAACAATGGGTGTATTTCTGCCACTAAACAAAAAAAATTAGCGAGTTACGAGAAAAATTCTGTGTGAGAAGAAAAAATCTTCAATACGTCAAACTAATTTATTAGGTTTTATGAAGTCTTCTTCTAAATTATCAGTTTATTTAGTCTTTGGTCCCAATTAAACAAGTTTCCTATGTGATTGTCCGAGTATGTAAAATTATACCCAGACTTACACAAATTCGATTTACATGGTTATTGCTCGGTCCCACCTGTCGTGTAAGTACAGGGTATTACTGTACCATTGTTAATAATTACTTGGGAAGTAGTATATTTACAAATATGGTGTGTAAAATACAGTAACTATTATACTAATACTCTATAACTATACAAAAATTATTTTTTAAATAATATATACTGAAAAACCTTTAATTATATACAATTTATAGAATACCTCCAAATTTTTCACATTTATATATGTTACTCAAAACTACATTCCAAGGGGGGGGGGGAAGACATATTAAAAATAACAGAAACTAGAAATAGTAGTTAAAATTTGAAAATACAAAATTAACGTACATTTTTAAATTCACAAAACTTTACAAAGGGAATGTTTCGTTTTGAAAGAGGACACTGTTTTTTATTTCATTAAATTACTAAACAGCAGTTCTACAATTTAGGTAAAAAGTACCTGGTTGGAAAAGATTTTTAGATTTTTTTGAAAAAAAACAAATGAAATTAGTAAATTAAGTTTATTAATGTAAGCTAGTGGCATATGTTTTGAAAAAAAACAAATGTTGTTCCAAGACCGAAAAATGAAGGCCACTCTAATTTTTGAATTGGTCATTTTTTATACGGAATTTATCCTTCCTTTTTTGTACAAGAAAACCTTTTCTAATAGGATATATGTAAAACTATATTTTCTTATGTACGTTTTTTATGCCCAGGTAAAACTGAGACAACTTTTTTGCTTTGGTTAACATTAGAAAAGTTAGTTACTTTCTCTTAACAAAAACTATCTTAACTGGATTCTTGTAGCTATTTACATTATGGCTATATTGTAAAAGTAAAAGAATTCCACTTCAGCATATCCTATGTAAGTTGTTGGTAAAAATTGTCCAGAATAAATATAATTTGTTGAAATAAATTTCCCTATTTGTCACAACATGGTATGTAACTATATAAATACTGTAATTTGAATATTTGTTGGTTTTTCTGCTATAGGCCGTTGACTGGTGGAGTGTGGGTGTACTCACATATGAACTACTTACAGGTGCATCACCCTTTACTGTTGAAGGAGAGAAAAACACCCAACAAGATATATCAAGGTTGGTAGAGTGGGGATTATTTACTTTAAAGGTAGTATTAAGAGATGAGCATTATTAATAAAATTGATGGATGTAGAATAATATTTATAGTTAATTTTTTTTCTATTTAAGCATTTTTACTCAAAAGCGTATGATTCAATACCTGACAGGATATGATGAGGTATTATTTTTTTTTCATACTTTTCTGCCTTATCACTCAGTTTGCAATTGTATTTTTCTTCAATATATATTCAAAATTTATTTTGTGTTACAGGAGAATAATGAAGACAAACCCTCCAATTCCACAGTATTTATCAGCTGAAGTTTCTGATTTCATTTCAAGACTTCTTGTAAAAGATCCTCGGAAACGTTTAGGTGGGGGTGAAGAAGACGCTCAGGAACTGAAACGACATGTTTTCTTTAAGGTATGAATTTGTTTAAAATTTAACACTTTTTAAATGTTTTTTTTTTTAAATGTTTTAGTAGCTTACGGGAAGATGGAATCAACAAATGATAAAATTTAAGTTTTATTTTTTATTTTGTTTGAATATAGGATAAGTTTCAGTTAAGGACCTTACAAAGTATTGATCAACTTTCAAAATAACTATTGTCTCCTATTTTTTAAAATTTTCAAATAATAAAATGTTTGCTTTAATGTGAATATGAAGTAACATATTTTATTTATTAACCTTCACCTGTTTAGCAATAATTGTATCATTTCAAAAAAGTTTAATATTTATTTACAATAGCAACTTTGTTATTACAACTTGTTGGAATGTTATTATGTTTAAGTGAGAATATTTAACAATAAATTTATTATCATGTACTTTTAGAAATAGTTGAGAAATAATCAAGTAAAACTATGTACGTGTAAAGCGTCATATGTCCTGCATCTTACTGGCATCTTATTCACTTTTTGTGTATGTTATAGATTTTATTATATTATAAATTTATGTTTTTGAAAATGAAAATTCTGAATTTCAGGACATTAATTGGGATGATCTAGCAAAGAAGGCTGTTCCAGCACCATTTGTTCCAAAAATTGCAAACGAACTAGATGTGAGCAATTTCTCTGAGGAGTTTACCAAAATGATTCCAGCTGATTCCCCTGCAGTAGTTCCTCCAAATTTTGACAAGATATTCAAGGTATAGTGGATAATTAAACTAAGGCGAACTTGTATCACATTATACTTTTTTTGGTTTTATTGTTTCTGCATGATTATTGAAGTATTAGACTTTGTTATTTCAGCTAATGTTGGTTTGTGGACTTTATGGTACTCAAAACCAGTTCCAAGTAACCTAGACAGGATCAAGTATCCTGCAAGGCAATAATGTTTTGTTTACTTGGTCTACATAACTTGTTTGGCTTGTTCAATGGAACATTCATATAAGATATAAAATTACTGAAATTTTATTATGAATATTAGTGGCTAATCCGACAGTTTTTATTACCCTGAAAAAGATTTTTTCTATAATTATAGTTTTAGCAATAACTATTTGTTTTATTTGCTATAATAACTATAATTTGCTATCTGCTAACATTTAAGATAAGGTTGTATACATTTTATATCTGAAATGTCTGTATGTAGTATTTCTAAAGGAAATCTTTAGATTAAAGTTAAAAAAGGTTACTTGTTTAAAAAGTGTTGTTGTATACTGTTCAAATGTTACAGTACATATTTTCAATTAACATTTTCTTTGGGCTCGTCATTGTAATAGTGCACCCATTTAAATTAGGTCTTTGGAGTAGGTCACTCAGTAGCTAATCAATCTTCATCCTGGCCTCCTTTGTCTCAACATCATAAAAGACATACTCAGTCAAAATATAACCTTCATTGAACCAGATTATATGATTATTATGCACAATAGTCCTATGTATCTTAAACAAGCACATAATATGCATGACTGGAGTTATAGGTTTTAATTGTAATCTGTTATATTTAGTCAAGAAAAATAGTATTAGGATTTGATTATTATTTTATAAATATTTTAATAGGGCGAGGTTTTTATTATCCAGAATTTTTGCTGATTTATAGAGAAAATTAGGATATTTCAACAAATAGTGTGTAAACTGGTCCTATAAAATAAATGTAAACATCTATAGTCATAAATAATGGGCTGTGTTATTAATCATTTAACTACAAGTTAATATCTGGGGGATTTTTTGCTAACAGCTTCAGAAGGATTATAAAGTTTGGTTTTAAAAGACTTATTTTAAATCTGCCAGTTTTGTTGTTACAATTTTAAACTGTAATCTATCTCTAATGCTACTGAAACATGTTCTTCATAATATTTTTTTCTTTTCAGGGATATTCCTACGTTGCTCCTTCTGTATTGTTTACAGAAAATGTTGTCAGTAGTGAAATATTTCGCCCCAATGACAAACGTCCTACCACTGCCAATCTTGTATCATGTAAATTTAGGGTAAGAAAAGCTTTGTTTCCTTACCTGTTACCTAATTTATAACTTTTAATTATATGTCTTATTAACTGCAAATGTATAATTTTAGTAAAATAAATAGAATTAAGTTATGAAAGAAGTTGTAATCTATGGATACTTTATCTATCTGCCAGTAAGAACACGAATTTTCTGTGAAACTGGAAGATGGGTGGGAATAATGTTTCACATAAACATAGTCGATTCCAAGACCAAAATATTTCAAGCCCTTCCAAACAAAAATAACTACTGTAAGTAGAAGATGTCATAAATCTACTATTGTAGACAAACCTGACTGCATGGGAGCTTTTGGGTTAATAAAAAATAACAAATACTACAGAAGGACCGATTTTACCATCTTTTACTACTTTAATTCTGTTCTTGAATTTTGTAGTTCACTACGTTCGGTGAATCTTAATTAATCACTTTAACAATAGTTTATGATTATCTGTACTTTAAATTTTGTAAATTTGTTAAAACTTACTGAGACAAATGTTTTTGATCGCTATGCGGTGATTTTCATCTGTCTCTTTAAGTTTTAACAAACTTACAAAATTTAAAGTTCGGATAGTCATAAACTATTGTTAATAGTGGTTATTTAATTCTGTGTTCAGTGCTATTAAATACTCTAATATATTTTTAATTAAAATTTGATGAATTTTTTAATTTAAAAATGTGCATATTATTCTTCATATTTTAAGTATGTCTTAAAAAAATAATAAATATGTAAATATTTATACTCAATGTAAAGTTCTGTAACTCCTTTTTCTCTCTTAAACAATAAGTTCTGTCTACAGAGTACAGCTAGTCTTCAGGGAGGTTTTCAACATTAACAAAATCAGAACTCAACAAAAATAAGAATTAAAGAAAAATTGCAGTTTTATTTCTTGAAAACCAATTTTATTTCTCGAAAATCACAAACAATCTAAAACATAATGATGTTGGATTTGTTTGTGTTCTATATGAACACTATTCTATAGAATAGAAAATTTGTAAGATAATTATAAATATCATTCACTTACCTTTATATAAAATGATTACATTCAATTCCCTCATATATAAAATATAGTAACCAACAAAGAGAAACAAAATACATCATAACCCACTAGATAAGATTTCAAAACAGATACAATTGAAGAAAAAACAAATCAAAATACAAATAAAAAACAAAGATAACATTAATCTACGCTGGCCACAATATAAATACAAGAAAAAAATAACACAAAGGTCCTGAAATTGCAAAAAAATAAAAATTATTCACAAGTCGTAAAACAATGAAATAATTATAAACCAAATAGACTAGGAAGAAAAATATGCCGAATAGACTAGATCATAATAATTCCAATGTCTTATATAGAATCAAAATATTGACTTCAATAAATTGTAACAACCAATAGAAATTAAGAATACCTCAATGTATTGTCAAACCTGATATATTTAACAATCAAATCTAGTAAGGAATACTGTACAAAATATGCTGTAAATATAAGTTTCCAACATAGATGTCATAAAAGTAATAAAAAAATGTTTAATAGCCTAAAACTAGTATCTAAGGAAACCAACAAATTTATAAACACAATCATTTACGACTATTACTTACTGAACAAACAGTAAATGGGTCACCCTATATTCAAAATATAAACAAAATATAGCATCAACTTACCTATAAAATAAAACAAACTACAAAAATAGTAACATGCATACAACTTAATTTAGGTTCTTTTAAATAAAGAAGGGCCCCATAAATAACAAGTAAAATGTTTAACTCTACAAGATGTTGTGTATGTTGTCGTCTTATTTAGAGAGGGTTGAGATCAACCAATACCAACAGTTTTGCCAGTTCACTTAGTTCTTTAACACAAACTATGCTTCAATCATGAACTAAGTGGACTTTTTACTATGAAACTCTGGACCTACTGATGTTTTGCAAATATTTAAAGTTCTTGAGCCAGAATGAGTTGAGATGTGATTTTTTTACAACACATTCCAAAACAACCAGTAACATTTCATTGTTAGTAACTAACTGTCTTTAGTTTTTCTGTTCTGGAACCATCCTTTGCAGTGCTGACACTTCAAAACCATTGAAGGTTTTTTGCACCCTTGATTTTGAAATAAAGCTTTCATATGAAAAAGTATCATTAAAAAAGATCTTTCTCTCATTATACGGTCTAATATAATCTCCCTAGCCCCACATCATTATTATTATTATTTACTCTTGTTCAATTAGCTTCAATATATACAGCTCTATTACATAACAACACAATAAACCACTCCTTAACCTGAGCATCAGCAAGAAACTACTAAACCTTATCTCACCTCTAATTAAACAATAGCTGATAAGAATGGATACCCTTGTTTGTTGAAACAAGTTAAAGCTTAGATTAGTTTTACTACTAATCTAATCTTTTTAAAATACAAAATAATTTATTCTAAATAATTATTTTTTTCCAATTTGTTGAGACTAGTTTTAAAATTTCTTTTCAAACCGACATTTTAAATTTGAATCTGTCCACTTTTTTACTGGCATGAAACAGATACCTTTAATTTTTATTATTCATATTATTTTATAAAAACCTTTAAAATGAGCTGCAACTTAATTTGAATTACATTAAAAATGTTGAAGTTACTTTAAAAATGTTAGCAAACTGACGATAGTGACCAAAAAGTGCTACATCATAGAAAGGTGTTGTAAAATTGGTTTCTAGGTTCAGTCTTTAACCTTCAAACACACGCGCCGGGGTGTAAAGCACCCCACACCATTCATTTCTCTCTGAGGCGACTCAAAAAAATTTTTGTTCTCGCTCCCCTCCTAGGTAGTTGTTTATCACTTCTTCCTCCACACTGTCACTCAAGGTCAACCCGTTGTGGCGTACCAGTCATTGTGTTTACATCGTTGTTTTAAGTGCGGGGTGAATTTGACCCCGCGCGTGTGTTCTCGTCCAAAAATTTGTGTTGGTACATTTTTAAGTTATTGTTTTTTAATTAGAATAATTTTTTAGTGTGAGTCTTTTATTGGTGTTTAACATATTTATTTATCTTTTTTGTTGTAATTTTGTCTTTTTTGTCATAAATAAAAATTAAAATTCTGGGTCAAGAGCTTTCAAAACCCCATATTCCATCAAGGGCCTTTTACTGCCAGGACTACCTTTGCATATAAAGCACACCTTTGCAGGTGTGAAGCACATAAGTGGTGTTGAGGAAACTCGAGAAATAAAAATAAAAGAAGTTCTGGACGATGCGGAGTTTGCCCGCTGCAAAAAGACCGGAAGACGACCACTTTATGCTGCAACTGCAACAAATTACTTTGTAGGGACATTCCTTTATATACTGTGAAGAATGTGCACCTGAATAAAAAATACATTTTGAAAATATTAACTTTAAAAAATCTTTACTTTTAAATTTTTTTTGACTTTTTAATTTGGACTGAACTAATGTTTACTTCTAAACCAATACTTCTGTACACAGTTATGAATTTAGCTAATTTTTTTCACCTAATAAAATGTGTATATTTTTTGAAATATTTTATTCCAATGTAAAAAGTTATTTACTAATGTTTACTTGTCTAAATATGAAGTAAATTGCATAGTAATAAGAATTATTTTTCATTATGACGAATAATTTTAAATTTTGAGTGTGACAAATTTTGACGATTTTCAAGCTGAATTTACATAATTATTTTTCAAATAAGCATATTGTTGTATTTATGTTGTTTAACTTTTTGAAAAGTCCTCTAAAGAATCTAGCCATTACAACTTACTAAAATGTATGAATAAATGTTTAATTTTAATTTGAAAAAAAAGTTACAATTTATAAAGTCAATTTAAGTGCACTTAGACTATATTACTACAAAAAAAATCTACAAGTGATAAACCCATAAAAATACTATAAAACGTTTTATAAACAACAACATTCACACACACAATTTTATAAAGATGAAAATTTAGTGATAATTAACTTTTTTTTAAGATAAGAAATGGGGTGGAAAATACCCCGCGCGTGTGTTTATGTCCGAGTAGTTGGCGCGTGTGATTGAAGGTTAAAAAGTTAATGTAGGAAATCATATTTTTTAATCACTCTGATATATGTGTGTGTGTGTGTGTGTGTTAAAACAAAACTTTATATTTGAAATTGAAATGGCTTTATTACTCCTCTAATTAACAAATTTTAAACTTATAACTTTCATTTTTTGAAAAACCAATTCAAACTGAAATTTTTTTTAACTGCACTAGATGATATTTATCAGTGTCAAGTTTTGCCTTGAGTAAATTAATGTAAATTTTCAAGTTAATATTAACCTTTTTTTGTTGTATAAAGCAAACATCATTAGTGTTTTTGTTTAACCCTAGGAAGCATTGTAGAGCTGGGTGGTAAAAGTTTTTAAGGCAGGTATTTGATGAATACAAGAGATTATGATTTTAATGGTTTATCTTTCACTTGTTAACTTACCTGTTTCAGGATTCGACTTTTTTTCAAAACTATGAACTAAATCTAGAAAGAGAAGGCCTCTTGGGAGATGGAAGTTTTTCTATATGTCGGAAGTGTATAGAGCGGTCTACTGGCCGGACTTATGCTGTTAAGATAGTGAGTCGTAAGATTGATTGTACTCAGGAGATCAATCTATTACGGGCCTGTCAAGGTCATGCTAACATTGTGAACCTTCATCAAGTTTATTATGATGAGGTGAGAATTTAGAATTAAATTTATTAGTATTTAGTTATATATATATATATATATATATATATATATATATATATATATATATATATATATATATATATATATATATATATATATATATATATATATATATATATATATATATATATATATATATATATATATATGTATATATATATATAATATAATATATATATATATATATAAATATATATTCAGATGCAGTATCCTTTGTTAATCAGTGACTAAAATATATTTGAACACCTGCATGAATTTTTCAGGTACATACTTATATGGTACTCGAATTTTTACAAGGGGGAGAGCTACTTGAAAGAATTAGAAAGAAAGACAGATTCACAGAGACTGAAGCTAGTCAAATTATGCGACAGTTGGTATCAGCTGTAAGCTTCATGCATGAAAGAGGAGTTGTACATAGAGATCTGAAGCCTGAGGTATGCTTACATTTTTTTTTTGTACTTTATGATACCTTTTTAATTTTAATTTTCATCAAAGTAACTGAAACAGTTTTGCCTAAATATCTTTAGCTCTGTATTTTGTGTTTAGTTATAAGTTACAATAGAACATTTGTTCTCATTAGATAGACTTTATACTTGTAGTTCATAGTCTTAAATTTAAAACTTTTAGATCTAAACTTTGGGAAAATAGTAAGTATTAATTTTAAGTAAGATATTTAAATAAACCTGTTGTTAATACCTGTTATGTATGGTTTACTTATAATCCACTTTTTATAGTGCCTATTAATCCGTAATAACTTATTATTTTAAATTTTAGAACATGCTTTTTACTGATGAAGGCCCAAGTGTGGAGATTAAAATTGTTGATTTTGGGTTTGCTCAATTGAAACGAGAGGGAGATTCACTTCACACTCCTTGCTTTACTCTTCATTATGCAGCACCAGAAGTGCTTAATCAAGCTGCTGATGGTTATGATGAGAATTGTGATCTATGGAGTCTTGGAGTTATTTTGGTAAGTATTCAAATGCATATGAGGGGCATTTTTATAGAGAGTTTTATAGCTATACAGTGATCACAAAAAATGTTTAAAAGACATAAGCTTTCTAAAAGTTAATAAGTTAGTAAAAAAAAACTTTTGTTGGTTTCAATATCAATAATAAAGTACTTGAAAGAAAGTTTCAAATAATTATATATTTTGTTTTGTTTAGTAACTTGGTTATTTTACAGAGAGACTGGAAAAAAACAGACATTTTTTATATTACCTTTACTCATTTATTTTCTTGTCAATTAGAATTTATATGACATAAAAATATTTATCTACACTTCCCATTTACACCCTAAAGAAAACATCAAAACAGCCCAAAACTGGTGGGCTTGGGGCCATGGGATATCACTGAAATGCAAAATGAGCCTTCAAGGAAACAGGCAACACTCTATTGCCATTGCATCTCGAGAAGTGTGTGCAGTGACGCCATTTTCTTTGAAAGAAACTTTTTTTTTATTAAACTGAACCATTAAAATAAAAATGAGTCTCACATTCATGAAAATTATTCCATTTTCTTGTTCTTCAACCAACACTTGCACATGGACAACAAAATCCTCTCGTTGGCTTCAATGTTTTGCAGCGTCTTAGCAGAGTTATTTTGACCATGACACTTCTTTTTTAGAATAGTTCCATTGTTATCAAGTCGTTAACCCACCTGAGAATCTGAGTTACAGTCTGAGTTGACAATGGGACACATCTCCTGAATCACTTCCCGACTGCGGCGGGAGCTTATCGGTTTCCAAGTGGGGGCTTTTTGGGTGCGGCGGAAGCCTATAGGCTTTTCTCGTCAATATTCGTTAAATGTTGGGTTTACGACTGCATTTATTGCTTTAGTTTGCTGTTTCTCTCACAGCGTGGTGAGTGTGTACGTGTGTTTCTTGTGTAGCAATAGTTTCCCATTTCGCTTACCAAAGGAAGGTATATTATTCATTTGTTTTTGTAAATAAATAGTGTTATTTTTAGTGTTTTATCTCTGTAAAATAATGGCTGGTACATCTAGGGACATGGTTTTAAATGTAAATAGTGCTTTGAACAAAGTTGGTGACTACTCCGAGACTAGTTCCGGTGATGAGTCCAGTGACATTGATGCCGCCAATCTAGTTGGTGAACCTATATCTACAGACAATGAAAGTGAGTCAGATGATGATGATTCAGACAATTACAACCCTACTTGGTGTCATTATAACACTATTGGTATGAAAGACATACCATTTACTCGACAGGATATATATAACAATAAATAGGCAAAAGTGTAATTTTTTTTTACAATAGTATCTTCTAGCGTTACTGTGAAAGCCTATCGGCTTCCGATAACTGTGACGTCATAATATTACCTGAAGAGCATTCAAAATGTTTTTTTTCTTCTGATAAATTATTTATTTCATTATTATTTACGATATATGACAATAAATAGTCATAAGTAAAATTTTTCATACAAAGTGACCTTTTAGCAGCGCTATTGCCTATTGGCTTCCGAAAATTATGACTTCATATTATCACCTGAAAAGCATTGAAATTATTTTTTTTCTGAAAACTGTCTTTTTTCATTAAGTTAAATAAAAAAATTGTAAAAAAAAATTTCAGGACTGGTACAAGGTTTGTCCAAAGTTCCACCGCAGCGAACATGTTAAACAATAGTTTATGAATATCCGAACTTTAAAGTTTTAGTTAAAAACTAATAGCTCACATGAAGAGGGAATCAACAAATATAACAATTTTATTTTTTTATATACAAAAGAAAAACAGACATGACCTTGTCCTAGGCATTTTCTAATTCTAAATTTAAACACTTTTACATTTTAAATTTTTTAAAGACAGAATCTACTCCATAGCAGAGTTTAGCGTTATTTATAAATTTAGCCCATGAAGTTTCTGACATTGAATAATACCATCCAAGCAATGTTTTCTTAGTCTCCTAACTTTCTTTTTTTAATGGATTTTTTATCTTTTTTGTTCATCTTCCATGTGATCTATTTCAAGAATCCTTTAAATCATTGCACAGTGTTCAGTTATATTAGGCAGGAGAAGTATAAGAACATTTTTGAAGCACTTTTCAGGTATATTTCATATTTACTTTGGTGCATTTCATTATATTGTCTAAAATTAATAACACCAAACACTCAAAATTACAATATAAGATATATTTAATTTTTTTCTGTTTACAGTATACAATGCTGAGTGGAAGAGCACCTTTTGCTACACGTTCAAGAGATGACAATGCAGCAGCAGTTATTTCTCGTATTAAAAGAGGTGTTTTTGACTTCAATGCAGATTCATGGCAATCAGTATCACTTGAAGCCAAAATCCTTACTAAAGGTAATTGTGTATATAATGATAATATAGTTAATATAATAAATCTTTTAAACCATATTGTGAAATGCTATACAGTAGAGCCCCGGTTAACCGAAATAAAGGGGGTCAGCTGTCTCGGATAACGAATTTTTTGGTTAACCTGTAACTGTTTAAAAATGGTGCAAGTAAGGGGTTTTAGGGAAATAAGTATCAGTAAAGAACAATTTCTGTAGTTTTTTTTAAAATTGGATAGTACTATGTATTTTAAAACGGTGTTTACATTAGTTGCAATATATTAAACTCACACTTATGTATTACAGTTAACAGTTAAAAAAAGTCCTTGATTTTTGTTGTTTGCATTTCAATTCATTCCCGAGCTGCAATGTTCCACCATCTTTTTATCAACAGAACATCAGCAGATGTTGATTGTCTGGAATGTTCAAACTTGAGGGCAACTCCTAATATTACAAAATCTAATGTAGTTTTGTGATTGTTATTTAAAAAAGTACATATCAGTTATGCATTTTAAAATTAGAGTGCGGCAAAATAAAAATGGAGTATTAAATCCATCGTCAGCCGTCACTTTGCTGATTCCGTTATCCACATCGTCTGCATTGGACTTTTCTGTTGGAGTCAAAACTATTGGTTGTGAGTTCTTTGGAGTCATCCACGATTCATTCACTCACATCATTTTCATTCAAGTCTTTGCATCCAGGAGCTATACGAACCATCTCTGTCAAGTTTTCAAAACTCTCTGTTCCTTCTTCTAGTCAGTCGTACAGTTTTCTCTAGCACCTTTGGAGTGTTTCATTTTTAACTTTTTGCCAAGCTTGCCCATACCAGTATATTACGTCCTTCATGTTGACTGAATTAATTTATACCTCGTGGTTTGCAATACTGCAGAATAGTTCGCAACAACAGCCCTCAGTATTGTCTTTTAAATATTTGTATAACATTGGGATTGAGAAGCTGGATTAGGCTAGTGACATTTAGAAAGGAAGTGAATAAAGGTATCACCACTTTTTATTTGCGATAAGTAATGCATTGTTTACATATTACTGTAGGTAAATTTCTATTTCACTTCACGATGTCATTCGGTTTTCGGTTCCATTGTACAGTAAACTCCCGATTATCCGTGGGCGGATTAACCGGTTTGCGGATTATCCGGGGGCTGCCATTGTTTTACAAATATCCAATTTTTATTCCAATCAGATTCTTGTGTTTAAATTTACAAACGGTGAATTACGACGTAAATACATATAAGGCTTGATAGAAGTTAAGATGAAGGGAATAGATATGTAAATATGTACGTACTAATTTTTACATTGAAAGGGAAGAATCCCGACGCGGGCCAGCGAAATAAAAGGGACGAGCAGACTACTGTATATGAGAGACAATGACAAAATGCTTGGACGCCCGAAAACTTAATGTGTATCATAAGATTGTAAACATATGTCAGCTAATCTCGGCTATAAATAGTCTAGGTCGTGACATATGCATTATCTATGTCTGTCATATACATTATCGATCTTTATGGCTTTGTGGCACATGTGGCACAAGTAGACACTGTGCGACAAAATGGTTCTCAAGAAACTTAGATCGCACATTAAAGCTAAATCAATGCTCACAAAAAACAGACGAAAGTGACAGATTTTTTTGTTACAAAGTGAAAGTATTATGTGTAAAGGAAATTACATATGTACATACAGTACATACTTACTTTTGACATATACTTATGTACGTATTGTAAATAGTTAGACATATAAATGAACGTGTTATAATCCGTCAAATACATTGACATTTTAAATTATTTTCTGTATTTATTTTGTCCTCTGAAGATTATTTGTGAATTGCATTAACCGGGGTCAATATTTGTGTAACTTATGGTATAATAATCGATTCACGATAGTTTTGCGTATTCTTTGTTCATAGCGGATTATCCGGGGAATTCGTTATCCGGCGTTGTCGGGCCACCCTATTCCACGGATAAACGGGAGTTTACTGTATATAAAGTTCCACTGTGTATAGATATATAGAGTTAATTTTAAAGCTCTAATTTGATTTTTTTGGATTAGATATGAGACTAGCAGACTTGGGAATTTGATTCGTTTTCATGAACTAAACTCTTTTAAATAACCATTTGATATATTTTTATGCACTGTACCCTGTGTCAATTGAGAAAAAATAGATATTTTTCATGTATGTGTTAAATGTAACACTGGGAAAAAGATGAGTAAATAAGTAGAAATATTTTTAAAATTAAATTACAATATAATAATAATGATACCATATTATAAATATTATAGTAAAATATAATATTAAATTGAATATGGATTTTCATATGTTTACAAAATATATGATCAAAAAACTACAAAAAATATATCTTACAAGTTATATTGTAACTTTGATAGATCAGTAAAAGAATCTAAATTTAAGTAATAATAGATTGTAAAATGTATGTAATAGGGAACTAGCTTACTTATGTTTGGTTCTACTGATATTATGTTTGATTTCACATTCTCAAAATTTGGTTAATATACCATTAGTAAAATTAGGTCCTGTAAAATAAAAACAAAATTTTACTCACATAAAGTGAGTTTAAATTCAGTAAGAAGAATCTTTAATATTCTAGTTTCATAAGATGGGAATGGTTTTTTTTATTGAGCTTAAAATATTTACAAGAATTTAATTTCTTGTAATAAAATGCATATGCTTTATTACAATGTTTTTAATCTGATATATATATATATACTATAGATATATTCAGCACAGAAAACCATATGTAAAATTTGATATAAATTATATTCCTAGACAGATTTCTATTATCAACTTAAAATGTAGCAGTTAATAATATTGTACTGAATACTTGTCTACATGGGAAAATACTAAGAACGACCTGGTAAAGCAAAGAGTAAAAAAAATCTTGGAAGGTTTTTGGTCTAGTTATTAAAATAATAGTATACAAAAATATTTCTTGAGTCTAAAAAAACTGTATTAAGGAATGAAAGAAAGAACAAAAAATTAATTAAAAATAAATGGATCAAAAAAATGAAGTGACAAGCTCATTAAATGTCTTTTTAATAATAACCCCTCCTCTACACTCACATTTTTATCTGTTATCTATTTATACTTATAATTATCTTATATGTTAATATAGTAGAACCCCTCAAATCCAAACCCCAAAAAACCGAACCCCCCGCGAAATCAGAAGATGATTTGATGGAAAACAAATTTTTAAAAAGTATCTAAAATTTAATGAAGTATGTACTGAAAGTTTGCTACTTACGTAAAACAGGACTGAGATGTGTAATATATTGGAATCGACACTGTAAAAACATGATATAATATGAAGGCCTATACTGTACTACTGTATCACTTCATTAACATAGAATTTATTGACAGTAAAATAAAAATAAATACTAAACTATATGTTTCACTTTAAAAAATATTTTTCACTTAAAACCAGTAATCTTCATCTGGCGAAGGTAAACCTTCCCGAGAATGCGATGTTGCGTTACCGTCGCATTAGCATAACATCATTGGGTGTTGCAGCTGTATGTTGTTCTACATAAAGCAACGCAATGTCGAGAGCATCGGCATGAGTAACAGCATTTCCTCGCTTATCATGCTCAGTATATTCTTCATATTATCTAGTGCTGGTTACTCTTCCAGGCAACTTTCTTCAGCATTTTCACATCCTAGTACTCTTTAAATGTGCTGAAAGAGCTCAGTTTTATCATCCCGTGTTCTAAGTGGAGTTTCCACAAATACGAGGCTAGGCCAGAGCTTCTTCCAAGATTTCTGCAGTAAAGTATTACTGATATTATTCCAAGATTCAGCACCCAGTAAATTACATCTTTTATTGTAATCGTCTTAAGTTTTTCTGGAATTGAAAGAGAACAATCTTCTTCAATTAAAGTTTCCAGAAGCTTTTTTCTGTAGCTCAGTTTTATGTTCTCCAGCACACCTTGATTCATACATCCTGAAGCAACGATGCCATGTTAGGTGGGAGAAAAATTGCTTTTATGTTTTTACATACCAACTACAAGTCTGAAGGATGTGAAGGAGCATTGTCTATCAAAATTAGAGCTTTTGGTGGCAGTCCATTTTTTTCATTAAGTTTGGTTACTGAAGGAACAAATTCGTTTCTTAACCACTCCTTGAAAATATTACCATTCATCCACGCCTTACACTGATTTCTGTAGCAGAATAGGGAGAGCATTCAAGTTCGTATTTTTAAGGGCTCGTGGCTTGGTGGATTTTCCAATCACCATTAATGGTAGCTTATTTGTTCCCGCGGCATTACTGCAAGCTAAAACTGTGAGACGCTGTTTGCTTGTTTTAAAACCTGGCGCAGAAGATTCCTCTTTAGAAGCAAGACTTTTAGTATGAAGTGCTTTAAAATTCAATCCAGTCTCTTCCACATTATACACTTGCTGGGGTTAGTAATTTTCAGACGAAATCAAATCTGTGACTTTGTCTAAATATTCTTTTGCAGCAAGATTATCAGCTGATAACTTCTCCCCGCGTACCGTTAGTTGTCTAATTACGAGCCTTCTCTTCCATCTATTGTTAGCAGTAAATTCCAAATCACAGTTTATTAATTTGTAAAACTGTAATTCCTTTTCTTGTATTAATGGCCCACTAGGAGGAACTCCTTTCTGCCTCTCTTGTGTAAACCATAGAAATACAGCTTTCTCAATTTTTTCATTCACAGAAACGTTCGCATCATGGCGTTGTTACAAAGACTTTTCACTTGTAGCACTGAAAAACTGTTGAATTTTTGATACAGAAATATGTAATGAATGCTCTAATACTATTTGTTAATAAAAAAACGCTTTTCTGTCAATTGCAAAATATGCAGCAAATCCGAAATCTGAACTTTTTCGGCAAATCCGAACTTTTCCAAATCCGAACAGGCTATAGCCCCAATTAGTTTGGATTCGAGGGGTTCCACTGTAGCTTCTAATTATTTCATAAAATAATGTGTTAATTATTTAAATTTTTACTTTATTGGCATTCGAAAAAAGCTAAATAATTTTCTATAAAATTAAGTTTGTATGTGTATTACTAGGATTGCTGACAGTAGATCCTCGAAGAAGATTAAGGATGGCAGACCTGCAGGCAAACAGCTGGTTGCAAGGATGTCATGTATCTGCCACACCATTGATGACACCCGATGTTTTGACCACAGGTTCTTCACATAGATCTGCTGAACTAGGAGTTAAAAATGCTTTCATTGCTTTCCATAAAGCTCACAAAGAAGGTTTTAGATTGCAGGTAAATATAGCAAATTTTAAATGTAAATATATATAATTATACTCTGGAAAAATAATTTTGAAAGACCAACACTTTAAAGATATTTTTAAATAATCTCCTTATTAGGTTCTTTATCTAGAAGTCTATTTGGTGATTATACTCTTGATTTATTTATATTGATAATATTCACATGTTTATTATATTATTGGTAGAGTATTATGTAAATTTCTAAATACACTGCATTTTTTAAAATACAAACTTACTTCTATTGTGAAAAATATTTGTATATATTCATAACCAGGGGCATAGCCAGAGGAGGGCACAGGGACACGAGCCCCTTGAAAGCAATTAAATTTAGGAGAAAAATATTACCCTATAAAACTGCACTAGGTGTTAAGTGAAACAGCTTCTTGACGACCCAACAATTGTGTAATTTTAAGTGCCAAAATACAATATAATATGATTTCTAGAGTTAAAAATGTCCAAAATTTCCCCAGGAGGCCACCAGCCCCTTGACCCTCCGGGAGGTGCCTCCCCCCAAACATTGTCCTGGCTATGCCACTGTTCATAACAAACTTATTAATTATAACTTGATCTTAACTTGATAAAGATATTGTTATCTTGTAACAATATAAAGAAAAATATTAACTAATTTAAATTATTTTGATTACATAGTTTCACCAAAGACGAATGATACACTATTATAATTCAATACTGTCAATCAGTTCAAACATGTCTTCTTTTATAATTTCAGGATGTTGTGAATGCAAAACTTGCTCAAAGGCGACGAATGAAAAAGTCTTCAACCGATGCTCGGAGTTTCTCAACATCCAGCAGTTTCTCTAGCTCAAGTTCCTCAGGTAATTTATAAATTCCTAATAATATTAAAATGTGTACATGATGCTGCCAATTTGTTAATCAAGTTCATAACACATGAAATCCTATGAAATGATGAAGTACGTCTCTTTTCATTATTTAGTTTTTACAATTTATTAAGTGGTATGGTTTTAAATATACAATATAAGTAAAAAAAAAAATTAATACAGCTCCTAAAAATGTAGTTACTTATAAGAATATGTTTTGATATTTTATTCTCAACATTATCTCAGAAACAACATAAAAAAATATTATATAATACTTTTATATCAGAATGAATTTAATTAAAATGACTATTTTTAAATGAAGTTAAAAATAATATGATGTAAATTTATTTAATTTTTTTTAAATACTCATATTAATCAAGAATATATTTGTTTGTAGGTCTTTCTTCAATCCAAACACCAGTAAGTGCCGGAAGTAGTCGTGTGGGATCTGGAACAGTTAAACCTCGGGTTCCAACAAATATCAACAAATCTGATGAAGCTAATGTTTTTAACTTTGGAGAATCTCGAGTTCAAGAATATCTTTCCAGTCTTTCTTCATCTACTTCTTCAGATGTGAATGAAAACACTAGTGTATGTATACTAACACCCCCTCCCAAGAAAAGAAAGTATGTCCCTATAGAGTGTCAAATAAAGTCAGATATTATAGAAGTGAATTCATCAGATGAAAGCAATGCAGGTCCTAGTGCTATTTCATATTTGCAAAGTAACAAGAAAATGAAATATGAAGATCTTGAATTGTGTCGTTTAAGTCAAACAGAGTTCGGTCGTGATTTAGAAGTCGGTTCATATGAACAAGTATCTGATAGGTTGCCTTCTTTGTGTACCAGTGTAGATGCTGAAGAGGGAATAACATTAGAACAAGTTTCAGAACAATTAGTTGGACCTTTAACCCGTTCAAAGAAGAGAAAATTAGAGTCAGATAATTGTGCAAATTTGAAAAAGAAATCAAGAGGGGATGGTAAAAAACATAGACATCACCACCGGCATCACCATCGTTCGAAGCATCACAGGCATCGACCGGGTAAACGAGAAAAGCATTGTGATACCATTACAGTTGAATGATATGGTTTAACAAATAGTTTAATTAAATATATTAATGATCAAATCTTCCTTAAGGCTTGGACACCTTAATGTAGTCAATTTAGATAATGATGTTATAAATGATAATTAACTATTAAAGTATAGACAATGAAATATTGCTGTTTATCAGTTTTTATTTAATTTTTTCGTGATAAGTAATTATAAACTATAGTTCTAAGATAAATAAAGTCTGCTCATAAAAGACCTGCCTAAAAATTAAGGTGTCCATTCCAAAGTACTATTTAAACAGTAACTTAGAATGTTCATGTTAGAGGATTATTAATTAATTATGTTGTTTTATTAAATTAAATTGTAAAAGAAAGCCTTATTTGAAATCATATAATCTATATTTGAACTTGATATTAAATTGTTAAGATGATTAGTTTAAATATAATAAAAGTTTAACATTAAAGATCTAAACTTTTAAAATTTGTTATTTGTTGCAGAGAGGTCAACTATCAATTAGTGCAATTTTATTATCAGCATGTTTTTTGTTACTGATAAATAATTTTCTTAATAATAATTAATAAATTACATTTACTATTTGATGGATGAGTAAAAATAGTCATTTTTCTCATAAACCATATTTTTTTTAGTCATTAGATTCATAAATGTATTTTTATTAATTGAACACAGGGATTCTGTATTGTATGTTATGAATTATAAACCATACCATTGTTATTGTTAAAAGTATTTTATTTAATGTTAGTTTTGCATTTAGGCGTTATCATGTTAGTTTTAAGTCTGCTAAATATTTTATTTTATAGATGACTTCTTATTTCCATACTCTAAATTACAAGTAATATTATAGGATTGAAAAACATGATTGTGTTAAAAAAGTATATTTTACGTATACTGTTATCTTCATTGATCGGAATTTGCATACATTAAAACTGGTAAATTGTGTCCAAAAGTACATTCTTGTACTACATTTTTAGGGATTTTGATTTCAATACAACTATTTTACTTTAAAAGCAAATTTTATTTATTTAACAGTTTAGTAACTCAAATTTTATGAACAAAGTACAAACTTTACAGAAAATTTCATTTCCTTTCATATTTTAAAATTAACGTTTATAAAATATAAGTTGGCGTATTGTACTTATTGTAATTGATTTCGTATAGTATTATAATTATTGAAAATTATTAATAATTTCATACAGCAATTATTGAAATTTTTTATATTTTAAAGATTTTATTGTTTATCAATTTCAAAATGTTATACAATGATTTTGTAGTAATTTTAAATTTGGAAACTTTGTGGTTTTACCATAGGTTGACATTTATGTTCACACTTTTTTTTATTATTTCATTTATGTTTTAAAGTTTTTAAAATTGAATTTTTTGCATGTTTACTACAACTAAAATTTAATAAAGGGTGGAAAGATATATTTTTATTTATAATACAATTGTGAAATCAAAATAAATTTTAATTGGATATAAAGGATTGCAACACTAATTAAAAATGTTTGAGTTTACAGTTAGTAATTATGTTATAAATAATCTTACTGGACATAAGTGAATATTAGTAATGCCAGTAACAATCATTTCAAATTGGTTATATGTTATTGTTATTTATTTTTCTGTATTTTAAAATTTATTTTCAGTTATTTTAAAATTTAAAGTTTATTCAAATTTAAAACATGTTTTAATTAAATCATTTTCTAATATTCTTAACATAGATCATATATTCTAAATATATTACCATTCAAAACATATCTAAATACTTGAATATTAGATATTCTAAGCCAGTGGTTCCCAAATTATGTGCTGCGGCTATCTGGGGAATTACTAATCATTGGCAGGGTATGAAGGCATGCCTCAGAATTGTATGTTTAAATTTAAAATATTGTGAAATGTGTTACAATTTGTGATAGTACAGAATCTTAAAGTTAGTAGTAATATTGTTTAAATTATTTTTTTTAAAGAGCTGCTACACTGTGTAATAACATTCTCTCTTTATCTTTTACCCAGTGAATAGGTCTTTTTTCTAATAACCAGATAAAATTCTTATGCGATTCATGTCCACTACTTACATTAGTCCTAAGCCATATTTTTATTGACAATGTTTACAGTTATAAACATTTTTCCAAAATATATACCGGTATGTGCTTATACTGTATTAAGAAGCTTACAGTAGGAATAATAAAAATTCATTAATACAAATTTATTTAAAAATTTACTATCAACAAAAAAATTTTCTAATTTTCTGTATGGGCACAAGCAGAAGATATTTTAACCTAATGGGAGCCATGGGTTAAAAAACTTTGAGAACCACTGGTCTAAGCTAATTGGTTAAAATTAATATGTGATACTTGGCCATAATAGCTCTGACTTTTTTTTAAAGAGGAAAGCTGTATCAAGAAAAACTGAAATAGTGTATCCCATTATGAACTCGAATTGTTGCTGGCCTCTTTGTTGTTTTATATTGAAGTGGGTTTAGAATAGTGATATTAGGTATTTTATAGGAAGAATTTGGAGGTTTGGTGTCAAAAAGTATATGTGAGAGTGAATATTTAAAAAGTTATAATGTAATTGATTGTTGCATATAGCTTGAGATATTTGTATGTGTTTGATAATAGAACATAGCTCTTGAAACAGCTGTCCTTATTGAACAAAAAGTAAGTGTTACTATAGGCAAGTGACAAATTAACGTATATCGAAGTGTTAGTTATAAGTGAAAGCTAGTAGCTCAAGTTGAAAATGGAGTCAAACAATATTATGTTTTTCATGTTTTCCTTAAGCAACTCAACAGTTTTGAGGCAGAACCAACTTTTTTTATAAACTTTCATTTCTAACAGTTACTTGTAATACATATTTTTATTTTTCTACTCTCCTTTGTGATTACTACAAGTACCCAAGTGCCTTTGGTATAAGTTATTTGTAAGAATTACCGGAAGTATTGTGATGACTGTCTTTAAACCATATTTAGTCTGTAAGTGAAAGCTATAGTGTAGTTTTAAAAAGATCAGTTGAGCTGAACAAAAATTATTTGATAGATATTGAAACCTAACTTGTAAAAATATACATTTTATCACTGTTATTATTTTTTCACTCAGCTCTTTTCCTTCCTATAACGTATTTGGGATGAAAGTCAAGAATAATGAAACTGTATGAAGTATTTAATTGTATTTGAAGAAAGTTTACCTTCATCTCTTCTGCATAGAATAAAGCTGAAATCATCAAAAATATCTCTCAGAAGAATAAAAATATTGTTTTAGTACCAAGTCAAATTATGCTTGAACATTTTTCTAAAATTTAATTTTCAATAACTTTTATTGTGACATTTTTACAAAAGTAATTCCACACATTCTATAACATAATCTTTTAATGTATAAATAAATTTTTCAAAATTATTTTTAACTTTAAATAAAAGTTAATTTATGAAGCTTCACACAATTATTGCTTCAATGTTCTCTAGAAAGTAAACAGAAGTATTTTATTATAAATAAAGTTCTAAAACAATTGAGGAGAGTTAAGTAAAGACTGCCATTAAACATATAAGAAACATTAAGAGTGGGACCATGTGACTGCCCTTTGAAGACAATATGGCAGCTTTCTTTGCCAAGCACATTTCTTAACAGTGTGCTGCCAGTGATATGATTGTAGACAGAAAATATATTCACAAATGATATGTATACTTCAGTTATTAATAATTACTTTTTTAATCTACAGTATTTTAATACATTATTTAAAAGCAGAAAAGTACTGAAACTCCATTTATCTAAATGCCAACTTCTTTTTCACCAATTGTTTGGAACGATTTTGACTTGAGACCTAATGTAACTTGTTGGGAACATTGTGCAAAGGAGCAATACAGAAAAGGAGACATTTTAGCTGGCAAAAAAATTAGTTATTGAGACACTAATATTTCCCATCCCTTGATTCATAGTTCAGGACCAAAAACATTGACCCTTTTTACTGTTATAAAGTACTCTTAGTGCATTTTTGTAAACTATACTCATATGCATTAGTGTTTATTAAATCTGATGTACAAAAATAAATATAATAGTCATACTATTTTTAATACAAAAATTACATAATGTTATCTTACACCTGAAGTTGAATCTTGAAATTTTAGGAACTTGAAATATTTTCGTTTAATATAAGTATGTGAACCTGTTAAATTAATCATCAGGATATATCTCATTTCTTAGAAGTAAGTGTCATTAAGTTATATATGAGAGAATAATCTTTCTTCTACAACTGATGTTATTACTTTTGTATGCAGACAAATTTTTAACAAAATTTAAAAAAAATGTTTTTATCTCTTGTGTTTATTTAGGAAACTAAAGTTAAAAACAGCGCAAGAAAATATATTTAAAAAGAAGTAAAATAATAATTCAAATATCAAATTTTCTTTATTCTATATCTTAAACATGTTGATCCTAAATTATTTGGATAAGTGGAGTTTGTAAATACTTGATAAAAAACAAACATATGCTTATGTTACCTAAATATTTTTCCTTTTTCTGTATTTATATGTTTTAATTTTCTCAGTGATTTCACAAGGTTTTCTATGAAACTTTAAAAAATTGTTGTTTTTAATTTCTGCTTCAGTAAAAAAAATACTATAAAATCAATGCTAAAGAACTTATTTTTGTAAACATTTTCTTACAATGCTGTTTACTTATTCTGAATCAAATTACTTGACACAATTCGATGTTTTTTACTTTGTTTAGTAATCTTTGAGTACTTGAGAATAGATATTTATAAATATTATTATTTTTGTATTATTCTTGGTTTATGCAAATTTAAGTTTATTTTTTTAAAGCTATAGTTGATCATGTTATAAACAAGTAAGAGAAGGTTAAATTCACATGTTCATAAAATGGAAATTAAATAAGCGATTTTACATTTATTAATATTTAAAAGAGTTTAGTAAAGCTGTAAAGATTATAAAAGTGATGTTTTTAAAGAAAAAATTATTTCACTGAATAGAATAAAAAATATTTTTTTATAGTTAAAATATGATGCTGAAGAAATATATTATTGAAACCTTATTTACTACCTTATGAAATTTAATTTTAAATACTATAAACAGTTTTGAGAAGTGTGTTAAGATAATCTTGAAATACAAAGAAATATACATCAACTTTAAAAAAACAATTGCATAAATATTATATCTGACTATAGTTCAAAAACGGTTTGATTTTAAGAAAAAATAATGAAGTAAATAAAAGAAATGTAACTTCAAAAACTAGCTAGTTTAGTTTAAACAAATGAAAAATTAATATTAATATTATAAACAGCATTGAAAGAATTGTAGAGTTAATTTTATATGTGTATACAATATATATGTATATATATATATATATATATATATATATATATATATATATATATATATATCATAGCTAGTACTAAATGATGTTAAAAAAACACAATTTTTGAGATTGCTATATCATGAAGACACAATGCCTTAATAAATAGACTACTGTAATGTGATGGTAATGATGATTTAAAAAGTAATAAATATTGTATTTTTGTAGGCTGATGAAGATTGTTGTATATTCTACAAGCTTATTGTGATTGGATGTGTTACATAAGATGACTCTAAAAAAAAAATGGGAATGCACATTGATAAGAAATATGTTTAGTTAGTAACACAATGGTTGTTTTATGTACATTTTGCCTACAATATATATATATATATATATATATATATATATATATATATATATATATATATATATATATATATATATATATATATATATGTGTGTGTGTGTGTGTGTGTGTGTGTGTGTGTGTGTGCGCGCGTTTGTATGTATGTATTTATAATTTAGTAATTTTCAAAATAATATATAAATGTTGGGAGTTTGAAATAAATTTATTAATACCAAATTGAAAAACTTAGTATGTTATTTACCTTTAGTTTAATATGGTTTATTTATTTGGTATGAGTAGTGTACATTTTAATAAATCTAATGCCATTATCGTAGCCCGAATCTATTTCATCAATGCAGCAAATTGCAATCCAAGTATATTTTAAAAAAATGTTTTGAAGCCTACTATCAGAAAAGATAAATCCACTTTCATCCATTTTTGTCTTGAGCTAGTCAATTTTTAAAATTATGTCAATATAATCATTTTTTCAAATATATAGCTCCAAATGTGTTGCATGAATTTTTCTTACACAAGGTATGAAGGCACATTCCATTTAGTGGTAATGATCTGTGGAATAATGAATGGTAATTAAACGCCATACAGGCTGAATATAACAGTATATTTGCTTTTATTGGATTCAAAATATGATATTTTTTCACTTACACTTTTTTAAAAAATGTTTTAACTTGCCTATAGTAGCACTTACTTTGTTTGTTGAGGACGGCCGTTTCGGGAGATGTGTCCCTTTGTCAACTCAGACCGTAACTCGGCCTACTATAGGCAAGTTAAAACATTTTTTAAAAAAGTGTAAGTGATTACTAGTAGCTCACGCGAAGATGGAATCAACAAATGTTGATATTTTTTGTTCTAGACAACTCAATGAAGATAATATATCTTCCAAAAATATTTTAAAAAATAGATACCAATCTTTCCTGTGTATTGTTACAATCTTTTATCATGATATAATTGTAAAAAATGTAGTAAAATGCAAGAACAGATACACATTTTTTGAAAACACCTCATTGAGTTATATCATTGATTTAATTAGAGTTTGAAAGAGGGAGAAGGGAATGAAATTCAAATTTGTTTTGAAAAAAAAATGTTATTTTTTCAGAAATTTGACAGTAAAATAAAATCTTTACTGCTTATTAGGAAAGTATTAAGATTTTTAATTCTGCCAAACACTTTTGAATATTTTTGTTCTTTTTAGAAAAAAATTGAATTATACAAAAGTTTAAAACTAATTTTAAAATTCTTCCTTACAATTCATACTTTACAAAATATTGAAATATTCTAATTTAAAAAAAAAAAAAAAAAACACTTCATTTTGTTTAATATGGAAACTTCAAGATAAATAAATAACAATAACCCTTGCTACAAATATTTAAACATCCTTGATGTACATTTCACCAACACAGTTAGCATCATCAGAAGGTTACAAACATACTACACAGTATGTTTGTAACCTTCTGATGATGCTAAATGTGTTGGCGAAATGTACATCAAGGGTGTTTAAATATTTGTAGCAAGGGTTATTGTTATTTATTTATCATAATTATGCTACTGTGCTCCGTATAAAATTTCATGGAAACTTTAAAATTAACATTCTGGATGCCTTACATATAACCACCAAGTCCAGGGAAGAGATGAGGACCAAAAGCATGTAGTTACTCCTTTAAACATGTAGAATGGCTGAAAGGGGAAGGTTCCATGAAGACTGTCTTTTATCTTTTTAAGCCAGACAGTTTGAACTTACTGCCACCTATGATCAGAGATGCTGCAGGATTTAGAAGTTAATACTAACGTAGCTACAACTGTTAGTGTTTCAGATGAGGATATGAGTACAGTTCTTGTGGAAGAAGACAATAACAGTTTGACAGAACTTGTATCGGCCTATACCCCCAGGAGCCTTTATAGGCAGCTAAACAATAGTATGCAGTATAGCATAGATTTTTCATGTACCATTCTTTTTAAATCCATTTTCAATGAGTATGTGTTGAAAACTAATAACTATTGATAAATGATAAAAAAATTAAAAATATATACATAGAGAAAGAGAGAGAATTTATACAGAGTGTATCTATGCTGCTTGGCGATCTTTCAATCTACATTAAATCATTTTAACTAAAAGGTCAAAAACGATTTTAGCTTGCTACAGCTAGCAAAATATTTTGGCTGAATATCTGCTCCAATGGTCAAATCTGTTCCAAAATTTTGAAGCCCAAATATTTAGTGTAAATTAGATAGTACAATATGTTTTTCAGCTTAGAAATTTAAAACTTGCAGTTTTTAAGTTGTTCATCTTGAGGTTTTTGTATTAATTATACTTTTTTGTATTAACTTGCTGAATAAATTAGTAAGTAGTGGTTTTTCGCCAAGTTAATACAAAAAAAGTATAATATAGAAATTTAATTGAAACGTCCTAGAACTGCAACTGTAATAGCTTGTCCCAGAACTGCAACAGTGATAGCTAGTCCAAGAACTGCAACTATGATAGTTTGTCCCAGAACTGCAACTGTGATAGCTAGTCCCAGAACTGCAACTATGATAGCTAGTCCCAGAACTACAATTGTGATAGCTAGTCCCAGAACTACAACTGTAATAGCTTGTCACAGAACTGCAACAGTGATAGCTAGTAGTCCCAGAACTGCAACTGTGATAGTTTGTCCCAGAACTGCAACTGTGATAGATAGTCCCAGAACTGCAACTATGATAGCTAGTCCCAGAACTACAATTGTGATAGCTTGTCCCAGAACTCAACTGTGATAGCTTGTCCCAAAACTGCAACTGTGACAGCTTGAGAATACTGATTAAAATAACAAAGAATCAGAATGAAGCTTACGCTTTTATAAATTTGACAACAAATAATGATGTGATGTTATAAGCAAATACATTTTTCTTCAAAAAGAATGGAAGGTTTAAATTTGAGAAAGTAATGTAAAAGTTGTAACAATTTTTATAAGAATCTTAACAAATGTGAATTTATTTCAAAAAACAAAATTGAACAAATCAATTTATAATAAATAGAATGAATTGTTCTGGTGGTTAATTTTAGACAACTATCAGTCAGTTGCTACAGATATCTTTCATCATATTGTAGTTGCAGATAAATTTTTGTAAATGCCTACTAGAGTTATTTAAAAAAAAATTACCAAAAAATTACAAAATATAATACTATTAACAAGTATTCAAATTTACAAAAGTCCAATGAAGATGAACTTTCCTCTTTTCACTACACTTTGAATACATACAACATTCAAACTAGATCGAATTCAAAAAGTTCAGGACAGATATAAGGCAAGAAAAGTATCATGTTAGTTTTATTTGAAATAAATAAAACTGAAAACATATGAAAAGCTCTAGGTATAACAAAATATCAAAATTTTTTCCCTTTACTTTGATGAGTCAAAACCATCAATAACTTCAGACAAATCTATTAAGTGTATATATCACCCACCAATCAATTAACCTAAACTTTAGAGTAATAACAGTAAGTTAAAGACATCATCTCTCTTGTCTGGGTTCAGATATGTTTTTAATCTCCTATCAGAACTGTTAACAATTTATTCTCCTTTGTTTCCACAGCTAGAATTTGAGAGTCACTTGGGTACTTACGTATTATACGGAGGCCACTAATATAGGTATGTAATAATGATGTATAAAATTACAACCAAATCTATCCTGACTGGATACTTGATAGGTATATTTTAATATAGGTATATAGTAATGTTGTATACAATTACAATCAAATCTATCCTAACTTTATCCTTTATAGGTTTATTTATGTCTAGATGTACTTCAGTGCACTGTTGCTACTCCTCGCCCAAAAACATAGTCCCAACTAAAATGAGAATAAACAAACCTAAATTTAGTGTGTTTTCCGCAGTTAATTCCCATGTTGGTTCAAGTTAATTTATTTGAATTTATTTACCTATGAAGTATTCAGTCAGGATAGATTTGGTTGTAATTTTATACAACATTACTACGTACATATATTAGTGGCCACCGTATAATATAAGTACCCTTATTTGTTTTAACAAAATAATTTATAAAAATATAAAAGTTATATCCAGTAAATTTTAACTAAAAAGTAGTTTTTAACTCAAAAATATTTCATCCAATAGTGTCAATTTTTGTTGCTTATTAACACTGGCTTATGCATTGTAATGAGACTTGAAATATTTTGCAATGAGAGTACTTCAGCTGAAAACATGTGTCATGGCAACAATCCTACTGCAGTGTTTATCTGAGTTAGTACTATTAAAGACATGGTGGATGATTTATGCATACATAACATGCATGATTTATTAATGTTAATAGTGCATTTAAAAATATGTAATATATGCATATATGTTAATAGTGGATTTAAAAATATGCATATGAAAGGGTATGTAATATTTTCTATTCCATTTTAATAAGTGTTAGAAAAATTAAAATTTTAAGAATTAATTAAATACTAGTAAAAAAGCTTAACATAATGAAGTGTTCAAGAACCAAAGTTTGTAGTATGAACCAGGAAGAAAAATAACTTTAAGAAAGTTCAATGTCGGTTGTGAAAGTACCAACAACTGTGTTAGTTAGGCCTAAAAAACTGTTCTCATTTTAGTTAGGATTTTTTTTGTAAAGGTGATTGTTTTAAATCAACATCTACCAAGTCCAGTAATAACTCAGAACTCCGCAACATTGCCTTTCTTAAGATACTCAGGAAGTAAAGTGTCTCAGTTATCAGGCTGGACCATGTTATCTTATAAACTGCTTCTAATCCTCATAAACCTCCACAACAAAATTTTTATTACAAAGACATTTAGCAGAGAAAGCTTGTTGATTGAATTTTTCCTCTTGTCAAAAATGTCAGTTTTATAAATACCAGTAACAGATATTATAAACCATTTATTTCATTAATAATATGTTATACACTACATGACTTTAAAAAAATGTATAAATACGAGTATATTAGCGCATTTTCAGTAGTACTCTGAATGTGCATAACATATACATCGAATTTACAATAGTTTATAATAACTAAAGTGGGCCAATCGACTGAAACCTTACTATCTTCCCTGCTGCCTGAAGTCACCTAATGGAAGTGTTGATGTCATCCACTGAATCAACAAGCATCAATGACTTCTGAAACTATCCAATTATATTTTAAGCTGCTTTAATGCTAACTGTATAGTCACCCAAGGGCAGCTCCAGGGAGGGGCAATTATCCCACTTCGTTGAGAATTGGGGCACTATTTTAAAAAAAATATATTTTTCATATTTAACACATTTAAATTTATCCCAGTTTACTTATAAAAATGTATTTTTCATTTGACTTTTATTTTAAAGCAATGTATATTGTTTTTACATTTATGTAATGTTAGGTGTAGAAATTCATGTGATAACATTAGTAGTTCCACTCAGCATAAACAACACTGGCATGTTACAAGTCGTGCACTAGTTCCATACAGGCTCAGCTATATTAACAGTCTGTGTACTACGACTCCCCGTCATCCTTCTCAGACTGAGCTGTTTGATGAAACGATGAGAGTTAAACAATATTTTCTATTATGTACAAAATAATAATTTTGGTATCTATGTAAACCCAGGTAAAATGCATATTTTGATTTTATAAAATGGCAAATTTCCTGTAATTTTTAAGTACAAGAATAGCTTAAAATTTCATTTCCAGCCTTTATTATTCAAAGTTTTCTGCTGGAAATCACCCCATGCTTTCCTGCCATTGTCCTCCCGCGAAAGTCTATTCTGGAGCCCTTGTAGCCTCCTCCTCTCTGTCAAAATTGGAGAGGGAAGGACACAGACTCTGATAGAAGCAGAACAGCTCACATGCCCTCAAATGGCAATATTATCATTCCCAGCTATCAAAGATCTATCAGTATAAACATGTATTGAGTATTCATAGGGGGGGGGGTGTTGATAGTTTCTGATTCCAGAGTTGCTGATTATAATCACAAAAATACCTTAAATTCTTTAAGAATTAAGCTTCTAAACCTTATTTTTTAAAAATAAATACATTTCTTAAACACAAATAAAATTAAACAATTTAACAATAGTTTATGACTATCCGAACTTTAAATTTTGTAAATTTGTAAAACACAGAGACAGAACGTTTTTGATTGCTATGTGACGATCTTCATCAGTGTCTTCTCTGATGAGACACTGAGGAAGATCACTACATAGCGATCAAAAACGTTCTGTCTCAGTGTGTTTTAACAAATTTACAAAATTTAAAGTTTGGATAGTCATAAACTATTGTTAAAGTGATTAATTAAGATTCACTGAACGTAATGGACTACAAAATTCAAGAACACAAATGAAACTTTTTCATTTCAAACCCCTTATGTAAATTTCAATAGAAAAGCAATCATCTTCAGAGGGAATTATTACCAAAATAACTACATTTGGTTCAAGCTATATTCAATATATACTTGTTCCCCATCTTTCCTATTAGCAACAAGTTCCCCATTTTTCCTATTAGCCGACTTATACTTCTAGAGCATCAACCTGATATGGTCAAACCATCAACTTGACATGGTATTACTGTTTAGAACACCTTTGATTAAAACAAAAAATTGAAATTAAACTTACTCGAGTTAAAGAAGTAGTTAAATTAATAGATATAATCCTAAACTCATCAATAATACGAGTATATTGAGGAAACAAAGTTTGGATGAGTTGAGTCAAAATTCTACTGCTTTAGTACCACAAAAATAAAATGTTAAAAGTAAATATATTAGCCTACAATTTGAAAAAGATTTAACATAAAGCTATAAAAAGGTTTTTCAAGAAGTAGCTTGAAAGTAGCTTGTAAGAACCTACATAGCCTAAGAAATTTATTATGTAACCCAAAAGACAAAATACAAATGTCAGATAAGTTAGGGGTTTATAAAGTGAACTGTAATACATATAAAACAAATTACATTGGTTCAAATAGATTTAAAGAGCTTATTAGGGATATAAAATTTCAAAGACCAAAAAATCAAGCATTGCTGAACATATCCTAAAGACTAAACATAAATAAAAAATAAAAGACCTTAAATTATTTAGAAATGTCAAATAAAGAAATATGTTAAACAGTTTTGAAAATTTGATAATTAATAAATATGACAGATATAACTTATTAAATTCTGACAAAGGGCCTATCTCAACATCTCATGTATAATCAGTAATTACAAGATAGGTGTAGTCTTATTACTATTTTTTGTAAAATATTTTAGCATAAAAAAGTAAATTTAAAAAATGGTTAAGGTAGCTGCCCTACCACATCAAGTTAATGGACCTGACCTTCAAGAGGGAATTTGGTTAGCTGATAGGAGGAAGGAGGGCCTTAATGCAATGTGATTGGTTGGAGAGTAAAGCAACTGGGGTGAGAAGGGAGTTAAGGATGTATATATTAAAAGTAACATAGATCAAATGAAGTTATATTTGTAATAATTTTGTTTGAGGGTAATTGATTTAAAATATAAATAATGGAGTATATTAAAAGTTTTATTTGTGGTTAAGAGGGTTTATTAATTTTTAATTTTAAAAAATACGCCAAAGTTGCTTAAGCTGTCTAAACATTATCTAAAAAATATTAGCTTGTAGCACTTGAGAAAGTCACGACAGAAGTGAAAACTTTTATAACAATGTATATTGAATTTTTGAATTGAAAAAAACATTTCCTTTTGAGTAATGAGAAATTACCTAAACATTTGTTATAATATAAGAACAAAAGTACAAAATTTTTATATTTAACACCAAACTTTGAACTACAAATAACAAATTAGATTTCAAAAATTTGTTCTTGTTCTTGACGAGCTGGTTGTTAATCACTTATTACAATATAAAATTACTTATGACCAGAATTTTTATTAATAAAAGTTGTTAAAATTATTAACTCACATTTGGAGGTAACGTTTTAATCTAACAACTTTTTCAGCCTCACGTTTCTCCCGCTAGGAAACAGTTGTTTCCCAGTTGCAATTTTTGAAAGTTATAAGTGATGTGATCGAAAAGTATGTGTGATCAGTATCGTGTTTGTACATTTTAATGCCATTTTAATGTGTGTTCCTACGTTGTAAACTTTGTATAATTATTTGTAAATATAAAATTGTAATTACTTCAATAAAAGCAAAAAAACTCAACACAGTAGAAAACTATGAGATATATAACCACCATAAATACTATCCACAACACATTCTAATTAATTTTAAAAATACTTTACTAAGTGAATACGTAATTGCTTACTTGCTGACGCGTTTCAAAACATTCGTTCCTCTTACGAAGCTAACCCTCTAATCCGTTTCAAAACATTCGTTCCTTTTTGGGAACGTATTTGAAACGCGTCAGCAAGTAAGCAATTATTCACTAAGTTAAGTATTTTTAAAATTAGTTTAATCAGTGAATTCAAGATGATTACATCAAGCAACATTCTAATTGACAAAACACACTCCCAATCATACACTATATTTGAGCACATAATTAATAACTACTCTATGAACAATAACACACCACAGATTCACACCAACACAACCCACCTGAGTCAGTATTTCAACCCACAACAGTCTTGTCAGTATTTCACAACATTGAAAATCGTGCTGACCTAGCGCAAAACGCATCTGCTTAATAAATCAGTAAGTAGTGGTTTTTTGCGAAGATAATAAAAACAAGTGTAATTTTTATACAAATCTCAAGATGTACAACACAAAAACTAAAAGCCAAACAGTTATCAGACACATTAACATTAACAACACCAACACATACAATAACATAGGAGTATAAAACTACAATACACTAATTGCAATAATTTCTACAATTAACAAACAGGCAGATCTTTCACTGAAAGATATAAAGAACACAAAAATGCACTGCACACGTCTAGTGACTCTACCTTTGCAAATCACCTCATGGACACTAACCACTCATGCAATAGTGTGGAAAATATTGAGCATCGTTCACACATGCAACAAATAAATTAAATACATTAGAAAAATACGAAATATACAAACATAGCAACACACATAAAAATGACTTTCTAATGAACATACACAATACAGATCACGCATACTTTTCGATCACATCACTTCTAACTTGGACTCGGGAAACACAACTGCAGTTATTCTAGTGGCAGAAGCGTGAGCCTGAAGAAGTTGTTAGACAAAAACGTAACCTCCAAGTGTGAGTTTTTATTTTCAACAACTTATATTAACAGAATGTCTGGTCGCAAGTAATTTTATACAGAAATAACAAATTAAACCTAATACTACATTTGAAAAGTACTTGACTAAGTGAATACGTAATTGCTTAATTGTTGACGCGTTTCAAAACATTTGTTCCTATTACTAAGCTAAGCTGACGCAATTGTGTATTCACATAGTTAAGTACTCCTTAAATATAGTTCAATCAATGAATTCAAGATGATTACATCAAGCAACTTAAACCTAATAGTTTTGCAAAATTTTCAACAAATGAAATGAATTTGTAGAATTATAAATAATAATTTTATAATAAACAAGTATTTATTGTAGTTCATAATAAAATAATATAGATAACAAAAAATATTTATTAGATGTTTACTGAATATAAATTGTTTAAACAAATTCAATTGAAATCAGTTCTCATTTTCGATTAAGAACGTTTTTATTTCAAAAATTGGATTAAAAGTACAAAACTTATTATTTCTAATATGGAATTATTTCTATTGAGATCTATCAAAATTTAAATAAATAATATATTAACTAATAATCAAGTAGCTATTAATACAATAGTTACTAATCAAAACTGTTTAATACTATCCTTTTCCCTTAACAATGTGCAATAAATAATGCAACATAATCTACATGTTGAAAAATTTTTTTACAACATAAAATCAGCTGATATATGAAATCATATGTTGTCAATTAATTCACTTTGAGGCGACTCATAGCAAAACCTGATGGATTTAATACTAACACTATTAATCTGACGGAAATTATACTGTGACAAAATTGTATGTTTATCTCCATCAAATAAATTTGTAGGCATAAATAAATTTATAAAGTCTTCTGCTTCAATAATCTTTAAATAATTTTAAACTCTCACTACTAAGAACTTTTTGGCACAAATGTCGTCTTTGCATGTAGGTTATATAGTGTAATAAATATACTTGTTTTTTCCATCTTCACGTGAGCTACTAGTTTTCACTAAACACTTATAAATATTCACAAACTTGTCTATAGTAGCACTTACTTATATTTGTTGAGGACAGCTGTTTCGGGAGATGTGTTCCATTGTCAACTTGGACCGTAACTTCGGCAGAAACGGCCGCCCTCAACAAATATAAGTAAGTGCTACTATAGGCAAGTTTGTAAATATTTAGAAGTGTTTAGTGTAATAAACGTCTAAAATTATTTATATAATACAAATTTAAGAAATTTAACAAACATATATCTATAAATATTTAATACTTAAATAAGTAAATACTTAAAAGCTTACTTTCTGATGCGTTTCGAAACAATCGTTTTTTTTTTACAAAGCTAAACCTCTACTCAAGCTTAGGTTTACGAAGATAACCCTCTAATGAGTAGAGACTTAGCTTCATAAATGAAACGATTGTTTTGAAACAAGTCAGCAAGTAAGTTCTTAAGTATTTATTTAGTTAAGTATTAAATAATTATAGCTTAATCAGAGAATTCAAGATGATTACAACAAGCAAAAATCCATCTATCCATACAGTTTAATATTGATCTCCAAATGATTCTGATTCTTTCTTAAATCTCTCAGTGTCACTTTATGTATCTGAATCAGTGTCCTCCCCCAGTTATATATGAATTATTCCTATTTAACGTTCAACAAGGGCATCTGTTTCCCAGTACTGAGCTTCTCTTTTGATGTGGTGTCTTTCGATACAGTAGCTGTCTCTTATTGTAATCATATTGTCAGAACCATATTTGATATCCATAACCAAACGTTAACAATAACCAACCAATTAATCACGATGTACAAAAGTGCCACATTGAACTCACTGTATTACAGCCCCAAGTGTTTACTAAACAATTTGTAGGCCTAGCAGTACAGTAAGACATTTTATTTCTAAAACACTAATACAATGTAATTCTGAGACATGAGAATCATGAGTGGTTACTTACTAAACTTTGAAACTCCAGACAGTTTTATGTTTCGTAGTAAAATTTTGTAACTAGGTGTTCTACTTGTTATATTTTTCAGGCATAATGGGTCAGATTATGCCCATTATATTATTATTCCATTGTAGATTTTTTTAAACACTAATTAAACCTAGCATTATTCTTGAAAAATATTGAATTATATAAAAAACTTCATAAAACCCTCAAACGTCAATAACATGGGAGGATTTAATAAAACGGAAAAACATCTATATTAATTTTAATTAGCACACTTAAATGACATAAAATCCTCTGAAGGGCCGTAGACAGTGTGTTCGATCAAATATATAAATTACTAACAAAGATAAAAAGGAACATTAAATAAATCGTTTACCTGTTATGAGTACAATGACTAGTGTTACCTCTTACTGGTTTCCTCGGGCCGGATGCAATCCGTTGGTTGCCAGGAAGATGTGTTTGTTCTCTCTCAACTCGCTAGTCTCAGTCTCTGTCAACGACTCAGCTATTTATTTTTAAACTATACCTTAAATATCAAACTTTGCCCGCACAGCTGTTTCACAATCGGTCAACTTTCGCTATCTTGCAGCGACAATTAGAATAATCATATTGAATTAGACTATTTAGGCGGTAAAACAAAATAACGTTACAACACTTAAACACCTAAAACTTCATAGTAAAACATTTTCATCTTATTCACTCTTTCAAATTTAATTACTTTTTGATAAAGAATAACCTCAGTATGTGATTGCATGTAATCTTCCATTAAAATATTTTTGGTAAGTTGGTCATATTCATTATTTTTTTTCAAGATCCCTGGCTCTTTGGATCATTAATGAGTCATCAACTTTAGCATCTTTTTTGCGAATATTTTAAAACTGATTTCAAACCATTTCAAAGCTGATTCCACTTGTGGATCCTTCCCAGAATGATTTCTTTTGCTGTCACAATATCATTACACTTTGATAATGTAATGCAATTAAAAATTTTGCATAGAGTTTTCGAAACGCTAAGTTGAGAAGCAGCAAACTTTGGCTCATTTTTGTAATTTACCGCATCAATCTAGAATGTCGAGTTTTTTTTTAAGACAAACCTCGTTGTTTCTTTTCAAATTCAATATCTTGCTACTCTTTGAAACTTTAAGTGATACCAAACCTCACAAAGCAAATGAAAAAAGATCTTTCAAAATCAAATTACACCGAAATCTTAAACATATATGAAAACAACAAAGTAAGCAGTGCAGTACTATGTAGTAGTCGCCTGAACAAATGGCATATAAACCACTTGATGGACAAACAACTACTGTATAGATTTCATGAAACCTACAAGACGTGTTTTAGTAAAGTCAAACAGGATATGAATGAGATATAGATAATCACACTGATAATGTCAATAACAGGACTGATGGACAGGATGTCAGTCACCATAACGCCTAACTGATATCTACGAATTTACGATACTTGTATACATTTTGCTTTGGTCTATGCTATTGAACGCATATTTTATTGCATGACAAATTAAATGTAACAATAAGCAAAGTGATGATTACAATAAGCAGCTTAGTTACAATGTATTTATACGATTCCATGTCTGTCTTTAAGTGAACGCTATGCGGCCACTACTTCATATTTAATTTACAATAATAATATCAAAAAAAAAGAAAACAATTTTTATTTTAAACATCATTTTTTAATTTTCTTCTTGCTTCAATATGTTTAGAAAATTCTTGAATTTCTTGTATACCAGTTCGGCAGCAGCCTCCTACATATTCAAGTCCTATATCAAGAAATGAATCCAAGTAGTTCACCAGAGGCTGACATTGTTCCTTACCAACCCATCTGTAATAAAAGTTCATTAAAATTTATTTTAGTTTATAGATAACTCTATATCAAAGTTTAACGATCGTTATAACACGATACATTATAGTTACAAGCTCCTAGATAAGGTTACCTATAATGGCATTTTACTTATGGGTTAGCTTCTAAGTTTTTTTCTAAATATGAATAAAATGTATAACTGTATCTGGTAGAAGTTATTGAGATAAATGATTTTATTATAAAATTTGTTAAATTTAATTTCTGTTAATCTTACTTTTTCAGTTGAAGATCGTATCTTTCCTCTGTATTTGAAAAACACATAAGGGGAACATGTGGAGCTTCTTCCTTTGCAGACTTTAGAAGAGGAACAACTAAAGTAGGATGTAAACAGTTAATACCAACAGCTAGAAGTTGGTCTGAGTTAACCTCCCAACAACGTTTTGCAGCAGTGCTAAATTTTTCTCCATGAGATATATGTTTATCATCCTGAAAAATAGTGTTATATAAGGATAAGAAGTATAAATATGTGAAGATAAAAACTTTGAATACTATGATTAATAAACTTAAAATTCAATTCTTGAATTTTATAGTCCATTACGTTCAGTTGAATCTTATTAATCACTTAAACAATATTTTATGACTATCTGAACTTTGAATTTAGTAAATTTGTTAAAACTTACTGAGACAAAACGTTTTCGATCGCTATGTGCCGATCTTCATCAGTGTCTTCTGCTTGGAGATGTTGGGTCAAGCGGTGAACAAACACAATACAAATCACACATACTCTTTGATACTATCGAAAACCTACCTTTAAAACCGTCACCGCTTGACCCAACATCTCTAAGCAGAAGACACTGATGAAGATCGGCACATAGTGATCGAAAACGTTCTGTCTCAGTAAGATTTAACAAATTTACTAAATTCAAAGTTCGGATAGTCATAAAATATTGTTTAAGTGATTATTAAAATTTAAGTAATTTGTTTAAAATCCTACTCAGAAGGAAAATTGTTAACTTTCATAATTTATACCTGATAAAACACCAGTCATGGCAAGTGAATACATGTCTTTGTAAACTTTCTATCAAAGACATTTAAAAAAAATTTTTATAACAAAACCAATGAGAATAAAAATGTTATTTAGAAAACAAATAAAATTTTCAAGTAAGTCAGAAAAAGTTATTTATCACATACTTTTTGTAGTAAATTCACTATTTTTAATAAGATTAACAAAGAAATAGTCAACAAATAATGCTCAAACAAACATTATGTTTAGATTCCTTCTATTAGCTCCCTCTCTCCTGATATATGAGTATATCTTGTACAAATTTTCAATCGTTAACAAAATATGTTTTTATTCATCCAATCAAGTTCAAATACACTTTTTCTAAACCTATAGTGGATGACAATTGATGGTAATACAGATTTTTCAAATGTTTACAATTAATAATTAAATTATAAAAATTTGAAGGTATAGGTTGGATTCGAACTGCGTATCTTCATGTTCGAAGTCTAGTGCTTTTTGGCAGTGAGCCAAGTTTCCATAGCAAGAATTGAACTTCTCAAAGATTTATGTGAAAAACCTCCATTGTATAACCTTAAATTGTTGCCATGATTACCACACAATATCATTAATAATGCTCCAGGATTAAAAAGAATGATAAGAATAAAATAAACAAATAAACTGGATTAATGATACCGAACCTTGCTTCACAAATGGATAAAGCGAAAGGAAAGAGAAAAGAAACCACAACACAATCCAAGAAACAAAAAAAGTAACCGTATAAATATTACGAAATAAAAATAAAAGTCCAACTCTATACATAGAAAGGAAAATGGAAAATTGCAAAGAAATTCGCTTCCTATTTTGCCACTTAATATTGTTATTCTGACACATGTATATACATATTTATATTAATTGTAAATATAAAATAAAAAGAAACTAAATGAAATAAATGAAATTTTTCTATGTTGATTTAAGTAAGAATTGACTTTCCTTCCTTGACAAGTTATAATACTTGTTTAAATTGAACTTAAACACGTATGTTTAAAATTGACACATGTATATACATATTTATATTAATTGTAAATATAAAATAAAAAGAAACTAAATGAAATAAATGAAATTTTTCTATGTTGATTTAAGTAAGAATTGACTTTCCTTCCTTGACAAGTTATAATACTTGTTTAAATTGAACTTTATTCTTTTTAAAAGAATTTACATCTACATATTGTTTAAGACAAAAAAATACAGTGGAAATTGCATACAATAAACAAAAATGATATTGATATTTTTAAATTTTGTTTTTTTGATATAATCACTTAGAGTTTATAGGACAGGAACCTTAAAGATTTTAGAAACAGTCAAATATTTAGTTTATAAAGAACAAATTAGAAGCAGAACTATATTTTGAAATGTTGTATTACATTAAAAAGTTTGTATTAAAAAAGCACATAATTTTACATTTATAATTTAAGCTATACATTTTAAACTATGTTTGTGATAAAAATATATAACAGACAGAAATGAAATTCTCATAAAAAATTAAGGTTTTATCAAAATGTTTCCCTATAGTTAGTTAAATAAACTAATGAGAAAGAAATTAACTATTTTATTTTAATAACAATAAAAAAGACACAAGTTAGTGAATTATTGTATAAATGCTAAAAAAAAACTTTACATACTATAATTTTAAAGAATTTTATACTTTATTTTGGTACAGTTAAAGTTTTTATAAACAAATGTAGTAAAAAAAGACCAATCAAGTTGAAAATAAAAACTTTAAGTGATGATTTGGAGCAGCTATTTTAGCTCCGTTAATCGGGATCTCCTCTTTAGACTCAATCTAATACTAATGCTAAATTAGAGAGATGTGTCAAAATTCACTTCATACAAAGAATTTTTTTTCACTTGTGAAATTTTAGACAAAAGGCAGAACAGACTCTAAATAATGTATGTAGATCTAGAAAACTACAATATATGATTTAAACATTGATGAATTATTTTAATTTGTAACTAAAAATATCTTTTCAAAAAAGAGAAACGGCACCAAAATTCATTATTTTTAACAAAAATGGTTTTAACAATTTTGAATTAATTTGAAAAATTGTCTAGTAATTGAAAAATGTTTTTGATACACAATTTATACTTGTAAGTCAATTCTATTATGCTCCACCAGAAATCAATTAAATATATTTGACAAGTGAACATAAATTGATTATTAAAAATATTGCTCCCATTAAAGGAGCAAAGTACTTGAAACCTAATAACTCTTATTCTTTGGTACAGTTCTCAAAAATTCGTCCAGCTTGCTTTCTGTCAAACTATGGTGTATGCTACTGTGCAATACTCTCGTCATTTCCAGTAGTGTGTGAATTCAACTCCTGACAGTGACTGTCACGTTTTCATCCTCATTCTTTCTTCGCAATTTTGGACTCATTCTTACAGGTTTTCCATCCTTTTGGATCTTACAATTCCTTCGCGATTAAGTGTTGAGATAAATCTCAAAACAAAGAGAGGTGTATTTTATCAAATTTAACTGATTAATAACTTCACTTGTCTAATTATTTTCTCATTAAACATTTTCAACCGCAAGAGTGTTAGCACGTAGTACAAGTGAAAAGGTTTTTACAACTTATTCTTTTAGTGAACATTTAATTTACCCTGTTTAAAATGTTTCACTGAGTAGTTTCTAGTGGAAAGGCGATGTGCGCACCAGGTTTCATTTACACAGAATATTTATTCAACGTAAGTTCAGTGTTTGTAGTTAATTTCGTTCATTCCAATTTTCTACTTAACAACTCACAAATTTTGAAACATTAATTCAAGGAAACTCACAAATTTGTCGTTTTAAAATTTTTCTGTGTGGTCCTCCAGTAATTAATTACAGTATTATGATTTTTTATTTTCTTTGTGTTAACGTTAAGGGCGAATGCCACACTTATGTTTTTTCAACTAAGTAAGCTAAGATTGATTTTTTTATAATGGCGGTATTTATAATAAATGTTAATGGTAAAATATCACCATAAAAAGATAGGTTTTTCTCAGTAGGTATTTTCATGTTTGAATTGCATTAAATAATTTTTAAAATAGCTATAAAAAATTCAAGAAACAGTAAGCATTATCAGTTAAAAATGGTAAGAGAGAGAGAAAACACATTTTTTAGAACCTTATAAAACAAAAATAATGATCAGATAAATATTATATTACGAAATTTTCAGATCATAATATAATAACGATCCTTCTTCTATCGTTTAATATTAAAGGATGGCTTCAAGATTCTTCAAGCTTCCACCCACACCAAAGATCTTTTCTCAAATCCACCACATATTTGGTTCAGACAAAATTTTAATTTGAAAAATATTTTAGTACATCCAAAATTACCAGATCCAAGTACTGAAAAACCACCTAAACTTCCTCATGGCTCCTTTCCGTGCAATAGACCTAGATGCAAGACATGTCCAATACACATCCCAACAAATAGTTTCCATAGCCTAGCAACCAATGTGGACTTCAAGATTCAGGGTCATCTTACTTGTACATCCAAAAATGTAATATACCAGTTGCAATGTAAATTTTGCCTGGTACAGTAAATAGGCCTTACCACGGATGGTCTGAGCATCAGAATGAATGGCCACAGACATGACGTTGGAACCATGAACATAGACAGGCCAACCTCTCAACACGCTGCTAGTCACAACATCATATCTTTCAATGATTGTTATACCACCAAAATAATTAAGGCCCTCTCCCCTGATTGCAACCCTTCAGAATTGAGAAGATGGGAGTTATCATACCAGTGGTACACCAAATCTAGAAAGCCTCCTAACCTCAAAATCAGATAAAACTCCTTTTACCTTCCCCCTAACTTCTACCATTTTTAATAACTTTTAATTTTTTAATAATTATACAAATCACATATAGCACTATATCATAAACTATAAATCTGTGACATCTGGATATTTATACACATCTGTTGTTCACTTCAGGCTTTTATTTTTCTCTTTTTTGATTGACAAAGATCTTTTTGATCGAAGTATTTCAATAGTGTGATAAGTTTTTATATGTGTCTATTTATTTATTTCCAAGAGATTGCAGTTTTGGACTATTGCCATTAGCTAAGTCTGTCAGTCTTCTATCTAGTCCAGAAATTTCTATATATATATATATATATATATATGCAGTAATACCCCGTACTTACATGAAAGGTAGGACCGAGCAATAGCCGTATAAATCGAATTCGCGTAGGTCGGGGTATAATTTTACATACAATCAGATAAGAATCATGTTTAATTGGGACCAAAGATTAAATAAATTACTAATTTAGAAGTAAAATGTGTATGTATTAAAATATTAAATACATAATACAACAAAAAAACTATAGTACATACATACATATTGTAAAGAAGTAAGTAAAAAGAATTTATTTTGACATAGAAGGCTTCATAAAATCTAATAAATTCGTTTGACGAATTGAAGATATTTTCTTCTCACGCAGAAATCCTCGTAACCCGCTACTTTTTTTTTTTATGGCAGAAACACGCTTATTGTTTAAGTCTACGTTTTCCAAAATTTGTAAGACTAATTAAACTAAACTAAGGCATTTTGTCAAGTTTCTAACCCTGATTTCATCTTCTACGTCAACTGGGTCAAAAGAATCTGAGTTTTTAAGGTCTTCCTCTTGCGCACGCATTTCAATGAGCTCATCAATTGATTGTCAGCTCCTGGATGTGTAAATCCAGCAATTCTTGAACGTCATCATTATCCACTTCTAAATTTAGTTGTCTGGCAAAACAGACACCTTTCTCAATCACATCAGCAATTTCATCTGACTCTAGCACTGATTCTGCATGAGTTTCAGTGACGAAAAAAAGGCATACCTTTATTCAAACGCTATTTCATTCCAACATTGTCCAATGATTCTAAAAGCAACTAAAACATTGAATTGTTTCAAAAAATCTTCAACAGAGAGCTCGATGTTCTGCCTCATAGCTTCATAAGAATGCGCAAATGATCTTCTTGTGTAATAAGCTCTTAATATTTTGATGACTCCCTGATCCATCATTTGAAGTAAACTAGTTGTGTTTGGTGGCAAAAATAACACTTTAACGTGTGTGTCGAAATTAGTTAAAGTAGTAGGAGGATGACCAGGAGCATTGTCAATTAATAGAAGTTACTTTGAAAGGAATTATTTTAGGGCGACAATAACGTTCGACATGAGGTATAAAATTTGTTACCCAAGCCTTCCGATTCGACATCCATAGTTTTGCTACCCTTGAACACACAACATACAATTGGCCACCTGAAAACCTTGGATTTGTAGATCCAACCCACAAATTGACATTGTTTGCCTTTGTGACTTATTAATAGTCATTGTGAATGTCAAGGATTAGATATTGCGTTTGAATGTGATGGAGCGTCAGAAGGAATCATTGGGATTGTTGGTGTAAGAACAACTTCACCTTGAAACTTGTTTTAAATGGTAGCTTCAAGAACATTGGCAATGATTTTGTTTAAAATAACAAATTGCATCCCATTGCATAGCTTCGGTCCATTCATATTTTGAAGCAAAATGTTTGGTGAACATTTTTTCAATCCCAAGTTGTGTTGTGGATTCCATGTATATCTAGTGAATTCAAGAATTTAACAGGATAGTTGACAACCCTCAGGATAGACAACAGTGTCAATCGATTGAATGATATTTTTTTGCCAGGCAATGACTGTTGTATTTTAAAATTAATAGGATCGACATCTATATTTTCTTTCGTCAAAGTAGCTCTCTCAGATAGCCACGGATGATTAGTTTGGTTATTTGCAAATCTGAAAATATTCTTTCAATCAAAGCATCTTTGTTAGCCACGATGTTCCATAAATTGTCTGGAGTCGTTTGCATTGTGTGTGTACATCGAATTGAAGTTTTTCGTTGCCAATGTTAAGCATTTTTTCAGAGGTTCCAATGGCAATTGATCATTTTGAAGTTGATTATGCATATTTATGATGAGGTATAATTCACTGTTACATTTGCCATAGCACTGACAATTTAGATTCGTAGGTCAAGTTGATCTATGTGCATACCGTACATCGTTATAAAATCATGTAAAATACTTACTTAAATACTTCACCTTACAAATTTAAATAATGTATGTTTTTTTAATTATACTTTAAAGCATTATAATAATCTTAATAAGTGACAATTCAATAATAAAATACATTTACAAATCAATAGAATTTTAGTTTAATAATGATTATGAAATAAAGTACCGTAATATTATAACTTCTAGTAACCGCTTGAAATTTTAAAAGCTGCTGTTATGTAAGCTAACCTAATCATATATATAAAAATTGTTGAAGTATTAGTTCCATCTAAATCAATAATTTTCTACATTTCAATATAAATGAGTTCATCCTGGGGCAGTCTTTTCTACATTCTAAAAGAATTTAAAAACCCCATCGCAGTGCTGCCTATCGGATCAAATTGTTAATTTAAACCATTCTTGATTAAACTTAATCACCCACATAAAATTTCATAAAAATCGGTACAGGTGTTTAGGAGGAGTTCAATGACATACACATGGACAAAAGAAATATATATATATATATATATATATATATATATATATATATATATATATATATATATATGAAGTTCTTATTACTTGTAAATAATTTTTTTCCACCACTAAGTACAATATTTTACCTTATGTGATGAGGCATCTTTCGGTCACTTGACCATTGTTAAATCACTGAATTAATTTTCTCTATTTTTCTGGTGTGAATGTTCGGTCTGAGATGTCGGTATTTGTTGACGTCATAAATGTTTCTTCTTGAGCCGCGTGTATAATTTTTTTGAATAGTACGCCATCTGCATATGTTTTCTGTAGGTTCATTAAATTGTTGTGTATGTTTTTATAAATGTGGTATTTTTCTAGTGAGTTTAGTTCTATTGGGTTATTATTTTTTTCAAGTATGGTTAGGTTATTTTCGTAATTTGTTATTTCATGTTTATGTGATATTAGGTGTGCTGCAACATTTGATGCTTTTTTATTTTTATTTTTGAATGCTCTGTAATGTTCTTCAAATCTTATTTTAAATGATCTGGTTGTTTTTCTAATGTAAAATGTGTTGCAGTCGTTACATGTAATTTTGTGTAATTCAGTGATTCGACAATGGTCAAGTGACCGAAAGGTGCCTCATCACATAAGGTAAAATATTGCATTTAGTGGTGGAAAAAATTATTTACAGGTAATAAGAACTTCATAAAGTCAGTGCAACGGAAAAATAATGGACAACGTGAAATATCATGATATATACATACATATACAGTAAACTTCTGATTATCCGTGGAATAGGGTGGCCTGGCAATGCCGAATAAACGAATTCCCCGGATAATCCACTATGAACAAAGAAGACGCAAAACGATCGATAATCGATGATTATACCGTAAGTTACACAAATAATAACCCCGGTTAATGCAATTCACAAATAATCTTCAGAGGACAAAATAAATACAGAAAATAATTTAAAATGTCAATGTATTTGACGGATTATAACATGTACATTTATATGTCTAACTATTTACAATACGTACATAAGTATATGTCAAAAGTAAGTATGTATGTACATATGTAATTTCGTTTTTTCACATGTAACAAAATACTTTCACTTTTTAACAAAAAAATCTGTCACAAATGTTTTTTTGTGAGCATTGATTTAGCTTTAATGTGCGATCTAAGTTTCTTGAGAACCATTTTGTCGCACACTGAAGAGTCGTCTTGCTCTAATTATTGTGTCTGACGTTTTCGTCTCAAAAATTTTATTTCTACCATATATAGGTTTGGTAAATAAACATTTGGGACATAAAAACAGTGTATTAGACATTAAAATGTTGTTTTATTTATCGGTTTACAATAAAAAAAAGGAAATTTACATAAAATATCAACTAATACACATGATAAAATACTGTATAACAAAAAATAAAATTCAATGAAAAAGACAGCGAAATAAAAATAACGCATAAAATTTCAAACTATCTACTACTAAAATAACCACTCAACGTTCAACTCGGAATGTTTGTTTCTACTTGTGTCACAAAGCCATAAAGATCCATAATCTATATAACAGACATGGATAATGCATATGTCACGTCCTAGACTATTTACAGCCGAGATTAGCTGACATTTGTTTACAATCTTATGATACACATTAGGTTTTCGGGCGTCCAAGCATTTTGTCATTGTCTCTTATATACAGTAGTCTATATACAACTCTGTTCCCACCTAGAATTGGTTCATTCACTCTAACAGGACAGTTATCGTTTATCCTTGTATTATTTGAGAAAGCTTAGTTTATTTTTATGATCGTTGTTTTTAGCGGATATTGTGCCGCATTGAGGGGTTAAAAAAACAATAATGAATCTGATTGGATATTTGTGAAACAATGGCAGACCCCAGATAATCCGCAAACCGGTTAATCCGCCCACGGATAATCGAGAGTTTACTATATATATATATATATATATATATATATATATATATATATATATATATATATATATATTATAACATAACGTATGAGGCTTTAGAGTAATTTCAGTTAGTAGCAAAAATAATTATCTGTAGGATTAAGCAAAGAAGACAGAAATAGTTTGTAAAGTGCCGACAAAGGAGGTACCATTTCATTATCTTTTTCCAGGAAAGCTATAAACTGTGTGCCGGCAATTTGACAATAGAAGTTTTAAGGGAAAATCCAGCGGCCGATATAACCTGAGAAAATAACTCGGTACTGTTTAGTTAGGCTAATTGTGGAACTGTGGGAAACTACAAGGAACATATTGGTAGAGGGAGGATTAGGGATTTTCAATAAAAACTAAATGATCAGGAGAAGTTGGGAAGTTTTGAAGAGAACTCCAGAAGAAGGCAGATGGATTGGTGGGGACAAAAGATGGCATTGTTGTAAAAGAGTAATTAGTTAAATTAAGTAAAGAGTTTTTTGATTTATAAGTAAAAATTATAAAAGTGTGACGTAAAAGTTTTTTTTCAAGTATTAAGAAAGTAAGTTTTTGTGTAAAGTGTAAGCGCAGAAGGTAACCAAGGCCAAGATTCCAGGAGCTCTACAAAACTATAAGTATTAATTGGATATAAGTGTAGCCAACAGAATTTATATTTTAGTAAAGTTCAGAACAAATTTTAATTTCATTACAATTTATCAAAATTAATCTAGTTTCACCATTTCTAATTGAAGAAGCAAGTTTCCCGTAATAGCGACCCGAGAGCAACTATAAAATTTTAATACTGAATTTATTATCTTTGTTTTGTAATTTTATTATAAATCTAAAGCCTCAAAAGTACACCTGTTATAATTGTAATGTTAGTTAAGATATGAATCCTGTCACTGCAAAATATTAATATAAATTTAGTATAATGTGTTAACCCTACAGTGAACGGGCTGGGTCTGTGAGACCCAAGCGTTTCTATATTAGGTTATTTATAAAGTCAGTTGTATTGTAGATAGCTGGTTTCCTCTGTACCTTCCCAAAATAGTCCACAGATAGCGATAGTGTCATTGTTTTTGCCAACTTGACTCTTAGTCATCATTTGTCACGCGATAAAGTATAGTGTGGGTCAGTTGGACCGAGTGACTTTTTTTCAACACTCACCAATTATTGTTTTATGTTACTTTTTTGTTATTTACTTAATATCTCTTAGTGTATTAACGTGTTTCAAGAAGTGTATAGTGTAGTGCTTTTTTTATCATTATGAGTAGCAGAAGAGTGGAAACACCGAGTGAAATTGAGCGTATTTTATTAGAGGAATTATCTGAAAGTGAAGTAAGTGACTCAGACGCAGACCCTGACTTTCAATTGTACAGTGATCATGACTCAAATAGTGATATTGAACTAGTAGACAATGATGAACTTGAGAATAATTCAGTTGGTTATGTGAGAGAACTCAGTGAGGAATGTGATAACCTACACATACCTGAAGGTTCTGGTGACTCAAGTTCAACACCAGCAGGTATACCTAGAGCCCAAAATTATTTCCTTGGTAAAGATAAAAAGACAAAATGGCAAAAAAACCTACCAACACAAACTGTTAGAACCCGGTCTCACAATATAGTATCTCATTTACCTGGAAACCTAAGGGAAGCTAGGAATGTTCAAACTGCACTAGATTCTTGGTCGTTATTTTTTAATGAGTCACTACTTGAGTTGATTGTTGAATCAACTAATATTTTCATCAATTCTGTAAAGGACAATTATACTAATGATCCCAATCTGGCACGACCAACCTCGGCTGTAGAAATGAAAGCCTATTTAGGACTTTTATACTTGGCTGGAGTTTTACATGGTGGACGGATGAATGTAAGGGAATTTTGGGCGACTGATGGAACAGGGGTTGAGATGTTCAGGGCTGGAATGGCTTTTAGACGTTTTAGGTTCCTTTCCAGATTTATACGTTTTGATGACGTAACAACAAGAAATGTCCGAAAACCCTATGACAACCTTGCAGCAGTCAGACAGCTTCTAGACATACTTGTCTCAAATTGTAGAAAATACTTTTCTACATATGAATGCACAACATTGGACGAGATGCTTGTTCCCTTCCGAGGACGATGTAAATTTTGAATGTACATTCCGAACAAGCCAGCCAAGTATGGTATTAAGGTCTTTATACTGGCTTGTTCGAAGACATATTATGTAAAAAACTTTGAAGTGTACTGTGGTACTCAACCCAACCATCCTTACGAGATAAGTAACAAGGCCGATGATGTTATCTTCCGGTTAGTTGAGCCTATCAAAGGTAGTGGCCGTAACGTGACACTTGATAATTGGTTTACTTCTTATGACGCTGCTAAGACTCTGTTGAAAGAATACAAGCTAACACTTGTGGGTACACTACGGAAGAATAAGCCTCGAATACCTCCAAGCTTTCTTCCAACAAGAAAATAGGAACAATATTCCAGTCTTTTTGGATTCCAAGAAGATTTTACAATGGTATCTTACGTACCCAAGATAACGAAAAGTGTTATATTACTCTCATCTATGCACCATGACAGTGAAATCGACCCTTTTACTGAGGAAAAGAAGCCCAGCATCATAACTTATTATAATTCAACTAAAGGAGGTGTTGATGTGGCTGATGCTATGTGTGCTGAATACAGCGCTGCAAGAGGATCGAGACGTTGGCCATTAACTTTGTTTTTTGCTTTAATGAACAATGCTGCTCTAAACGCTTTCATTGTGTTTAAATCAAATGGTCAGTCCATAACCAGGAGAGCTTTTCTCAAGGACTTAGCAAAACAGATGCTGCAGCCCTTCTTGACCATCCGGGCTCAGCAAGATAACCTACCACGAGAGATTCGGCAGTTAGCAACTAAGGGTTCACTCTAGGGTTAAAGAAATAAATGCAAGTGATGTTTAAAATTTATAAGATTGTTAATTCTTTATAAACCTGAAGGTGTGACATTAGATAGGTAAGGTAAATAAATAACATTAAAAATAAATTATAATTACAACAAAAGTTAAGTTATAATATATATATATATATATATATATATATATATATATATATATATATATTTAGGTTAGTTTTGGTTGGTAAAGATTATTTAGATTTTTTGGACTAGGAGACTGACAGACTTACCTTGGTAAGAGTCCACACTGTAGTCTTGAAATAGAAACACATAAAAGCACTTAAACAATGATATATTTCAACCACACAGTGGTCTTTGTCAATCGAAGAGAAAACACAAAAAGAAATAAGAGAGAATGAAATAAAATAAATATAAGTTGTAATCACAGATTGTGTAGAGTAGAAATCAGATGACACAGATGCACAGATTAAAGATATATATATATATATATATATATATATATATATATATATATATATATATATATATATTGTTTCCATGAGCATATGAGTGATTATAGTTTATATAAGTCTGTCAGGGGAAAAGAAAGAGATAAGGCTATTAGGAAAAAAAATTAAATAAAAAATGAATAGATTTATCTGATGTTGAGGTTAGGGGATTCTCTGGACTTGGTATACCACTGGTATGATAGTTCCCACCTTCTCAGTTCTGAGGGATTACTATCAGGGGGGAGTGATTTAATTATTTTTGTGGTATAGCAGTCATCAAAAGTTGTGATGTTGTGACTCGCAGCATGTTGAGGTGTTGGTCTATCCATATTCATAATTTTAACATCATGTCTGTGGCCATTCATTCTGATATTCAGACCATCCGTGGTCAGGCCTATGTACTGTGCTGAGCAAAGTTTACATTGTAGCTGGTATATGACATTTTTCTATGTACAATTATGATGACCCTGTATTTTGAAGACCATTTTTGTTGTTTGGCTGTTGAAAATATTTGCTGAGGGGTGTATTGGACACGTCTTGCATCTAGGTCTATTGCATGGGAAGGAGCCATGAGGAAGTTTGTGTGGTTTCTCTGTATCAGGGTCTGGTAGTTTAGGATGTACTAGGATGTTTTTCAAGTTGGGAGGTTGCTTGTACCAAATTTGCGGTGGATCGGTGAAAAGATTTTTGGTGTGGACAGAAGCTTGAAGAATTTTGAAGCCATCTCTCAATATCTTGTTGAGTTTATGTAGACCAGGATGGTAGTCTGTTATTAAAGACAGTTTATTTTGTTCTGTTTGTGGTTTATGGCGAACCGAGGATTGTGCTGAATGAATTTGGTTTTCAATGAGCTTTTTTGGGTATCCTCTTCTCTGGAAGGCTGTTGATATCTTTCTATTAAAATCTTCCAATTCCCTATCATTCAAACAGATTCTCTTACCCCTGATTGCTTGACTGTATGGAATGGATCGTTTTATGTTTATTGAGTGGTTGCTGTCGAAATGGAGACATTGTAGGTGGTTTGTCGGTTTGATGTGAATTCCTGTGTTGATATTTCCATTCTGGAGTGTTACCTCTACATCCAAAAAGGTGATGGCTGATGTAGATTTCTCCCAGGTAAATTGAAGTGTGGAGAATTGTGTCAGGCTGTCTAAAAATGCCTCAAGTGTTGAAGCACCCTGTGTCCAAATTAGGAAGATGTCATCTATATATCTATACCAACATAATGGCTGGTGTGTTTGTGTCTTTAGAAAACTTTCTTCCAACAATCCCATGTACAGATTTGCGTACGATGGTGCCATTCTGGTGCCCATTGCTGTTCCCTTTATTTGAAGGTAGTTCCTTCCCTCAAACTGAAAGTTGTTCTTCTCGAGGATGAACCTGGTCAGGTTCACAAGAAAAGGTGTAGTAGGAGAAGGCTTGCCTGGGCGTTTGTTTAGAAAATTCTCTATTGCAGATAGGCCGTGTGCATGAGGGATGTTGAGCCTCACAAATATCTGTACCTCTACCCCCGGTAACTATTTTGGTCACCATAGATGTCACCTCTCTCTATACCAACATCCCTCATGCACTCGGCCTATCTGCAATAGAGAATTTTCTAAACAAACGCCCAGGCAAGCCTTCTCCCACTACACCTTTTCTTGAGAACCTGACCAGGTTCATCCTAGAGAAGAACAACTTTCAGTTTGAGGGAATTAACTACCTTCAAATAAAGGGAACAGCAATGGGCACCAGAATGGCACCATCGTACGCAAATCTGTACATGGGATTGTTGGAAGAAAGTTTTCTAAAGACACAAACACACCAGCCATTATGTTGGTATAGATATATAGATGACATCTTCCTAATTTGGACACAGGGTGCTTCAACACTTGAGGCATTTTTAGACAGCCTGACACAATTCTCCACACTTCAATTTACCTGGGAGAAATCTACATCAGCCATCACCTTTTTGGATGTAGAGGTAACACTCCAGAATGGAAATATCAACACAGGAATTCACATCAAACCGACAAACCACCTACAATGTCTCCATTTCGACAGCAACCACTCAATAAACATAAAACGATCCATTCCATACAGTCAAGCAATCAGGGGTAAGAGAATCTGTTTGAATGATAGGGAATTGGAAGATTTTAATAGAAAGATATCAACAGCCTTCCAGAGAAGAGGATACCCAAAAAAGCTCATTGAAAACCAAATTCATTCAGCACAATCCTCGGTTCGCCATAAACCACAAACAGAACAAAATAAACTGTCTTTAATAACAGACTACCATCCTGGTCTACATAAACTCAACAAGATATTGAGAGATGGCTTCAAAATTCTTCAAGCTTCTGTCCACACCAAAAATCTTTTCACCGATCCACCGCAAATTTGGTACAAGCAACCTCCCAACTTGAAAAACATCCTAGTACATCCTAAACTACCAGACCCTGATACAGAGAAACCACACAAACTTCCTCATGGCTCCTTCCCATGCAATAGACCTAGATGCAAGACGTGTCCAATACATCCCTCAGCAAATAGTTTCAACAGCCAAACAACAAAAATGGTCTTCAAAATACAGGGTCATCATAATTGTACATCGAAAAATGTCATATACCAGCTACAATGTAAACTTTGCTCAGCACAGTACATAGGCCGGACCACGGATGGTCTGAATATCAGAATGAATGGCCACAGACATGATGTTAAAATTATGAATATGGATAGACCAACACCTCAACATGCTGCGAGTCACAACATCACAACTTTTGATGACTGCTATACCACAAAAATAATTAAATCACTCCCCCCTGATTGCAATCCCTCAGAACTGAGAAGGTGGGAACTATCATACCAGTGGTATACCAAGTCCAGAGAATCCCCTAACCTCAACATCAGATAAATCCATTCATTTTTTATTTAATTTTTTTTTCCTAATAGCCTTATCTCTTTTCCCCTGACAGACTTATATAAACTATAATCACTCATATGCTCATGGAAACAATATATATATATCTTTAATCTGTGCATCTGTGTCATCTGATTTCTACTCTACACAATCTGTGATTACAACTTTTTTATTTTATTTCATTCTCTCTTATTTCTTTTTGTGTTTTCTCTTCGATTGACAAAGACCACTGTGTGGTTGAAATATATCATTGTTAAAGTGCTTTTATGTGTTTCTATTTCAAGACTACAGTGTGGACTCTTACCAAGGTAAGTCTGTCAGTCTCCTAGTCCAAAAAATCTATATATATATATATATATATATATATATATATATATATATATATACACACGCAAGTCCTTTAACTTTAATTTTGGAATAATATGAATACCAAATTATGAATTGACTTGACTGAACCATAATTTAGAACAGCAAAAGTAAAAGAATTGTTCAAACTTTGTTTTTGATTCCAAATGACTAATGGTTTGAATCTCAATTCAAACAGATTTTTGAAACAGATATCAGATTTCCTTTTATTATAGTCAAGGTGAATAGACCAACTGGTTATATACATCAATTAATAAAGTTTTTAATATTAAAAAGGAATTAAATAATTAAAATTTTAACTCTTACCTTGCAGGAAAAACAAACCCAAGTTTTGACCGAAGGAAACTCTTTTATTAAGTTTAGTAAGATTTCTGCTTCAGCCAATGCAGGAATAGTGTCGAAACGAACTATTTCAACTCCTGCTTCAACCAGTGCTTCAATCCTTGGTCTGTGCCATTCTCTGATCACTTCTGCACTAACATTATCCACATATTCTCCTCTATATTCTGATCCATCATGTAACCATGCACCATAAGGACCAGCAGATCCAGCTATTTGCAATTTCTTCTTCTCTCCTGTGCACATAAATGTTGCAGTTTTATAAACTTTTCAAAACATAATTAAAATTTTGAAATGTTAATGAAGATTAAATGAAAATGCATTCATGATTTGGATGGTTTCTAAAAACTTATTGAAACATGTTTTTTTACTGTACTTAAATCATCATCAGTTTAGACTGATTTGGTACAGCAATTGATGTGCTGAATGTTGCTGATTTTAAAGTTAGGATTTGGATAATGCTGTCAAAGAGTGTATAGAGTTTATTTTGTATTTACTTGTTTATTATGTTTGTATAATTATGTATTTGTGTTTACTTGTGTATTTTGTATTGTTCCTGTGTGCTGAGGAAGAGTTATTTTTTCTGAACTTGGAGTATTTCTAGGCTGTGTTTGATGTTTGTCTCCTGTACTTAATCTTATGTTTGGAAGGAGTAAATAACAAGTTATTTTTAGTGATTATATGTGTTCTTTATTGTGTTTATTCTTTGTTGAAAATTTTGGCTTATTTGTCCAATATTAAATTGTTTTGTACTTGCACCGTAAGTGGAGTTGGACTTTTTTTATTGTACAGTATGGTGTATTTGGGTTTGATATTTGCTTTATTTTCTATCTTTAATTTTGTACTCTGGAGTTTGGTGTTATCTTATTTAAAATCAAGTTTATGTAAGTAGTAGAACCACAAATTCTTTCTGTGTGTGTTTGGTAGGTGGGAGGGGATTTGGGCATTCCTATTTGGCTGGAAGTTAATTTATACTGCAAAGGAAAATTTTAAAAATTGCTTGTAATTCTAGGCCATTTATAACCCTTTAAAATTAGATAAACCAATTTAATAACAACTAACTCCCTTTTACACCAGTAACATGACTTAGGAGAGACAAGATAAAGAACTGCCTTATTTAGGCCATAAAACATTCTTGTATGGAAAGTAATGTGGACAGCACTACTCTTTAGCTACCCATTATCACTGAAGGCTAGATCACAGGTACTCAGACTACATAGACTAAGATCACCTGAGGGCTGAAAAAAGACATAGAACACTTTTGGGCACATTAGAAATCGAATCTAGAATCTTTAGTTTTAGAATTAAAAGACCTAAAATTAGATACATGAAGATAAAATGAGTAAGTTAAAAATGGTCTTAATCTAAATACATTTCAAGTTTAAAAAATACTCTAGAAACAATAAAATTAGTTATATCTACAGGCTAATTGTATTATGGAATTTAAATTAAAGCCTTGCAAGAACTAACAAGGTGGTAAAAACAAGCTATACTATAGATTTTCAGTTTTACAAACTATGAAAAGAAATATTGAGCTAACACTTTGGTGTTTCAAAGTAGTAACTTGTCCTTAATAGGGTAAAATTTCCAGTTTTCATTGATGCAAATATACAAATGTTAACGCCATTATCACACATAATGGAATAATTATGACACAAAATTCAAACAATAAAGATAATTGTTACTTTTTTCTGAAAGTTTTTAAACTTTGAAGCAAAATAAGAGAACATACAAGTATATTATGATATACTTTCAAGTTGTTTTACCTTATATTTTTGCCAGATTCAATATAATAGCTTTGAGTATGATATTTTTCTGCCACATCTACCTTGTCACACTGTTAGTTGTGCCATCTATCAGAAAAAAATATATACTCTGTCCTGTTAACTCATGTCTTTATAATGGCCCTACATTTTTCTGCCACATCCAACTTGTCACACTGTTAGTTGTGCCATCTATCAGAACAAAATATATACTCTGTCCTGTTAACTCATGTCTTTATAATGACCCTACATTTTTCTGCCACATCTACCTTGTCACACTGTTAGTTGTGCCATCTATCAGAACAAAATATATACTCTGTCCTGTTAACTCATGTCTTTATAATAACCCTACATTTTTCTGCCACATCTACCTTGTCACACTGTTAGTTGTGCCATCTATCAGAACAAAATATATACTCTGTCCTGTTAACTCATGTCTTTATAATAACCCTACATTTTTCTGCCACATCCAACTTGTCACACTGTTAGTTGTGCCATCTATCAGAACAAAATATATACTCTGTCCTGTTAACTCATGTCTTTATAATGACCCTACATTTTTCTGCCACATCTACCTTGTCACACTGTTAGTTGTGCCATCTATCAGAACAAAATATATACTCTGTCCTGTTTACTCATGTCTTTATAATAGCCCTACATTTTTCTGCCACATCTACCTTGTAACACTGTTAGTTGTGCCATCTATCAGAACAAAATATATACTCTGTCCTGTTAACTCATGTCTTTATAATGGCCCTACATTTTTTATTTACAATAATCTCTACAATTTTAGTAAAATTATTATTCTAAAATAAAATTATGTTTCTCTAATTTGACTTATTATAGTTTTGTAATAAGATTTTTTAGTGTTTTTAAATACTATTTTTCAATATTAGTAATTAGTTTTAGAGCCACAAAGATTAAAATATTATTGACCAACTTTGGCTGGTTCAAAGATTCGACAATGATGGAACATATATGTTGTTTTCTTAAGAAATATGCAATATCGAAATCTTGTTGCTGTTCATGACGAGCTGGTTGTAAATTACTTATTACACTTTTGCTATTACTTGTGACCAGACTTTTTGTTAACTAAAAGTTGGAGGCTGAAGAAGTCGTAAGACGAAAACTTTTCCTTCAAGTTAAAGTTAACAATTTAACAACATTTAGTTTACAAAAAATCTGGTTGCAAGTAATAGCAAAAGTGTAATAAGTAAATATGTAATATAAACAAAAGAGTTTTAAATTCAATTCCTACTTAGCTAAAAAAAAAAATATTCTAGTTACATTTTATTAAATAATTACAATTAATATAAATGAAGTAACATAGCCTATGTTTTAAAATAGCTGTTCTACCACTAAATCTATAACTTAAAATCAGCTGTTTTATGAAATCACATGTTATTCCTTATTTTAAGCCAAATGGGTTGAATTAACTATATTCCATACATTGCCCCTTTTGTGAAAAGTTTTTCTCCCGTATAAAACTAAAATGAATTCATTATTAAATTATAATGAATTATGTTTCAATAGACTGTATTTAACATCATACCATCCATTATAGATTTAAAAAATTGTATTTAGCTTGAGTGGATGAATAAAAAGTACTCTAATAACAAGAAATATAAGAGAAGAGTGTGAACTATTAGAAAGAACTATAATTAAAAATACTTAACTAAGTGAATACATAAAGCTAACTTGATGACCCGTTTGAAGCAATCATTCCTTTCACAAAGCAAAGCCTCTACTGGCGACATGACATGCGTTAGGTACAAAGTTTGTCAATATGGATTTATAACTGTGGAAGGGATGGGTTATTTTGGTTGTGCGCTATGTAATGGAAGAGGGTGTTGGCCTCAAAATACTTAGTTAAGTATTTTTAATTATAGATTAATCAGTGAATTTAAGATGATTACATCAGGCAACTTTAATAGAAGGAATTGAGAAAATTGTTTCTTTCTTTAAAAAATGACATATTAATCAGATGGTCAGTATTATTAAGATATTCAAATACTGTGTTGTTTGTTAGTCAGAAATATTATTTAATTCAATTATTATTATTTTTCAAATTAAATTCAGTTTAGTAAAATACCATACAAAAGTTCCAATAACTTGAGTAGTATATTAGGAAACCCAAAAGAAAATAATGACTAATACATGTAATTTTAAATCGGTGAAAAATGGAAGAATTTAAATTTCAAAATATTGGATTTATATTTACCAATGAGGACAACTGAGCCAATGGCCAGTGAGGATTTCTAGAATTTATTAAATATATGAGTGTAATATATTTTTGTTTAGAAATTAATTTGAATCAAATAAATGGGGTTATAATAGTGTTTGCCTTAATCTTCAAATATGTAAGTAAGAATTACAGTTTAGAGAGATAAAAATAATAACCTTACTGATTTTATAGGGAAATATTTTACTCTTATTAGCTATAAAAAATAGGAATATTTTAAAATGTAAATTAATTATTTTTTGAAAATTGTTTTCATATCTTCTAAAATGAGCTTAGATATTATTTATGTGCATAGATATTATTTATTTATATTTTGACTCTATTATTTTTAATATGTAAATAAAATCCAGAAACATTTAACATTTTGTATTAAAATCCTATTTAAGTCACCTTGTTTCTCTTTCGGATATTCCAGTTCTATAGCCTTTCTTACTAGATCTACAGATTCTTTTATTAGATTGTAACTATCTTCCTCGCTCAAGTTCAGGTATTTCTGAAAGCCAGTTACACTTGCCTGGTATGTTACTGTGGTTACAACATCTACTCCAGCTGCAAAAAACACAGGTGCATAATTGTGCTATATTCACTAAAAAAAGGCAAGGAACAGATAAAAATACATTCAACTATTAAGAAAGGATTAGATTCCTATAATATAACATTGCATATGTTAATAAGTACATAAAATATACACTTGAAAATACAGTCTCTATCAATAACAAATGAAATTACAAACATGAAGTTACAATTACGGGATAAATGAAAAATGCTAGCTCACTGAAGTAAAAACAACTCTCAAATTAACTTTGTAAATAAAAATTAGTAAGCACTTTAATCTATATGAACTACTTACAACTTTTTTTAAAAAAATGTTTTAACTTGCCTATAGTAGCACTTACTTTTTTGTGTTGAGGACGGCCGTTTCGGGAGATGTGTCCCTTTGTCAACTCAGACCGTAACTGATCTCAAGGTTTACGTAGGTTAGGGTGGGGGTGGGATATTTTGGTGGTGTGGGTGTATTTTGTGTGTATTAGGAGTTATGATGTCAAAAAGTGCGTGTGAGTTGTAATGTAATTGTGTATTGAGTATGTGTGTAGGGTGTAGTTTGAAGTGCCTATATATTTCGTATTGTTCGGTTGTGTAGCGTTGGTTATTTCTGTGTTGTTTATGAAGAATTTGTAAGTTAGATGTTATGTCTGTGTAGTCGTGTTTTGTGGAGTTGAGATGATCGGCGAAGTTTGATTGGTAGTTATTGTTTTTTAGTGCTTTTATATGTTCTAACGTGCCACACACGTTACCAAGAACATATAAAAGCACTAAAAAACAATAACTACCAATCAAACTTCGCCGATCATCTCAACTCCACAAAACACGACTACACAGACATAACATCTAACTTACAAATTCTTCATAAACAACACAGAAATAACCAACGCTACACAACCGAACAATACGAAATATATAGGCACTTCAAACTACACCCTACACACATACTCAATACACAATTACATTACAACTCACACGCACTTTTTGACATCATAACTCCTAATACACACAAAATACACCCACACCACCAAAATATCCCACCCCCACCCTAACCTACGTAAACCTTGAGATCAGTTACGGTCTGAGTTGACAAAGGGACACATCTCCCGAAACGGCCGTCCTCAACACAAAAAAGTAAGTGCTACTATAGGCAAGTTAAAACATTTTTTAAAAAAAAGTTGTAAGTGATTACTAGTAGCTCACGCGAAGATGGAATCAACAAAGGCTATATGAACTAACCTGTCTTGTAGAAAGGAGGTGGTCTGAATGTGCCTCATCACTTGCAGCTGTTTCCTTAATGAGTCACCTACTAGTATCCCGACTAAGTAAATTAACTTTCTTATTCTAATCACAATTTCCAAATTCTTATCAAATATTTGAAAAGTACGTAAAAATATAAGAAGAGAGTCACCAATCAAAACATATTTTGTTAAATTCAATTTCATAAATTTGGTTGTTACACCATTTAAACAGGTTACACCGATATTTTATCGTGTGATAAATATTTATTATTTTATCACATTATGTTGTGTTTGGCATTGTTCTTATATTTTTACATACTTTTCAAATATTCAATACAAATTTTAAAATTATAAATAGAAGGAGAATGCTAATTTACTTACTGGAGATTATAGTAGTAGGTAATAGCTAGTTGCCAGTGGTTGCAAGTGATAAGGCATGTCAGCCAGTTCCGGTCCACAAGACAATTTAAATCATACAGACCATAAGTAAAATTTATTTTCACTTTGTAGTAAGAACTAAGCTCAGCAATATGTTGAGTAAGTAAACAATTTTGATTTAACACCCATGTCAAGCTTTCCTATTAAAAATACATTACTTTTCATTATTATCAAACCAATTAACAAACCTGCGTATCTTATATGTAAATTTGTAAGTAAAATTATTAATTTCATTAATTTGTTTAGTAAAAATGAAGTTCTTAAACAGCAACATTTTGAAAATAAAAGTTTTTAAGCCATAATCAGTCTTCAAGTTTCATAGATAGTCAAGGACAATCAAATCCATGCCATAAGTTTTCCTGTACTAAGAAAAAAAAAATTAATCCAAGAATTACAATATATATATATATATATATATATATATATATATATATATATATATATTAAATATGGTGATATGTTTTCTTGTAATATAGTTAATAAATTAAAAATATTTCAAGAACAAGAATACTTTTAATGAATATATTTATTCAAAGCTTTTTGCCGATAAAATAGTACCAGAATCTTCAGGAAAATAATTATCTAATAAAATTAAAATAATATAATAATTATTAATAATAAAATATCTATTATTTTATTAGATAATTATTTTCCTGAAGATGCTAGTACTATTTTATTGGTGAAAAGCTTTGAATAAATATATTCATTAAAAGTATTCTTGTTTTTGAAATATTTTAAATTTATTATATATATATACATATATATATATATATATATATATATATATATATATATATATATATATATATATATATATTAACGCTCTTTTGCCACCCGTTGCGGCGCCAAATATAACTGCTCTTAGGTTGAATTTCAATGTAACAAGATTATTTATTTAAATATTATTTTAATTAATAGAACTCGGTTTTGGCCGCCACTTAATAATTATATTATTAATTATAATATTGATCTCTAGGTTACACTGAAATAACACACAATTTACAAGTAAAGTTAATTTAATTAAGTTTTATCAAATTTACAATCGTATTTAAATGAGAATTTCTTAATTTAATTTAAATTTGGCTTGCTAAATTATTCTAATCTGCAAGAGACTCTTAACTTTCTTTCTTTCTTTTGTACTTAACTTAATTTACATAAATTTGTTTTGATCTCAGGGTTGCTGTATAAGGTTCGGGTTGCAATTGGAGAAATTAAGGTTTATATATTATTTTATAGTTCTGATTTAAGAATATTGCTTTTATGGATTAATAAATACGTAGAATTAATGTGATTGGCAGATCAACAGAAAAGTTTTATTGAGAGAAGTTATTATTATTATTTGGGGTTCAAATGTTCGTGGCTCGTGATCATGAAGTTCCGTCCGTTACACTATAATCACAGTCAACTTTCGACGCTTTATCTAATATTCACTGCTTTCGACAATTTACTTAATATTTACTACTTTTGACTATTTAATTAATATTCACTGCTTTTGACGATTTAATTAATATTCACTGCTTCGACGATTTACTTAATATTCTCTGCTTCGATGATTTACTTAAATAATTCCTTTCAATGATTTACCTAATATAATTACACGAACCGGAGGTAACTTGCCCGACGTCTACTTCCATCGAACTTTCCTGGTTGACCTCCCGTTTCGATTTTTCTCCCAACTAACTTTTTGAACCTCTTATACATTCTCTCCTAGTGTAGACCAATCACATTTCTTAATTTTAACTTTTTAACGTATATTTTGAAATTTAACATATTTTTGCAACTGACTTTCACTTTAACGGTTTCAAGTTTTTTCTTTAGTTTTTTTGAGTGCCCTTGCATTTTAAGACTGACAACCTTCTTGGGAATTGATGGTACTATAAAGTAATAATACTGTCAGCTTCGCCTCGTACATTGTAGTCTTAATTTTACACACTTAATTTATAGTTCTCCTTAGAGTCCCTGTTAACATATCGTTATAATATATATATATATATATATATATATATATATATATATATATATATATATATATATATATATATTTTTTTTTTAAGATCAAATAATATACACAAATACAGGAATATTTAATTTATTGAATAATAAACTCAAAGCTTTTTGTTGGTTTACATTACCAACATCCTCAGAGGTACAATAATAAGAATGATAAAACAAACCGTCGAATGATAAAACAAACCATTGGACAGTTTGTTTTATCATTCTTAGTATTGTACTCCTGAGGATGTTGGTAATGTAAACCAACGAAAAGCTTTGAGTTTATTATTCAATAAATTAAATATTCCTGTATTTGTGTATATTATTTGATCTTAAAAATATTCTAACAGGAAAACACATTTGATATTCTATATATATATATATATATATATATATATATATATATATATATATATATATATATATATATATATGAAGTTAATATATTACTATTGTAAGTAATTTTATCCACCATTAAGTGCAATAATTTTACCTTGAGTGATGAGGCACCTTTCGGTCAATTGACCATTGTCGAATCACTGATGTTTTTCTGTTGTAGATGTTCGGTCTGTGAAGTTGGTGTTTGTTGACGTTACGCGCACTTTTTCTTGATCTGTGTGTATGATGTTTCTATATAGTATGTCTTCTGTATATGTTGTTTGTAGATTCATTAAATTGTTGTGTATGTTTTTATAAATGTGGTATTTTTCTAGTGAGTTTAGTTCTATTGGGTTGTTATTTATTTCAAGTATGGTTAGGTTATTTTCGTAATTTGTTATTTCGTGTTTATGGGATATTAGGTGTGCTGCAACATTTGATACTTTAGAATTTTTGTTTTTGAATGCTCTATAATGTTCTTCAAATCTTATTTTAAATGTTCTGGTTGTTTTTCCTATGTAAAAAGAGTTACAGTTGTTGCATGTGATTTTGTAAATTCCTGATAGGTTATGTTTTTCTGAATTTGTTTTGTGGTTTGTGTTATTAAGATATTTTATTATTTTGTTGTTTGGTTTGTAAGTTGGAGTGTAGTATTCTTTGTTGTATATATTTGTTATTTTTTCTATTTTGTTATTGGTGTATTTATATTTTAGGTAGATTTTTTTATTTTCATTATTTTCGTGTTCCGGTTGTAGTGTTGTGTTGAGGTTAGGTTTTTTTGTGAATTTATTGTATATATTTTTTATAATGTGTTTGTTGTATCCATTTTCTATTGCTATTTTTGTAATGTTATCTAATTCTTCATTTAATTTTTGTTTGTTATCCTGTGTGTATTTTATTGCTTTATATATCATGTTACTGTAAGTGTTAATTTTGTGTGTCCAGGGGTGGTTAGATTTGTAGTGTATTGTAGTGTTGTTGGAAGTAGGTTTCCTGTATACTGTAGTTTCTATTTTATTATCATTTATATTTAAAGTGATGTCGAGGAAGTTGATTGTTCTATTTGTTTCTGTTTCAACGGTGAATTGTATGTTTTCGTTGTATGTATTTAGTTTGTTTAATATTATGATGTGTTCGTTGTGAATGGTAGGTTGGTATATTACAAGTATATCGTCTACATACCTTGTCCATAGTGAAATATTGTGTGTGTTTATTATAGGTTTAATTATTATTTGTTCAAAGTGTTGTAAATATATTTCTGACATGACAGATGATATGGGTAAACCCATGGGGAGTCCTGTTGTTTGTTTATAATATTTATTGTTAAATTGGAAGTAATTTTGGTTACATATGTGTTTGGTTAGCGTAATGATACTATCTATTATGTTTCTTTTTTCGTTATTGTGTATCAGTTAATTTTTATTATTTCTATGGTTTCTTCTATTGGGATACTAGGGTACATGTTAGTTATGTCATAACTTATTATTTTTGTGTTGCTGTTTGTTTTTATCGTTTTTATTTTATTAATTAATTCGTATCCATTTTTTATATTGTATGTGTTGTTGATATGTATTTTAGATCTTATGATTTTGTCTAGAATTTTTGCGATTATGTAAGATGGTGCTGTTGTGAAATTTATTAGTGGTCTAAATGGTGTGTTGGGTTTGTGGATTTTAGGTATCCCTGATAATATTGGTGCGCGGTTAAAAATATAAAAAAAATCTACCTAAAATATAAATACACCAATAACAAAATAGAAAAAATAACAAATATATACAACAAAGAATACACTCCAACTTACAAACCAAACAACAAAATAATAAAATATCTTAATAACACAAACCACAAAACAAATTCAGAAAAACATAACCTATCAGGAATTTACAAAATCACATGCAACAACTGTAACGCTTTTTACATAGGAAAAACAACCAGAACATTTAAAATAAGATTTGAAGAACATTATAGAGCATTCAAAAACAAAAATTCTAAAGTATCAAAGTTGCAGCACACCTAATATCCCATAAACACGAAATAACAAATTACGAAAATAACCTAACCATACTTGAAATAAATAACAACCCAATAGAACTAAACTCACTAGAAAAATACCACATTTATAAAAACATACACAACAATTTAATGAATCTACAAACAACATATACAGAAGACATACTATATAGAAACATCATACACACAGATCAAGAAAAAGTGCGCGTAACGTCAACAAACACCAACTTCACAGACCGAACATCTACAACAGAAAAACATCAGTGATTCGACAATGGTCAATTGACCGAAAGGTGCCTCATCACTCAAGGTAAAATTATTGCACTTAATGGTGGATAAAATTACTTACAATAGTAATATATTAACTTCATAAAGTCAGTGCAACGGAAAAACAATGGATAACGTTAAATATCAAGAATACATATATATATATATATATATATATATATATATATATATATATATATCGCAGTATGTTTTCTTGTGCATCAATAAAGAACAAAAGTCTAAACACAAATACAAGAACCACAATTGAATCCACAATTCAAAGCCCCTCGTTGGCTAACAGTACCAACATCATCCTCATTGGATCATTGGATGTCATTGGATGATGTTGGTACTGTTAGCCAACGAGGGGCTTTGAATTGTGGATTCAATTGTGGTTCTTGTATTTGTGTTTAGACTTTTGTTCTTTATATATATATATATATTATAACTTATCTTTGCCAATACGTTGGGCGTCAAATTATAACTTAACTTTTGTTATAATTAAAATTTATTTTTAAATGTTATTTAATTACCTACCTATTAAAGTCACACCTTCAGGTTTATAAAAGAATTAACAATCTTATCTAAATTTTTAAACATCACTTGCATTTATTTTGTTCAATTAACTCTACACATTATCCCAATAAATATTGTGGAGTGACAGGCTTGATATCTCAACTAAATTACAATAATAAAGGTGGACTTCTGAGGCTTTAGATTTCTAATAGAATAACAAAAAAACAGTATTAAAATTTTATTCTTGCTCTCGGGGTCGCTATTACGGGAACTTTGCTTTTAAATTAGAAATGGTGACTAGAATAATTTTTATAAATTTTGATGAACTTAAAATTTGTTTTAAACTAAAAGATAGATGTCTGTTGGCTACACTTATTTTCAAATATATTTATTGTTCTGAAGAGTCCATGGAATCCTGGCTTGTTCACTTCCGCGCTAACACTTGATACAAAAAAAAACTTACTTTATATTTCAAAATAAAAAAACTTTTACGTCGCACTTTACTAAATTTTACTTATAAAAAAAACTTTACTTAATTTAACAAAATTCTCCCTTTAAAACACTTTGGTCCTGGTCCCCACCAACCTGCCTGCCTTTCTCCGAGACTCTCTTCAAACTTCCACTAAACTCCCGATCATTTAGTTTTTATGAATTCCCTAATCTCTCCCACTACCACCAATACGTTCTTTGTAAGTTCCCACAGTTCTACTATTAGCTAAACCTAACAGTACACGGTTAATTCCCCAGGCTATATCTGCTGCTGGATTTCCCGTCTTAACAACTATGGACCCTTGTCTATTGTCTATGGTTGCTGGACTCAACTTATAACTTTCCTGGAAAAGAATAATGACCTGCTTTGGTACCTGCTTTGTCCGCACTAGAAAAACTATTTGTATCTTCCCTTGCTTAATTCAACAGATGATTATTTTAGCAACTAGCTTAATTTAATCTAAAGCCTCGTACTTTATGTTATAATATATATATATATATATATATATATATATTAATCACTTTAACATTAATTAATCACTTTAACAAAGAGAAGACACTGATGAAGATCGCTACTTAGCGATCGAAAACGTTCTGTCTCAGTAAGTTTTTACAAATTTACAAAATTTTAAGTAATTACAATCTACCGAAAGTATATTCAAGAGTACACACACACACACACACACACACACACACACACACACACATATATATATATATATATATATATATATATATATATATATATATTTATATACTCTCTTGAAAATTCAAGAGTATATATATTTCATTCTTGTGTAACAATGAAAAAAATAACAGAAATACAATTACAAGAATTATACAATTCAAAGCTTTTCGTTAGCAAATAGTGCCAACATCTTCAGAAATCTAATTCCTAAAGAATTTTGAATTCAAGAAGAATTAGATTCTTGAAGATGTCATTGTATAATAACAAACGTTTACTTAAGATGTTCTACAGGATCGTTGGCTCTAAAAGAAATCAAATAATACACAGCTGCTTGTTTTTACAATATCTGATTTACTTTAATTCTGAGTTCAAAGTTGTAGCATTTACAGGTAGTTTATAAATGATTAACTTTGTCTAGCTCTAATTTGCCCGTAAGCTACAAAACATTAGGCAGGCTACAACTTAAATTTATTCAATATCGAAATCTTGTTGCTGCTCATGACGAGCTGGTTGTAAATTACAAAGTACACTTTTGTTATTACTTGCGACCAGACATTTGTTAAATAAAAGTTGTTAACTTACACTTGGAGGAAACGTTTTCGTCTTACGACTTCTTCAGCCTCCAACAATTAACAACTTTTAGTTAACAAATGTCTGGTCGCAAGTAATAACAAAAGTGTAATTTGAAAATTATTTTTTAAACTAATAAATTCATATAAAATTGTCCTTAATGATCTTAAGGCATGTATACAGGTTACTGCACTTGGTTTGATAAATTTCATATTTGAATTACTTATTATTTCTTAAAGAAATTATTGAAAAGTTTATAAAATTCTAAATAATTTTTCCTTAAAGGACTGGTTTTGAATTTAAGATAAATTAATACTTATAGTTGTTGGTGATTTTCTCTTTTGTGGTTTCTTGTTTCACTTCCCATGATCACCCAGCTATTTACTAACATTTCTTTTATTGACTTCATTGCCTTATTCATTTTAAACGCTTCTATACAGTTCGTAAACTTTATTTCCATAATATTTCCCTCACTAATACCTCTGACTATTTGATTACCTCCCTTACTTAATATCTCTTACTACTTGATTATCTCCCTTACTTAATATCACTTACTACTTGATTACCTCCCTTACTTAATATCACTTACTACTTGATTATCTCTCTTACTTAATATCACTTACTACTTGATTATCTCACTTAATATCACTGACTACTTGATTATCTCCCTTACTTAATATCACTTACTACTTGATTATCTCTCTTACTTAATATCACTTACTACTTGATTATCTCACTTAATATCACTGACTACTTGATTACCTCCCTTACTTAATATCACTTACTACTTGATTATCTCACTTAATATCACTGACTACTTGATTACCTCCCTTACTTAATATCACTGACTACTTGATTACCTCCCTTACTTAATATCACTGACTACTTGATTACCTCCCTTACTTAATATCACTGACTACTTGATTATCTCTCTTATTTAATATCACTTACTACTTGATTATCTCACTTAATATCACTGACTACTTCATTACCTCCCTTACTTAATATCACTTACTACTTGATTATCTCACTTAATATCACTGACTACTTGATTACCTCCCTTACTTAATATCACTGACTACTTGATTACCTCCCTTACTACTTAATTATCTCCCTTACTTAATATCACTTACTACTTGATTATCTCACTTAATATCACTGACTACTTCATTACATCCCTTACTTAATATCACTGACTACTTGATTACCTTCCTTACTTAATATCACTGACTACTTGATTACCTTCCTTACTTAATATCACTGACTACTTGATTACCTCCCTTACTTAATATCACTGACTACTTGATTACCTCCCTTACTTAATATCACTGACTACTTGATTACCTCCCTTACTTAATATCACTGACTACTTAATTACCTCCCTTACTTAATATCACTGACTACTTGATTACCTCCCTTACTTAATATCACTGACTACTTGATTATCTCTCTTACTTAATATCACTTACTACTTGATTATCTCACTTAATAACACTGACTACTTGATTACCTCCCTTACTTAATATCACTAACTACTTGATTACCTCCCTTACTTAATATCACTTACTACTTGATTATCTCACTTAATATCACTGACTACTTGATTACCTCCCTTACTTAATATCACTTACTCTTGATTATCTCACTTAATATCACTGACTACTTGATTACCTCCCTTACTTAATATCACTGACTACTTGATTATCTCTCTTACTTAATATCACTTACTACTTGATTATCTCACCTAATATCACTTACTACTTGATTATCTCTCTTACGTAATATCACTTACTACTTAATCATCTCCCTTACCTAATATCATTTAATACTTTTACTCCGGGACTTTACTTTTATAAATTTTAATTTAGAACTTGTTACCAAAATTAAACTGTTGCCCTCTTGAGTCCTGCATTTTGACTAACTGTCTTGTGTTTCCCTTCATATCAATTCCATATGGGTTTCATCCCCTCTTCAAATTTGATTTGGGTTGAGTAAGAACTTCTGGAAATTTCTCAAGGTACAGGTACGCTGAACGTGTTTTTTCTGCATTTTTAGAAATTTTTTCATAAATGTGCATGGTCCATTGACACTCCTCTTCAAATTTGATTGGGTACCTTATGCCACTAATTTTTCTTCTGCCCTATCAGAAAGTCTCCTTCGCTTTCTTTTTGGGTTTAGTGGGAGATTCTGGAAACTTCTCAAGGTGCATGGGTTCGTTGGTCATGCTTATTCTGCATTTTTAGAGATTTTTCTCCATAAATCTGCATGGTACCTCAATGTCAAACTAAATCCCCTCTCCAGTGATCGAGTCACTTTTTGCTTTACATACAATGAAACCTTTTGAAATAAATTATTATTTATGGCATACCAGGTATGTGCAATAACTCTTTTTGGTAGAAAGATTTACAACTGACTGCCTTTTCCTAACTAAATGAATTGTAAATATTTGTATTCACTTACACTATAATATACTTAAACAAGATCTTACTAGCTATATATGTAAGATAACTTTTAAGGACTAATTAAGTGTTCTCACTTTCGAGCATCAATTGCTATTAAGTGCTTCTAGTATATTGCGAGGTGTGTGGGATTTCCTTTGTCACAAGGTGCATTGGTATGGTTCTTGTTTCGGGTTCACTGCAATATAGGAAAGATTTTAGTTTGTCTTGAGGTTAATTTTGTCTATTAAGTTGAATAATTTATCGGTTTTTTTACTTTATTTGTAGGTTTTTGTTTATGATATTATTTTGGTGTTTATAAATTTGTAACTGTTCCCAGATTGTCATTTTGAGGCCTTTTTGTACTTTTATTATTAGATGTATGTTTTCTAATGTGGGGAATGTATGGTTGTTTTTGATGGCATGCATGGCTAAGTTTGAATTGTAAATGTTTGGTTTGATGTATGCCTTGAGGTGCTCTTTATATCTGTCTTTTAATTTCTTTTTTGTTTGGCCAATGTTACAGTCTAGGTATTCGATTTTATATATTCCGTTATTAAGTGAGGGGCATATTTTTTCCAGTTGGTTTATTTTATTGATTATGCTTCCTGTATTTTTGTATGTTATGTTAATATTGTTTTTAGTATTTTAGTTATTCCTTTTATGTTGTATTCTTTGTATGTGAATGTGGCCCATTTGTTTGTTGTTTGTGGTTCGTGTTTAGGTTGCTTTAATTATGTTAATATTTTAAATTCAAATGTATCTATATTTTTTTTATTGTATCCATTTTTTGGGCTATTTGATAAATTACTTGTTTTTCTTGTTTTAACATTCGGTGTAAGAGTGAGTTAGCAGCCATTTAATGTTGTGGGGGATGGTTGCTAGAATATAATTTTTAAAAATTACTAAAGTTAAACCAACCCTAGTTGAGCTTTTACCAAAACTGGAAAATCATGATAAACTAAATTTTCTTGATGTGACTATAGAAAAAACTTTGCAAACATTTAAATTCAACATATGCAAGAAATAAATATCATCTGATATCAATATAAAAAAATAGCATATTTGTTGATTCCATCTTCACGTGAGCTACTAGCTTTCACTAAACACTTGTAAATGTTTACAAACTTGCCTATAATAGCACTTACTTATATTTGTTAAGGGCGGCCTTTGGGGAGATGTGTACCATTGTCAAACCAGACCATGAGCTATGGTCTGAGTTGGCAATAGGACACATCTCCCGAAATGGCCGTCCTCATCAAATTTTAAGTAAGTGCTACTACAGGCAAATTTGTAAACATTTACAAGTGTTTTAGTGAAAAAATTAGCTTTTAACATCTCTAACACCAAAAATCTTAGTGCTTACAATAAAATATTCTACAGATTGTTTAATGCCTTCATTACAGGAAGTAGTTTTAAAAAAGAATCCATTATCATAACGCAAATTGTCATCTGTAATGGTTAGCAGCCTATCATTATAGATAAATTAATAAATGAGTTTAGTGTATCGAAACCATCAATTATGGCATAAAGAGTAAAAAAATATGTTTTTATGGAATATACCCGCAAAAGAAAATTTTATGATTTAATATGGAAGGAGTTAAATAACAATGATATCTTTATATTTTCCAAAATAAGCCAATATTTTGAAATGGGCAAGATATTCCCTAGATTGCATGATTTCAAAAATACATTGAAAACAATTGAACATAAATAGTACAAATTAGACTTATGTGGATCAGAATTTATTGTGGAAGTTGTAAACATTATTTTATTACAACTAATATTCACATTTTCACAGAAAAGACGACAAAAGAAATATCTTAAAGATTTTCCAACTGGGTAGGATATAATTCTGGTAGGCTATTCTGGTAGAATAAAATTATCATCTTATTACATTAAAAATGCACTTCTAATACGTTTACCTTTAATGGTATCTCTATGTGCTTGAATGCAGGCTTCTGGATTATATTTCAAGAATCTGCAACCCCATAAGGGATGATTATCCAGTTCCTCATTCACAAGTTTTCCCAGCTGGTTGTAAAATCCTCCATCTAACAACTTTACAGGCATGATGTATGGATAAGGAGTATAGGTGAAATATAAATGTATGTCTAAAAAAAGTAAATCAAACATATTAGTAATTATTGCATAACTGAATGAAAACTTTTGGACTTATGAAATCTATCTGGTATGTAAACAAGTAATATACATTTTTTTAAAACAATCAAGTCAATAAAAAAATTTTTATTTTAGTTTCTTTTAATTTTATAATTACAATTAATATAAATATGTATATACATATTTTAGAATAACAATATTAAGTGGCAAAATAGAAAGCGAGTTTCCTTGTAATTTTCCATTTCCTTTTCTATGTATGGTGTTGGACTATTATTTTGTTTGTTACTATTTATATACTTTCTTTTTTTCATCGCTTGTGTTGTAGTTTTTTTTACTTTCCTTTTCGCATTGCCCGCTTGTCAAGCAAGATTCGATACCGTTAATCTAGTTTGTTTATTTTATTCTTTTCATTCATTTTAAATCTTAGAGCATTATTTATGATATTGTGTGGTAGCTATAGGAACAATTTAAGGCTGTACAATGGAAGTTTCGACAACAACCAGATGGCGGCAAAAGATATATTCATACACATTTCTAGCTATTGGAAAGTTGGCTAAGTACCAAAAGCACTAGACTTCGAAGATGAGGCACTCAGAAACATGAAGGACCCCCAAATTTTTATAATTTAATTAATGAATAAATATTTTTAAAAAACTGTATTAACATCAATTGTCATCTACTATAGGTATAAAAAAAGTATTTGAACTTGATTTGGGTGAATAAAAACGTATTTTATTAACGTCTGAAAATTTGTACAACACACACACACACACACACACACACACACACACACACACACATATATATATATATATATATATATATATATATATATATGAAGTTAATATATTACTATTGTAAGTAATTTTACAATAAAATTACTTAATAGTAATATATTAACTTCATAAAGTCAGTGCAACAGAAAAACAATGGATAACGTAAAATATCAAGAATATATATGTATATATATATATGGTGAAATAAAAAAATTTCATAAACAAGAATATACGAGTATTACTTCATTTTATTGTTAATTGAAGCTTTTCGCTAATTTACATTTTCAAAATTTATAAATCACTGTCCAGTTATATGACTAGAGTAAGACTGTTATAAAACAGTCTTACTCTAGTCACATAACTGGACAGTGATTTATAAATTTTGAAAATGCTAATAATGTAAATTAGCGAAAAGCTTCAATTAACAATAAAATGAAGTAATACTCGTATATTCTTGTTTATGAAAGTTATTTTATTTCACCATACATATTCAACAAGAAAAAATAATTCATCTAAGGATTACAATATATATATATATATATATATATATATATATATATATATAATAAATTTAAAATATTTCAAAAACAAGAATACTTTTATTGGATTTATTATTTTAAGGTTTTCGCCGATAAAACAGTACCAGCATCTTCAGAAAAATAATTATCTAACAAAATATATTTACAAAAAATAAATCATATGTACTACCTTATATATATATATATATATAAGGACAGTGTGAGTTAAGAGAAGAATTGAAAAATAATATGTAACAACTGCTCCAGCGACTACATTGGCCAAACCGGAAGATCATTTACCACAAGATTCAAGGAACACATCAACGGCATATAAAAAAATCCAAATTCCAGCTACACAACACACATAGAAAACACCCAAAACACATACACAAACATCCATACTAGTTTAAATATATATGTTAAACCATAGTAAAAATTTGAAATATTTAACATCACACAACACAAAAACAACATATCTTAAGCAACCGCACACCCTTCGAATTTAACACTCTAATCCATACACCCCTACACCTTTCTCCAGGTTTCCCGTAATTAGATTTAAGGGCCACTAGAAATCTTTGTATAATGAGCATTGACCAAAGAAGTTTGGGGAAACATTCCTCTAGAGAATGGTTTTCATCTTATATTAGGCCTAAACAAAATTAATAGGTTTTCTTATATTAAGCCCAACAACTTTAAAAACTAAAACCAATTTTAGAAATAGTGTAAGTCATTCAGAGTAATATATTAGAGATTTTAATTAGGCTTATAATTAATGGAATTTAAACTACAATTGAAAATAATATTGTAATAGGCAAGGTCTCCCTGTGGTTAATGCAGAACAACATACAAAAACCCACATCACCAAAAACCTAAAATTCCTCCAAACCATCGCCAAACAAAACCATTTCACCCACAACTCAAATTTCTATTCACAACCAGATGGCCAACCCATAGGAAGTCCTAAACGAAATTTTCCTACAACACATAGAAAATACCAAGATACTCGCAAGCAATACACACGCGCACAAAATCATTTACGGGCACAGATACGTCGATTATATCATAACACTATACAGACTCAAGACCCGACAATACGTAAAACTCCTCACTTACACTAATAAAATACACCAAAAACTCCAGTTCACCTCTGAGATTGAAACCAACCGATCTCTAAACTTCCTCGACCTCACCATAACAAAAAGCCACACACAAGAACACAGCTTCAACATTTACAGGAAACCCACAATGACAGACACACTTATCCACAACACCTCAAACCACCCTGTCCAACACAAACACGCTGCCTTCAGATCCATGCTCCATAGACTTGAGGAATTTCCAATGATCACAGAAAACATAAACAAAAAACTAGACACCATTAAATATTCAGCATACACAAATGGATATAACACCACAATAATAGACAAACTATAACACAATATACAAAAAAAAAAACACTAAAATTAACAATACAGAGAGGGAAAACAAATACATCACAATACCATGCATAAACAGAACATCAAATAAAATAGCCCACAAATTTCAAAAAACAGGATACAAAATAGCATACAAAACTAATAACAAATTACAATACAAAACACAACAGGACACCAACAACAAAGGTACACTACAAACACCAGGCGTATACAAATTAATGTGCAACAAGTGAAACAAATTCTATATTGGCCAAACAAGTCGCAGCTTCAAACAAAGAATCGAGAGATACAAACAGAACACCAACTCAGCATTTTACAATCACATAAAAGAAAAAGGACACAAATACACAGACATTTACCATAACCTAGAAATCTTACACATCAATAAAAAAAGTACTACATCTCAACACATTAGAACATGTAAAATTTACAAACACAAAAAAGCACAAAATACAAACATATTAAAAAAAATTACAATCATTTTAAAATTTTTGCAAATAATTTTTTTCGCCCAATGGAACAATGCTTTCCATGAATCGTGAAGCGTGAATACAATAAATTTACACGTGTTGTTTATTTTAAGCTGCATTAAAACACTAGTTAAATCTCAATGGGAAATGGGCAAACGAGCTACTAAACAAAAATATCATGAGAAAAAAGTAGGCCTATATTAGCCTACTTTCAGTTTAAAGCACTAATGTAGCCTATAACTAAGTAGATGAACTATGATTCAATCCATAATGCGTTTAAATAATAATTATGACTAGAGGCAAAATAATTTTTTTAAACTAAATTTTCCAAGCCTTTGGTACTGAAGCTCTAAGTCTACCCCAACTTTGAACCAAAGCTACTGATTCCGATGTTAATGTTTTGCCGAACTATAACCCCCCTCCACACAAATTATTTTAAAAAACTTGATTTTTGCTCATTTTATACATAAGAAATCGTTAATTTGATTAAAATCTTAACGTCTCCTTCAAATAGTCTACTTTTAATAATTGTGTGTGTGTGTGTGTGTGTGTGTGTGTGTACATGCGCGTAATTAAAACAGTTTCAGAACTTCTGCAATGACATTTTTACTCCAATACTCGTTATTCATTACGTTATTGAAAAAAATTCATGTAGTCTACTGTTAAATGTTAGGCCAAAAGGTGAACTATAAAATCATTATTGTATTCCAAAATAATTTGTAAATGAATTAAAAAATACTAATTTAATAAACGAATCTAAAAAATTAAACTTATTCAACAGACACTCCTACATACGGTCTATGCAAAAATATCTTTTCGGTTGTTGTCACTCTCCCGCTAATATTTTTGTATGTATTTCCTTCCGGTGAAAGGTTCAGAATTTAAAAACCTGCGGGGATAATTTAGTATTTTTTAAATGTATGAGGTACTTCGATTTATTTATCATTGGTAATAAAATGTGTTACACAAACAACTTTGTCCATAGCTAGTGTTTAAAAAGCACAAAGCGAGCTAATAATTAATGCCTACATACTTAAAACTATAGGGACTTCTTTTATGTATAACAAATAGAGAAAAGTATACTCACTGTGTTGAAATATTCTTGTTCTAGACGCAAGATGTTAGCGTAAGATATTACCGACGAAGCTTTTATAGCGTCGTACTTCTGGAAAACTGTAGAATTGACTGCCTAAGAAATCATAAATCTCAATTTCTCGACCAATAAGACTACTATTGTTGGCGCATGCGCAGTGTTACATCAAGCTTCACAATCACAACTGTGGAATTTTAATCACAGAGCGCCCGAAGAGATAAGAACACAATAGTCCTAATCTACTAGTTAGAAGCACGGAGCGAACACTTCTACATACCGAAAATCAAAATAAATCTACGTATCAGACTGTATTTTCATTATATATTTATATAGTATACTACTACTGCAGTAGCTATTTGACCCAAACTAGCTATTAAGTTCTATACTATTGTAAGGCATGACTTGAAACTAAAATAATTATACACAAAAAATGTGTTTTCCACGAATATTTACATATTACTGTTTTTTTAATAAAAAGTTCGAGTAATTAGATTAAATTGTTTATTTTCGTTATACATTAAGTACAGTGGACTAGTACTTTATAAGTAGTAATAGGTTAAACAAGGTTAAAACTTGAATTTTTTTTAGCTTAACTTTTTAGTATGCTATGTCTACGTCCGGCCCTACAAACTCTTACATTGGCACCCATGATTGCTAATATAATTATCAATTTTCTAGCGACAGTCCAAACTTACGTTTATAATTTCATTATTTCTGAAATAACAAGGCATTGATAATACTTCAATGGCGATTAGTGACATTATTCTCATGACGATATCTTTTAACTTATTAGTCTCAAAATATGTAATGATAATACATTAGAAAAGTACATGTCAATATTAAAGGTGTATGTTATTATTTTCTTGACAACCCAAGGAAAATGATATAGGTTATACCACAATTGGTCCTTTCCATCCTTAAATTGTATTCTAAGCAATAACAAACTTCCATTTAAATATTTTCACTACAGTAATGCGATTAGTAGGATTAATACGTAAATTATTTCAAATAAATATGGTTCAGAAACGAAAAATAACTATAATTCAATAATAACAACACACCAACTCAAATGAATATGTTATTTTTTTCATACGCATTTCAATAGCAATGTCATCATCATCAGTTAGTATAATTACATAAATCCAACTATAATTAATTATTTAATTTTTAATATTTATTTATCTAATATTTTATTGCATTAATTATTATCTTTGCTCATAAAACCAAGCAAACATGTTTATTTTTGGTATAAACAACTTTTTTGGGTTATAAAATATTAACCTCTTAAACCACAAAAACCTTTTATTTATGCTCTGATGTACATTTCGATTGCAATCATCTTCGGAGAAAATTACTACAAGAGTAAATACATTTGATTTGTTACATTTAATAATATATATATATATATATATATATATATATATATATATATATATATATATATATATTAAATATGGTGATATGTTTTCTTGTATATATAGTTAATAAAATTAAAATATTTCAAAAACATGAATACTTTTAATGAATATATTTATTCAAAGCTTTTCGCCGATAAAATAGTATCAGCATCTTCAGGAAAATAATTATCTAATAAAAATTAATCAAAGCGAAAAGCTTTGAATAAATATATTCATTAAAAGTATTCTTGTTTTTGAAATATTTTTAATTTATTAAATATATATATATATATATATATATATATATATATATATATATATATATATTGTATTTTTAAGATGAAATTTTTCTTGATAAAATGTATATGTTAAGACTCTTGTCTTAATGTAGGAACAGAATAAGTTAGTAGTATGCTAAGTTAGTTTTGATAATGCCGATAATGCTAATCGGCGAAAAGCTTAAACTTTGTAATAAAATAAAAAAAAAAGGTTTTATTCTTGTATGAAAGTGGTTTTATTAAACATATATATATATATATATCATTTTCATTAAGTTATATGTACTTAAACAAGAATCTTACTTTGTATTTATGCGTAAATAACAAGTAAGATTCTTGTTTAAGAACATACAGTGAAAGTGATAAGTGAATATAAGAAAACAGAGTTGCAAAGTTAAATATATTTATATATTACGTCGCTATTACGTCGATATATATATATATATATATATATATATATATATATATATATATATATATATATATATATACACACATATATATATATATATACACACACATATATATATATATATATATATATATATATATATATATATATATATATACATCGCTATCGCCTTCGCTACACCTCTTAGACATGTCTTAGAATACAACAAGCAATTGCTTATTAATGTATCATAACATACAAAAATTACTATATTGTAGTTACAAACACCTGTCTTAGAATACAACAGTCGATTGTATATTAATGTATCATAAAACACAAACATTACGATATTTCAGTTACAAACACCTGTCTTAGAATATAGGCCTAACATTCGATTGCTTATTAATGAATCATAACATATAAAAATGACAAACAAAATTAATTGTCTATAGGGTGGAATTGTAATTGCTTAACGAAGTTTCCAGTCAACAGTAGTTAAGTTTATAAAGTCTGAAGTTTGTCAACTATTCAGTAAAACTTTTACATGTCTGGGATTGCAACGATTAACTATCATGTTTAATCTCAGAACGATTATGATTGTTTTGTGAATAAATAACCTAACCCAATAATAACTTGGAGTAACTGTGGGTAATTTTTTATTATAAATGTATGAAACCTTTTAAAACACAAACACTTTTTATTTATTCTATATTTCGATTGCAAAGCAATCATCTTCAGAGGAAATTACTAAAAGATTCTTTATAATAAGAGGAAATAAGAGGTTTTATTTATTTATAACTAACCAAATCCATACAACTATTCTTCGAGATTAGCTTGTGAGGCTATGTTACAACAAATTAAAGACATACGCAAACCAAATCCAACTTTAAAAATTGTTGCTGTTATTTTTCTTTTACCTTTTAAATAAAATTTATCTGTTTTCAAACTTTATAAGACTTCTAAAAGATGTTAATAAAATATCAAAATAAATGAAAATGAAGATACTTAATGTTAAATATGAGCTAACTTTATCTCAATTTCAGCTAAATAAAAATCAGTAAAACATTTCGTAACTTAGTCTTATCTAATCAGGAAGGTTATAACAGAAGTAAGTTTACAAACCATTACATTTATAACCTTGAACTTTATTACGATAAGAATGTCAAAACAACATTAGTTCTTCCGTTTTCTGGAACTACAACAGTTGAAGAAATTTGTTTAATTTACATTTTAATATCTCAAATTCTTTAAAATAATATTTGAATTGATGTGCTGCCGTAAATGGGCATATAACGCATGCGTAGAACTACAACACACAAATATTACTTGTACACCTCTACAAATAAGTAGGATATATTGCAAGGTTTTTCAATATAAATAGATAAAACCTCTTATCCACAAATTAAACTATTTTATTTATTTTTTGTTGTAATATTATGCACTGAAGATGATTGCTTTGTAATTAAAATGTACGTACTGGTTTAAATAAAAAAAGTTTTATTTGTGGATAAGGGCTTTTGTTTATTGAAAATACTAAATTTACGCCATAGTTGCTTCAAGTTGATATTATGCAAGGTAATTAGGTTCGGAACTAATTGCTTTAAGGCAAACCAGATTGCCTTCAACCTGGTCTCCATTTAACAATTACTTTGCATAACAATATCCTCAGTATAATTGTACTGAATTTATGATTTATAAACTATTTGTTAATGTGTATAAAATATACAAACACTTCCTTATAGTATCACTTACTTTTTTGGTGTTATAATTTCGAGAGATCTATCTAGTGGCGTACTATATAGGGTTTATAAAAAATAAATTCTATATTTTGCAGATTACTTTTTTTTATTAAATTCTGAGTTTCTGCAGATGAATAAATCATTACTTAAAAAAAAAAAAATGGGTATGCTATCCAGGATAACCCACGTGATACGTAATAGTAATTTACCATAGGCCTATTCAACGTAATATTGTGCACGACATTTCGCGGATCTGTAACTATTATTTCTAAAACTTATGAAGTCTATACAACATTATAATCAACAAAATGAACGATATTAAATCGCGATAAGACGATATTCCACGTATCGTCACGAAATTTCGCGGATCTGTAACTATTACTTCTACAACTTATGAAGTCTATACAACATTATAATCAACAAAATGAACGATATTAAATCGCGATAAGACGATATTCAACGTATCGTCACGAAATTTCGCGGATCTGTAACTATTACTTCTAAAACTTATGAACTCTATACAACATTATAATCAACAAAATGAACGATATTAAATCGCGATAAGACGATATTCAACGTATCGTCACGAAATTTCGCGGATCTGTAACTATTACTTCTAAAACTTATGAAGTCTATACAACATTATAATCAACAAAATGAACGATATTAAATCGCGATAAGACGATATTCAACGTATCGTCACGAAATTTCGTGGATCTGTAACTATTACTTCTAAAACTTATGAAGTCTATACAACATTATAATCAACAAAATGAACGATATTAAATCGCGATAAGACGATATTCAACGTATCGTCACGAAATTTCGCGGATCTGTAACTATTACTTCTAAAACTTATGAAGTCTATACAACATTATAATCAACAAAATGAACGATATTAAATCGGGATAAGACGATATTCAACGTATCGTCACGAAATTTTATGAATTATTATTTTAAAAAGATATTTAGGCTATACAGTAGGCTATATTTAACGTGATAATATTAATCGTGATACTATGATATTCAACGTAAGTATCGTCCACAATTTGCGGATCAATAAATTATTACTTCTAAAAGATATATAGGATATTTAGTATATTCAAAGTAAACAATATATCAAAACACGGATCCATCATAACTATCGTCCAGGGTAGTTTTGTGTTGGAATCTATGACTATTGTTGAAGGGAACAAAAAACTGGGATGTTAGCTTTTTTTAGTTTGAAGACCACATTGACTTGAGTATTTGTTTTCAGAAGGGGCAAATTTTTTTAAAACAGAGACCTAGATAATGAATTTTATACTATTCTACTTGTCTTTTAAAATCTAGATTCCTGGATTAACCTAATGCATATTACATAATTTGCACACTCATAATATGTAGCTATATTTATGATCTTCAATAGTTGTAGTAACAGGTACAGCGTAACCATTGCGATGAGAAAATCTCATCAATAAATTAGACAGAATCCAACTTTCAAAAATGTCCAGTAGAGTGGAATATAATTTTATACATTATTTTCAATCATAAAGTAAGTTTTCTTTTACAAATTTTAAATGCAGTAATAACAAATAATGAGGTATGAATCCTGTGATTAGTTTTTTATTTGTTTAAAGTTTCTTCATTGTAATAGTAAGACGAGTGGAATCAGAACAGGAGGTATTTAGGACTTGAGCTCTTATCGAAACCAAAATAATAATAACTTGAACTTTACATAGATAACTGCAGTTTTTATAATAATGAAATAAATACATATTTTAAGCTATAAATAAATAAAATCTCTTAACATAAAAACTTTTTATTTAAATTCTATTCTGCATTTTGATTGCAAAGCAATCATCTTCAGAGGAAATTACTAGCTATAAACTAAGACTAACCTTAAATGAGAATTTAAATAAAAAGTTTAAAAAAAAATTAATCTCATAGTAATTTCCTCTGAAGATGATTTATTTCCAATGGAAAAGTACATTAAGTTTGTTAAGAGGCTTTGTTTTTTATAAAAAAAAAAAAACACCAAAGTTGCTTCAAGTTATTATTAAATAAATATTATTTAAATAAGTTACTATCAAACGTTTTGTATTACGAATCAATTAAAAAAAAAAAACAGTTTAAAGTAGGTTTAATATAAAGTTGAGTTATATCTTTTAAGATACTGTTTTGCTTAGTTTTAATTCAGAAGATGGTCATTCAGTTCTAACGATTGAAGACAGTTCACTACATTCTGCGAGCAATGCACACGTGGAAATAGATGAGAGTTAATGAACTATTAGTAGACTAAAAACCTAATTAAAATTGACAGACCCAACTGAAAATTTTCCTTTTAACTTAAGTTACTTAAACGTACTTTGAAATAAGAACAAAGTGATTTTAAAAGTAGCGAGCGATAAATAGTCGTTAAAATTTGGAAAAATATAAATATAACCTAAGTTTGCAAACATCAAAATGAATAAATTGATCGTTTCTTTATAAAACAGAGCACTATTTTAGACTACATTAAATTACTATGTATATCTACCTATTTTACCGTCTAGCAAATAGTAACTGGTTATAAATAGGTTTAATTATAATAAAATAATAACTTTGTTTATGCTAACGTAGAATGCAGTAACCGGTTATCTTAACTTTTGGTATAGCCGGATGTTATGGACGCCAACTGCTTCACTTCATTATCATTTTACTTTAATATTAAGAAACTGAATTTATAGCTTTAATTTAAAAATAATACCTTTAATAATCTCATTATTAAAAGGTGTCTAACAGTATAGTAATATGGTATAATTACAATGGTAATTGCTTAACAAATAAGTATGGTTCTACATAAAGTTTATGTTAATATCACTATAATAAACGCCATATATTAAGTTTCAACCACTATTTATGATTGTGACATTTAAAATAATTTTCTTCCCGTATAGAATTTAATTTTAAGTGTAATATGTAAAAGCGAATAAATTCAAAGTTGCCCCAATAATTAATAACTGTTACCATTATCAACTGTAGATTAGCGAGCTGATCGGTCACGAATTTAATGTTAGTTCTGACAAAACATTTTAGGCGTAATTGATAACATTTAAGCTATGATCTAAGGAGAAAAATTTAATTTACTGGTATTATATAATGCTACGTTTCGATCATTGGTATTCAAAGGTTAAGAGGTTTTGGTACAAAAGGAATAAAATTCTCCATCCAGAAGATTATAAAGTTTCTTATTAATCTTTTATAGGTTACAAAAATTACTTTCATTTAAATTGTTTTGTTTCAAACTACAATTTTGGTTAAGAAGTAGCAAATAATTTAAACGTTCATATGGAAATTTAGATATTATACCTTTAAGATAGTGTTACTTAAATGTACTTAACAGAGAGTTTAGAGTCGTTATAAATATGCCTATACAATAAAAGAATTCAATGTAGCTAGCTTCGTTAGCCATTGGTTTACTTGGTTTGCTATGTTTCGTCTACTGACAGGACCACGAATAGTTTGGCCTTTCGTCACCGCGGGGGGATAACGGGGACACACAAGTGATCCAGATAATGAGGGTATTTTTATTTCAAGCATGATGCCTGCACATAAAAGAAAGATATATATTATAACATAAAGTACGAGGCTTTAGATTAAATTCAGTTAGTTGCTAAAATAAATATCTATAGGATTTAGCAAAGAAAGACGAATAGTTTTCTAGTGCGGACAAAGCAGGTACCATGTCATTATTCTTTCCCAGGAAAGCTATAAGTTGAGTCCGGCAACCATAGACAATAGAGAAGGGTTCATAGTGCTTCAGACGGGAAATCCAGCGGCCGATATAGCCTGGGAAAATAACCGTGTACCGTTAGGTTTAGCTAATTGTAGAACTATGGGAAACTTACAAAGAACGTATTGGTGGTAGTGGGAAAGATTAGATTTTGAATAAAAACTAAATGATCGGGAGTTTAGGAGGAATTTTGAGGAGAGTCTCAGAGGAAGATGGATTGGTGGGGTCCAGGATGGAAGTGTTGTAAAGGGAGAAATTGATTAAATTAATTAAAGAGTTTTTTTATAAGTAAAATTTAAAAAGTGTGACGTAAAATTGGTTTTTTGAAATATAAAGTAAGTTTTTTTGTGTGTCAAGTGTAAGTGCAGAAGGTAATAACCAAGACCAGGGTTCCAGGAACTCTTCAGCACAATACGTATTATTTGAATATAAGTGTAGCCAACAGACATCTATCTTTTAGTTTAGATCAAATTTTAATTTCATCAAAATTTATAAAAATTATTCTAGTTTCACCATTTCTATTTTAAAAGCAAAGTTCCCGTAATAGCGACCCGAGAGCAAGAATAAAATTTTAATACTGTTTTTTTTGTTATGTTATTTTATTAGAAATCTAAAGCCTCAGAAGTCCACCATTTATCATTGTAATATTAGTTAAGATATCAATCCTGTCACTGCAAAATATTAATATAAATTTGGAATAATGTGTAGAGTTAATTGAAGAGAATAAATGCGAGTGATGTTTAAAAATTGATAAGATTGTTAATTCTTTATAAACCTGAAGGTGTGACATTAGATAGGTAAGGTAAATAAATAACATTTAAATATAAATTGAATTATAACAAAAGTTACGTTATAATATATATATATATATATATATATATATATATATATATATATATATATAAATATATATATATATATATATAAATATATATATATATATATATATATATATATATATATATATATATATATATATATATATTTCTATCTTTCCGAGATCCGGAAAGCTTTTTATACTATCTATTTAATTGCATTCATCATGTTTACATAAATGCACTTCGCGATGATTTTAATTAAATCATATAATTTTAATCTGTTTCGAATTAGTAGTTTCGAATAAACTAGCTAGAATGCATGCTCATATTATTCCTATGCTTTGTTTGGCATGAAAACATAAATAGGTCTACTTCTGTCAAATTTCGAACTTATTTTCATAGTTTTAATTTTGATTGATTAAAATTGTATTTTAAAATTTAGAATACTTCTTCCAGCCATTTGGAAATAATAAGTAGTTTAATAATATAACTATGTAGTAATTAAATGTTTAATAACATATTTATAACGTTATATAAAGGAATACACAAGGAAATCAAAATTCCAGCCGCTCCAAGGGGAGAACGACTTTGCGTTCCAGGAAACCATAGCTGGAGTAAAGTATTAGGCATAATAATATATCTCTACCTTAAGCCATTTCCTCGAGGTTATCCAATAGTGAAATTATATTACTTGGAATATACTGACAGTCGCATACATCTTCAAAAGACAACACTATTTTTTATGTGTTATGTGAAAACTAATGTAAGAGAACAGCAAATTATAAATATTTTATATACAGTAAACTCCCGATTATCCGTGGGTGGATTAACTGGTTTGCGGATTATCCGGGGTCTGCCATTGTTTTACAAATATCCAATTTTTATTCCAATCAGATTCATTATTTTTTTTTTTTAACCGCTCAACGCGGCACAATATCCGGTAAAAACAACGATCATAAAAATAAACTAAGCTATCTCAAATAACGCAAGGATAAACGATAACTGTCCTGTCAGACTGAATGAACCAACTCGAGTTGGGAACAGACTACTGTATATAAGAGACAATGACAAAATGCTTGGACACCCGGAAACCTAATGTGTATCATAAGATTGTAAACAAATGTCAGCTAATCTCGGCTATAAATAGTCTAGGACGTGACATACGCATTATCCATGTCTGTCATATACTTTATCGATCTTTATATCTTAACTCCGAGTTAAACGCTAAGTGGTTATTATACTAAAATAAGCAGTAGGTAGTTTGAATTTTTATGCGTTATTTTTATTTCTCTGTCTTTTTTATTGAATTTTATTTTTGTCATACAGTATTTTATCATTTGTATTAGTTGATATTTTATGTAAATTTCCTTTTTTTTTGTTGTAAACCGATAAATAAAACAACATTTTAATGTCTAATGCACTGTTTTAATGTCCCAAATAAACCTGTATATGGTAGAAATAAAATTTTTGAGATGAAAACAACGGACACAATAATTAGAGCAAGACGACTCTTCCCTGTGCGACAAAATGGTTCTTAACGAACTTAGATGGCACATTAAAGCTAAATCAATGCTCACAAAAAAGTGACAGATGTTTTTGTTAAAAAGTGAAGTATTATGTGTAAAGGATATTACATATGTAGATACATACTTACTTTTGACATATACTTATGTACGTATTGTAAATAGTTAGACATATAAATGTACATGTTATAATCCGTCATATACATCGACATTTTAAATTATTTTCTGTATTTATTTTGTCCTCTGAAGATTATTTGTGAATTGCATTAACCGGGGTCATTATTTGTGTAACTTATGGTATAATAATCGATTATCGATTGTTTTGCGTATTCTTTGTTCATAGCGGATTATCCGGGGAATCTGTTATCCGGCGTTGCCGGACCACCCTATTCCACGGATAATCGGGAGTTTACTGTACTTGATAAAAATTTTAAAATTAAAAAAAACTTTATGAAATGAGAATATGAGAGATATAACACACACACATTGAAGGAGACGTCTTATTGAATATTATTATTAGTAAAACATCTTATTAACTAATAATAATTTATCATTGAGTATGATTGTTAGTTATTAACAACACAAGATTGTTTGGATTGGAGTTTATCTCTTAAAAAATTCAACGCAAGTAGTATAAATAAACTTTTTGCGTTGATTTGAATTGTTTGTTTACTTTTGAAAATTTTCTGATGACCCCACCCAATGCCACAAATAGTCAGGAGCCTAGCGCATTCTCACTTTAAGTAACTCATCTTACTTTAATTGAATCAATACATCTTTTTCATTAAAGCCTAATCGAAAAGCTCACCTTAAAAACATATTTAATTTTTAAAATATGTCGAAGTAATAAAAGATATATAAAGTTGGAAATCATTAAGTTTTTTTGTTTCTTTTGTAGTTTTTATTGTATCAGCTAATAATGGCAACTAGTGGCTAAGAGGGATAAGAACTTTAGTAGTATTAAGGTATGGATAATACCTTCTGGTAGAAGGTATAAGAGGCATTGCGTGTCCAGGATTAGGTGACGTATTCTCTAACGTGTTCATAGAGATGTTTCTACTCCCAGGCGCGTATCCAAGGGGGGGGGGGGGGGCGATGGGGAGATCGCCTCCCAACCCTCAAGAACTTTGGGTTAAAAATCGACAATATATTATTAAATTAGGACTTTCTATTAAATTAGACTTTTACTTAAGTTAATTCGTAAATAAATCCGAAGTTAATTCGTAATTAAACGAATTAATAATAAATTCGTTTTATTGTAAATTAAAAATAAAATTTTAATTTTTAACTTGAAAATGTGACGCGTTCCCTCGGCATACCCTCGTAAACGTGTAAACGTTTTAACAACAGATAGCGCTAGTGAAGCTTTGTCTCGAACACAAACAAACTCCAGGAAAGCTCCTGGACCAGACACCATCACCAACACAACGCTAAAAAACCTCACGGAAAAAGCGATCATTTATCTGTCAAACATCTATAATGCTATACTCCGAACACAACACTTCCTGGACGCTTGGAAGGAGGCCATGATCTTGGTCTTCCCCAAACCGGGAAAAGACCACAACAAACCTGATTCATATAGACCGATAAGCTTGTTGAATACGATGGGCAAGGTATTTGAAAAAATTTTGCTCAAACGTATCAACAAGCATATCCACACACACAACATACTGAGGCCAGAGCAATTTGGCGTTAGGACAAAACACTCGGCTACGCATCAGCTGATGAGAGTGGTGGAGCATGCAACCAAGGGTTTCAACAATTACTGCTCGACTGGGGTAGTCTTCCTGGACATTGAAAAGGCCTTTGACTGGGTCTGGCACAACGATCTCTTAGCGAAACTTCGTCACTAAGGCTTTCCAGACGGGCTCATACACCTAGTTAGCCCATACCTGTCCAACCGTAAGTTTAGGGTTGATGTAGATCAAGCTCAATCTACACTACGGACTATACGGGCCGGAGTCCCTCAGGGCTCAATTATTGGGCCCGTATTGTTCAACATCTACATCAACGACATACCGACAACACTCAACACACAAGTGGCCATATTTGCAGATGACACCGCGTTATCCGCTCAGTCATGGAAACCACATCTAATACACTTATATTTACAGGACCACCTTACAGTACTAGAATCATGGCTGAGCTACTGGAGAGTTAAGGTGAACGTGGCCAAGTGCCAGGCTTTGCTTCTCTCCAAACGTAGGACACACCAACTCAACACACCTCTAAAACTATTTGGCGAGGACATTCACTGGGGGAACCAGGTCAAATATCTGGGAGTCATACTCGACAGAGGCCTGACTTGGGACCCTCACATTACCAACACGTTAAAAAAAGCAACAATTAGATTAACACAACTATATCCTATGCTTAACAGAACAAGCCCACTTTCACTACGGGCGGCCACTACTATATACGTATCTATGTTGCGCAGCATACTCACTTACGCATCACCCGTCTGGGGCCATGCAGGTAACACACGCACACGCAGACTACAGTTATTCCAAAACAAGGTTTTGCGAATAATCACGAAGGCACCTAGATGTACAAGATTAACACTGCTTCACACTGACTTAAAAGTGCCTTTCATCAAACAACACCTCCGACACTTAGCAACAAAGTTCTACAAACAGGCTCACGCACATACAACATCAACACTCATTTCCTCACTGGGTAGATATGACCCCACCCACGACACACACAGACGGCCGCTGTCCTTACTGACAGCCTAGCTCACACCATACCACCAAAATAAAATATACATACTAATAAATTCTGCTTCACAGTTATGTTCCAGGTGACGCAGAGGCACATCTCTAGGGCCGCAGCTTAGCCCCAACGGAAGTAATAATTTGATTGCATGCCTTTTCAGTTTCGAGTAGGCAGCAGAAAAAGAGGTGCATGCCATTCCTGCCATAGACTCACTAACAAGGTATTTGCAAGGTAATACCTCTCCTTATTCCATAGCATAAGGTGATCCAAGCCCCCAGGGTTCCTGCATGATCTGTCACGGGATTTTTCCTGGCAGGGTTTCTTTCTTGCCAGGTTTTTTTCATCCCGCTCTTAGCGCGACACTTACCGTACTGTTTCATTTCACTATCTCCTGATTCTCCATGGAAAGAGCTTATGAGCTTGGTACATGGGCAATCAATCCCGTTTCCTTCATTCGCGGTAGGGATACTAACCGCATGCGCATGTGAGACGGAGGTAGCTCGCTAGAGGTTGCCTGCCACGATGGCTGGGCGGGTTTTGGGGGCTCAGACCCGGGTAAAAAAATGCCGTTTTACAAGAAACAGTAAGCGTTAAAAAACATATGATTTTTAATATGTAATTTTGCAAGCGTAATATTCGCAGTTGACTCCGGAATTGTTCGTGTTGGAAGAATAACTACTTATATTAATTAATAAACCATTTTTATAATAATAGCTTATTATGAAATTAATAATATTCTCTAGCCATAAGTGTTATCGAAACTGGAATAATTATTTATTAAAAAGTCTAATTTGCTACGAATCTTTATCACGTTACCGATTTCTAACGCAAGCGTAGAAAGAACTTTTTCTATTCTATGTTTTTACATACGCGCGCGCGCGCGCGAGCACACACACACACACACACACACACACACATATTATATATATATATATATATATAATGCATCGATCGCCCCCCCCCCCCCCCCCCAAAGCAAGTCGCTGGATACGCGCCTGTACTCCTTACACCCCTTTTAAGATGGAAGAAGAAGAGTGTGGATTAAAGTAGTAGTAAAGATCATGATGATCCCCTGAACTGAAAATAAAAGAAGAACGTGGCATTTCATAAGCATGGTCGCTTCTTGAATTAGACCAGCTCTCAACCAATGTTTTGAGGGAAAATAAAACATTTCCAGTCAAAACATTTCCCTTCCCTTTTAAGGTTAAGGCATTGTTTAGGAAAGGTTGGCTATTAACCGGTCTTTTACGATATTACGTCAGATTCAAACAGTCTCTAAATTTGGCATCTACAATTAATAAATAAGTTTCAAACAAGTTCCCTTATAATAAATAAGTTCTACTCCATTGTTTAAAAGCCTATATGTTCGTTCCCATTGTAGATTTAGGTGTCGCTTGTTCGGTTTAGTTGCTTGTATTAATCATTTAATATCCCTTTGCAGCAATTTGCGAATTAATGCTGTATGTTTTAGGCCATAATTAATTAATGTTTACAATGAAAGAAATCTAAGTCCAACTTGTTACCAGACGTGATTAGGAGACAATTGTTTAATTTAAAGATCGCCCGTAAGAAACCTTGGCCGTCAGCTACTTTACTGTCCTACTTCCGAGAAATAACTAAATACGACAATCAGTTCTTACTGCTGTCTCGCCAAATTGTATAACAAGTGATACAACGTTAAAGTTAAAACAAGGAGAAGTATTAAAATATTTAATAATGAATTAGAATATCACCTTTTTCTTGTGAGGTCTTTGCAGGTATTTTTTTTCTTTTTGTAATTCAGTTGCTAAACAAAAGCTCAGTCATAACAACCACTTTGTATATAAAAAAATTGAATAATCACTTCGCACAAATAAAGAAATTCCAATGACGCAATAACACAAATTCACTGCGTCAGTACTATTTAGTTTCAGCAAACATCTAATTCATCAAATTGTATAATCAAAACTGCAACATTTTGTTATATCAGTTTTATTTTAAATTACATAAATTATCATAGTATTGTAGCTATTATTTTCAAAAATACATTTATTATTTTTTTAAAGTAAGTTATCATAGTATATAGTTTATATAGGCCCTAATGATATTTATAAAATTATCAAGTTCCTTAAACTTGATTAGTGACCTGTTTTTTAAAGAAAAATTGATAGAACGAGAGTAAACAATTTAGTATACTGTACTTAGATTGGTTTTGGATTGAATATTTCAAATCAAAGCATTAAAAATCTTTATACAGTGGCGCTTTGTTGCGGCATCTTTAGGTACTGTTGTACAGCTCAATGTTAATTACAGAACTTGCCAATTTCATTGTACGTATATTGCTAGTAATATTTTTATTTAAAAAAAGGTTTCGATATATTTAAAGTGGAGTATTTATTGCAGAAATGATCAATACTAGTGAGAGTAGAGAGCATCTATCATATTCTAGTGCGAGTCTTGGTTATGATTTTAACTTCGTATAAACTTAATTAATCACTTAAAAATATGAAATTGAAATTTATTATCGATTCACAGATGAATCAGAAAGGAAAAGTTGCAAGGAAATATGTTTTAATGAAATTACTGAAGATTGTAACCATATACCAATAATTAAACTAAAATATAATTTTGCACTGGCTTTCTATCTGTGACGAAATAAATCCCCTATACGAAATGTAAGAAAAACAATCTATAAAAGTGTAAAGAATAGCTTTTCAAGTGAACTAACCATCTGCAAGAACTTTAGAAAAGCAGGGTATAAATTTATCAATTTTTATTAATATAAAGTAACCCAAATGAAAATGTTCATTAAACTAATATAAAACCTGAATCTATAGGATTCAACCACCGCGACTAATTACATAGTGGTTGTATGGAAGTATCAAAAATAGATGATTTTATTTTTGTATTTTTAATATGTTATATAAAACAACAAATGAATATAGTAGACGACTATATTTTAAAGAATATAGTAGATGACTATGGCCAGTGATTTATCTAGTCACAATTTTTTTTTTCAAATAATGAGAACAGATGATATAGTAAGTCATCAAAAAGTCAAGTCAATAACAAAGTAGCTCCAATTTCTTGAATATTTATTAAGTTTATACCTAACTCCCGATCTATATTGTTTATCTACTGATGTTGTATGGAGAAGATGAAAAATTTGAAGGTAATTAACACTGGTCATGACTGGTGCAAATTTCATGTTTAATTTGCTCAGTGGTAAATAAAACTGAGTAGACTCTGTACAGTATTTATGTATTTTATAGATGCTTCGACAACCTATCTTTTAACGATATCAATGACCTCTCTTGTAGCCTCTCTCTTACAACATTCTCCTTAAATGACCTCTCTTAAAGCGTCTCTCTTACAACGTTCTCCTTAAATGACCTTTCTTACAGCGTCTCTCTTATAACGTTCTCCTTAAATGACCTTTCTTACAGGGTCTCTCTTATAACGTTTTCCTTAAATGACCTTTCTTTCAGGGTCTCTCTTATAACGTTTTCCTTAAATGACTTTCTTATAGCGCCTCTCTTATAACGTTCTTTTTAAATGACCTTTCTTACAGGGTTTCTCTTATAACGTTTTCCTTAAATGAGTTTCTTATAGCGCCTCTCTTATAACGTTCTCCTTAAATGACCTTTCATATAGCGTCTCTCTTATAACGTTCTCCTTAAATGGCTTTTCTTACAGCGTCTCTCTTATAACGTTCTCCTTAAATGACCTTTCTTACAGGGTCTCTCTTATAACGTTTTCCTTAAATGACTTTCTTATAGCACCTCTCTTATTATTTTCTCCTTAAATGATATTTCTTATAGCGACTCTCTTATAACGCTCTCCTTAAATGGCTTTTCTTACAGCGTCTCTCTTATAACGTTCTCCTTAAATGATCTTTCTTACAGGGTCTCTCTTATAACGTTTTCCTTAAATGACTTTCTTATAGCGCCTCTCTTATTACGTTCTCCTTAAATGATATTTCTTATAACGACTCTCTTATAACGCTCTCCTTAAATGTTATTAAATACAAACAAATAGTTTGTGACCTTGAATAATTAATTAAGTTCTCTTATTGTTTCAAACCCATACAAAGAAATATTTCATCAATCAGTTAAATTTAGTCTTGTCTATTTTGGAACATTTTTTACTGTTTTAAAATTGTAACAATCTTCAAATTTCAATTTGAAGGCCCAAGCACTAATGCTACCTTTGCTTAACCAGAGAACCTTTATAATGCCTACTGGTGAGCAAGAAAAAAATTAAGTTTTATTTTTAAAATGATTTCTTTGATAGTTATTTTACAGTTTTAAAAATATTGTTTTTCAAAATTCGTTAAAACGTTTAATAAAATGTAAAATTTTAAAACTCCTCTTTTCAGGAACTCACATCATGCAAGTTTGTCTTTTGGAATCAAGACTCTTTAAACATTAAAAAAATTCTTAATCCATCATGCTACTTAAAACTCAAGTATTTTTAGGCTAAATGGCTGGCTATAATTTTTCAAAAATATTTTCCTTTTCATAATTTTATAGAATTTCCAATCATTGTAGTGGATTTGTATCTGTTAATGATGAACTCAAAAATAATAAAATCAGGGGAACATAAAAAATATTAAAAAAAAAATTTAATAGTAATAACGGATAACCTTGTTTTGTTCTCATCGATTGTCGATAAGTATTAATTTTGCTGCTGTAGAACGTGGGTTTTACCACTCCACAAACGCAAAACTTACACACACACACACACACACACACACACACACACACACACACACACACACACACACACACACACACACACACACACACACACACACACACACACCCACGCACGCACGCACACACACAGAGACACACTCACACACACACACTCTCTCACACACACACACACACACACACACACACACACACACACACACTCTCTCTCTCTCTCTCTCACACACACAAACACAAACACAAAACACAGCCCAAATAAGCTTCTTTAGAATGTTTACACAAAAGGTAAATATTTTTCAAAGTGTAGAGGTAATAATAAATGTTCATGTAATTATAAAAAGTAAACGAAAAGTTGCCATTAAACAGGATAAATTAGGAAATGTTGTAAATAGGTAACACTTGTGTAAGAACTGTACACCTAAACCAACATAGCTACCATTAATTACCAGAACAATAAAAATGATTCACGTAATGTTTTGTCGTTAAATTTTGGCGGATTTAAATTAACGTTTTCTGTTGATAAACAAAGTTGTAACCCAGTGTCCAGTAAAAAAATTGTAAACAAATTTTGATCTATAGTTCACCTATATTTAAAAAGTTTTACAACTAAAAAACTTAAAAAGATTGTATGTTAAGAAGCCAATTTTACCTCTTGCTTCAAAAATCATAAATACTGCTGAAACTAGAAATGTTAGCGATGCGTAAACATGTGTTAACAGGCAACCGATGTATTCTTTTCCTGCCATTGAATAGGGACACAAACAATGGCTAGATTGTTTTTGGTAAGTCTTATTAACATTAATATAAATATTTCTTATCATTCTCAGTCTTCTCTAAAGTTAAAACAATAGATTTGAAAGAAATATATTCTGTAAGTGAGGAGAATCACAACTATGTGTATTTTATTTTGTATGAACTTATTGTCAGTATATGTAAGAAGAATGTTCGATCAGTAAACATGTTATATATGAAATATTTGCTGGTTATTTTTCAGAAATTATTTTATAGGCTACAAGAAAATTAACATTATTTTCATTTATATTAGCTTTTTTTAAAAATTTTAATAAATCTTAGAAACAGGTAGTATTTTTAGATAAAGTTTCTAAAAGGATATTGAAGAACTAAAAGCTATTCAACATGAAGATAAGAATATTATGTCAAAGTCTTTTTCAAACATGTTTCAAAACTATGTATAGATTGTAGAGTGGAAAGTTAAAATTTTCTGCAAAACATTGATATATTGCTGATTAAGTTCGCCTTAAGTTAATAGTATTTTTAATCTATTTCCTATTTATTAATATTGTTCTAAAACAAAATTTTTTTTCGCAGTTTCACTCTTTAAAAAAATATCTGTATAATATTTTTGTAAACTGTAACACAACTACTATTAGGACTAATAGTAAGTTTTTTGGCTAACTGAAGTTCGAATTATACAATGAGCACTAAGTACAAACATAAGTGTCGTGATGTTGATTTATTAAATTTAGAAAAAGTTTAGTTCCAATTTTTTTTACAAAAAAAACTCATTTTCAGACTAATTCAATTATATCTTTTCAATTATTAACATTGTCTATAATATCTGATGTTTAATATAAAGTTTGAGATTTACAGATAATTAGTTCTATTAAAATAAACAACGATTTTTACAAAATTATTTTTTACAATATTATTTTGAATAAAGTTGTCTTCTTCTTCATAATCATCATCTTCATCATCCCCACCACCCCCAACGCCACCGCTGCTACCGTCGCCATAATCATCATCAACATCGTGACCATCATTGTCATTATTATCATGACCATCACCATCATCATTTGCGTATGTGTTAATATGCAAGTGTTATGCTAGAAATTGTTTAAAAAATACTTATTGAAATCCTTTTCAGGTTATGTTTGTGGTAATCCTCGCAGAAGGAATGGCGATTCTTCCCATTTTGAGACCTATAACTGGAGCTATTTTTAATTCAGTAAACAAAATGCTGAGTTTTCCGTATAATCAACAATATTATCAACCTAATTATCAAAAAGGTACTAACTATAAATCCAACAGATATTTTGGAAGCAGTTTCAATAAAAACCAGAATGCATTTGGACTTTTATCAGCAAATAAACCTAGCAACAACAGTTTTGTTCCTAACACAAATAATTCTATTTCAGGTTAGATCAAAGCTTGATGAAAATTTGCAGTTTGAATGTAAATTAAAAGACAGTAACAAAATTAAAATAAGTTGACAGATGAAATATTTTGAATTTTGCTTTTAAATATGTAATTAAGTTATATTAAAAAGTTTACACTACTACTTTGAATCTTTTCAAAGAATTTGACTAACATTTTAAAACAAATTTCGAAGCAATTAAAATTGTTTTACAAAGAGTGAGTAGTATTTAAAATGATTGTTCAAATAAAATGTCATTTGGTTTCTTCATCTTTTGCCTTTAAGCCTTTTATTGGACGATTACTTGGTTGTTTTGTTGATGCCATCAACTTGCGGATCTCATTTTTCCGGAGGTGTTAATGGAAGTAACCGACTCTATATAATAAATGTTTTGTGATAAATAGTTTATAATTTTATATTATAACAATATACTAATATATTATATATTTATTTATTATATAATATTATAAGACGTTATCAGTTAAAAACGTTTCTAAAACATTCTTAGAAAAGATGTAGGCTACATAGCTGTAAAGGTACGTTTACTTCTAAATATGTAAATAGTGGAGATTTTTTAATCCTAACCTCAAGATGAGTGATAAAACTATGAAATATCCAACATTTGAATTATCAAACACTATCCACTGAATTTTTTAAAACAATAAACTCGAATATGGCATTAGGTACCCCTCATTAGGGTTTTGAAATGCCTAACGGTAGAATCAGCACACTAATATTATATATTATAAGATAAAACTACTGAAATGCGCAACAACTATAACATCACATCGCTTCTGTTATATTACGAAATAAAATTGTTTAAATAATAATTTAAATTCGTTATTATATATTACTATTAAACACGGTTATTGTTTGGTGCCAAATCTGTATTTTGAACAGATTAAAATTGACAAAAAAATTTCCGGATTTCACAAACAACAAAAACTCACTGAAGTACTCAATAAATTGACTTATAACTTAAAAAAAATTACTAATTTACAATTTTAAATCCTACAATTGTATTACACCAGGTAGTTCCATCGGTAAAACCATCACAAGTTCTCTTAACAATAAATGGTTATTTTTTTAGCTACGAACATACACTTTTGTTATATTATATATGTTCACAGTTATAAATGTTGCATTATGTATGTAAGATGTTGAAAACTACACAACAGGATTACTAGTAGTTAAATTTTGATTTATGAAGTACTTCGTATTTTTGTCTGTTTTTTCAACTTTTATCAGTGATCAAAGTCTTTAGGTCACCACTATGCAAAAAAGTTTAATTTGAAACGTTGGGCTGGCTCCACTGAATTCAGTGTTCAATATCATAGAACCTGCCTCTAACGTGGATGGATCATTCTTCTGGTTGACGTCATTATGTTTTTCAGCAAACGATTGTGGTAAATCGTCAGCACGCCACAAAATTATGGGTTTTTTATTATAAGAAAAGCAAATAATGTAGTCAAATTAAATCTGAAAGAAAAGTACACATTATGAGAAGGAAAAGGGTGGAAGAAGGGTACTCAAGAGGAAAACTGAATCCAAGGTTGGCAATATAGCATCAGCATGAAATCCATTTCTTAATGAAATGGAGTTTGTAACTAAGAAAGCAATTTGAATATTTTTCTTACAAAACTCCATCTCTTTATGTAACTGTGATAGGCCTAAATGTCCAATATATATAGGAGTCCACTAGCATGACACTACTAGCGCAGCTACTATGCTATTTCTACCTTCTAACATTAGGAGTCACTTGACTCGGTCCCCTAGCATGACATTATTAGGACAGTTATTCCATATAGTCACCATGTTCCTGCATTACAGTACCTTGAATCGGTCCCTTAAAATGACATTACTAGGACAGTTATTCCATGTAGTCACCATGTGCCTGCATTACAGTACCTTGAATCGGTCCCTTAAGACGACATTACTAGGACAGTTATTCCATATAGTCACCATGTTCCTGCATTACAGTACCTTGAATCGGTCCCTTAAGACGACATTACTAGGACAGTTATTCCATATAGTCACCATGTTCCTGCATTAGAGTACCTTGAATCGGTCCTTTAAGATCACATTACTAGGACAGTTATTCCATATAGTCACCATGTTCCTGCATTACAGTACCTTGAATCGGTCCCTTAAGATGACATTACTAGGACAGGTATTCCATGTAGTCACCATGAACCTGCATTACAGTACCTTGAATAGGTCCCTTAAGATGACATTACTAGGACAGGTATTCCATGTAGTCACCATGTTCCTGCATTACAGTACTTGAATAGGTCCTTTAAGATAACATTACTAGGACAGATATTCCATGTAGTCACCATGTTCCTGCATTACAGTACCTTGAATCGGTCCCTTAAGATGACATTACTAGGACAGTTATTCCATGTAGTCACCATGTTCCTGTATTACAGTACCTTGAATCGGTCCCTTAAGATGACATTACTAGGACAGTTATTACATATAGTCACCATGTTCCTGCATTACAGTACCTTGAAACGGTCCCTTAAGATCACATTACTAGGAGAGGTATTCCATGTAGTCACCATGTTCCTGCATTACAGTACCTTGAATCGGTCCCTTAAGATGACATTACTAGGACAGTTATTCCATATAGTCACCATGTTCCTGCATTACAGTACCTTGAATCGGTCCCTTAAGATCACATTACTAGGACAGGTATTCCATGTAGTCACCATGTTCCTGCATTACAGTACCTTGAATAGGTCCCTTAAGATGACATTACTAGGACAGTTATTCCATGTAGTCACCATGTTCCTGCATTACAGTACCTTGAATCGGTCCCTTAAGATCACATTACTAGGACAGTTATTCCATATAGTCACCATGTTCCTGTATTACAGTACCTTGAATCGGTCCCTTAAGATGACATTACTAGGACAGTTATTCCATATAGTCACCATGTTCCTGCATTACAGTACCTTGAATCGGTCCCTTAAGATGACATTACTAGGACAGGTATTCCATGTAGTCACCATGTTCCTGCATTACAGTACCTTGAATAGGTCCCTTAAGATGACATTACTAGGACAGTTATTCCATGTAGTCACCATGTTCCTGCATTACAGTACCTTGAATCGGTCCCTTAAGATGACATTACTAGGACAGGTATTCCATGTAGTCACCATGAACCTGCATTACAGTACCTTGAATAGGTCCCTTAAGATGACATTACTAAGACAGGTATTCCATGTAGTCACCATGTTCCTGCATTACAGAACCTTGAATAGGTCCCTTAAGATGACATTACTAGGACAGGTATTCCATGTAGTCACCATGAACCTGCATTACAGTACCTTGAGTAGGTCCCTTAAGATGACATCACTAGGACAGGTATTCCATGTATCACCATGAACCTGCATTACAGTACCTTGAATAGGTCCCTTAAGATGACATTACTAGGACAGGTATTCCATGTAGTCACCATGTTCCTGCATTACAGTACCTTGAATCGGTCCCTTAAGATGACATTACTAGGATAGTTATTCCATGTAGTCACCATGTTCCTGCATTACAGTACCTTGAATCGGTCCCTTAAGATGACATTACTAGGACAGGTATTCCATGTAGTCACCATGTTCCTGCATTACAGTACCTTGAATCGGTCCCTTAAGATGACATTACTAGGATAGGTATTCCATGTAGTCACCATGAACCTGCATTACAGTACCTTGAATAGGTCCCTTAAGATGACATTACTAGGACAGGTATTCCATGTAGTCACCATGTTCCTGCATTACAGTACCTTGAATCGGTCCCTTAAGATGACATTACTAGGACAGTCATTCCATGTAGTCAACATGTTCCTGCATTACAGTACCTTGAATAGGTCCCTTAAGATGACATTACTAGGACAGGTATTCCATGTAGTCACCATGAACCTGCATTACAGTACCTTGGATCGGTCCCTTAAGATGACATTACTAGGACAGGTATTCCATGTAGTCACCATGAACCTGCATTACAGTACCTTGAGTAGGTCCCTTAAGATGACATCACTAGGACAGGTATTCCATGTATCACCATGAACCTGCATTACAGTACCTTGAATCGGTCCCTTAAGATGACATTACTAGGATAGTTATTCCATGTAGTCACCATGTTCCTGCATTACAGTACCTTGAATCGGTCCCTTAAGATGACATTACTAGGACAGGTATTCCATGTAGTCACCATGTTCCTGCATTACAGTACCTTGAATCGGTCCCTTAAGATGACATTACTAGGACAGATATTCCATGTAGTCACCATGAACCTGCATTACAGTACCTTGAATAGGTCCCTTAAGATGACATTACTAGGACAGGTATTCCATGTAGTCACCATGTTCCTGCATTACAGTACCTTGAATCGGTCCCTTAAGATGACATTACTAGGACAGTCATTCCATGTAGTCAACATGTTCCTGCATTACAGTACCTTGAATAGGTCCCTTAAGATGACATTACTAGGACAGGTATTCCATGTAGTCACCATGTTCCTGCATTACAGTACCTTGAATCGGTCCCTTAAGATGACATTACTAGGACAGGTATTCCATGTAGTCACCATGAACCTGCATTACAGTACCTTGAATAGGTCCCTTAAGATGACATTACTAGGACAGTTATTCCATGTAGTCACAATGTTCCTGCATTACAGTACCTTGAATAGGTCCCTTAAGATGGCATTACTAGGATAGTTATTCCATGTAGTCACCATGTTCCTGCATTACAGTACCTTGAATCGGTCCCTTAAGATCACATTACTAGGACAGGTATTCTATGTAGTCACCATGATCCTGCATTACAGTACCTTGAATCGGTCCCTTAAGATGACATTACTAGGACAGGTATTCCATGTAGTCCCCATGATCCTGCATTACAGTACCTTGAATCGGTCCTTTAAGATGACATTACTAGGACAGTTATTTAATGTGGTCACCATGTTCCTGCATTATAGTACCTTGACTCGGTCTACTTGGATGAAATAACTAGCGTAGTGTTTCCACCTAACCATTATGTTCCGGCATTACAATAACTTGAGTCGGTCACTTAGGATGGCATTACTAGCGCAAGTATAAAAAGTGACCACCATGCTTGTGCATTAACTTGAGTGTTTCAGTTAGGATGACATTACTAGTGTACTTATAGCATGATACCACAACGATTCTATGTTATCAGTAACATGACATGTTCCTGCATCACACTAACTTTATTCAGTAATTTTCGGATGACAGTGTTAGCGTAGATATTCAAAATATCCATAATGTTCCTGCATCACAGTAACATTATTCATTCCTTTTGGGATGACACTATTAGTGTAGCTATTCCACATAACCATAATGTTCCTGGACCACAGTAACTTTATTCAGTGCTTTTGGGATGACACCTTTAGCGTGGATATTCAAAATATCCATAATGTTCCTGCATCACAGTAACATTATTCATTCCTTTTGGGATGACACTATTAGTGTAGCTATTCCACATAACCATAATGTTCCTGGACCACAGTAACTTTATTCAGTGCTTTTGGGATGACACCTTTAGCGTGGATATTCAAAATATCCATAATGTTCCTGCATCACAGTAACATTATTCATTCCTTTTGGGATGACACTATTAGTGTAGCTATTCCACATAACCATAATGTTCCTGGACCACAGTAACTTTATTCAGTGCTTTTGGGATGATACCTTTAGCGTAGCTATTCTACATAACCATAATGTTCCTGCACCACAGTAAATTTATTCAATACTTTTGGAATGACACTATTAGCGTAGCTATGTCACATATCTACACCGTTCCTACATCTCAGTAAATTAATTCGGTCCTTTGGAATGACACTAGTAGCGCAGCAATTCCACATAACCATATTGTTCCTGCATCACAGTAACATTATTCATTCCTTTTGGGATGACACTATTAGTGTAGCTATTCCACATAACCATTATGTTCCTGGACCACAGTAACTTTATTCAGTCCTTTTGGGATGACACTATTAGCGTAGCTATTCCACATAACCATATTGTTCCTTCACCACAGTAACTTTATTCAGTGCTTTTGGGATGACACTATTAGCGTAGCTATTGTAAACAACATTAATGTTCTTGTATCACAGTAACTTTATTTAGTGCTTTTGGGATGACACCTTTAGCGTAGCTATTCTAAATAACCATAATGTTCCTGCATCACAGTATCTTTATTCAGTCTTTTAAGATGACACTATTGGCGTAGCTATTCTATATAACCATGATGGTCCTGCACCACAGTAACTTTGTTCAGTGCTTTTGGGATGACACTATTAGCGTAGCCATTCTATATAACCAAAATGTTCCTACATTACAGTAACTTGATTCAGTCCTATTGGGATGACACTATTAGCGAAGCTATTCCACCTAAACATATTGTTCCTGCGCCACAGTAACTATATTCAGTGCTTTTGGGATGATTCTATTAGAATAGCTATTCCACATAACCATAATGTTCCTGCAACATAGTAACTTTATTCAGTGCTTTTGGGATGACTTTATTAGAATAGCTATTCCACATAACCATAATGTTCCTGCAACATAGTAACTTTATTCAGTGCTTTTGGGATGATTCTATTAGAATAGCTATTCCACATAACCATAATGTTCCTGCAACATAGTAACTTTATTCAGTGCTTTTGGGACGATTTTATTAGAATAGCTATTCCACATAACCATAATGTTCCTGCAACATAGTAATTTTATTAAGTGCTTTTGGGATGATTCTATTAGAATAGCTATTCCACATAACCATAATGTTCCTGCAACATAGTAACTGTATTCAGTGCTTTTGGGATGATTCTATTAGAATAGCTATTCCACATAACCATAATGTTCCTGCAACATAGTAACTTTATTCAGTGCTTTTGGGATGATTTTATTAGAATAGCTATTCCACATAACCATAATGTTCCTGCAACATAGTAATTTTATTAAGTGCTTTTGGGATGATTCTATTAGAATAGCTATTCCACATAACCATAATGTTCCTGCAACATAGTAACTGTATTCAGTGCTTTTGGGATGATTCTATTAGAATAGCTATTCCACATAACCATAATGTTCCTGCAACATAGTAACTATATTCAGTGCTTTTGGGATGACACCTTTAGCGTAGCTATTCTAAATAACCATAATGTTCCTGCATCACAGTATCTTTATTCAGTGCTTTTAAGATGACACTATTAGCGTAGCTATTCTATATAACCATGATGATCCTGCACCACAGTAACTTTGTTCAGTGCTTTTGGGATGACACTATTAGCGTAGCCATTCTATATAACCAAAATGTTCCTACATTACAGTAACTTTATTCAGCCCTTTTGAGATGACACTATTAGCGAAGCTATTCCACCTAAACATATTGTTCCTGCACCACAGTAACTATATTCAGTGCTTTTGGGATGATTCTATTAGAATAGCTATTCCACATAACCATAATGTTCCTGCAACATAGTAACTTTATTCAGTGCTTTTGGGATGATTTTATTAGAATAGCTATTCCACATAACCATAATGTTCCTGCAACATAGTAATTTTATTAAGTGCTTTTGGGATGATTCTATTAGAATAGCTATTCCACATAACCATAATGTTCCTGCAACATAGTAACTGTATTCAGTGCTTTTGGGATGATTCTATTAGAATAGCTATTCCACATAACCATAATGTTCCTGCAACATAGTAACTTTATTCAGTGCTTTTGGGATGATTTTATTAGAATAGCTATTCCACATAACCATAATGTTCCTGCAACATAGTAATTTTATTAAGTGCTTTTGGGATGATTCTATTAGAATAGCTATTCCACATAACCATAATGTTCCTGCAACATAGTAACTGTATTCAGTGCTTTTGGGATGATTCTATTAGAATAGCTATTCCACATAACCATAATGTTCCTGCAACATAGTAACTTTATTCAGTGCTTTTGGGATGATTTTATTAGAATAGCTATTCCACATAAACATATTGTTCCTGCACCACAGTAACTATATTCAGTGCTTTCGGGATGATTCTATTAGTATAGCTATTCCACCTAACCATAATTTTCCTGTACCACAGTAACTTTATTCAGTGCTTTTGGGATGACAGTATTTGCGTAGCTATTCCACATCACCATAATGTTCCAGCACCACAGTAACTTTATTCAGTGCTTTTGGGATGACACTATTACCGTAGATTTTTTAAATAACCATAATGTTCCTGCACCACAGTAACTTTTTTCAGTGCTTTTGGGATTACACTATTAGCGTAGCTATTCTAAATAAACATAATGTTCCTGCACCACAGTAACTTCATTCAGTTCTTTTGGGATGACACCTTTAGCGTAGCTATTCTAAATAACCATAATGTTACTGAATCACAGTAACATTATTCAGTGCCTTTCGGATGACACTATTAGCGTAGTTATTCTAAATAAACATATTTTTCCTGCACCACAGTAACTTCATTCAGTGCTTTTGGGATGACACCTTTAGCGTAGCTATTCTAAATAGCCATAATATTCCTGAATCACAGTAACTTTATTTAGTCCTTTTGGGATGACACTATTAGCGTAGCTATTCCACATAACCATAATGTTCCTGCACCTCACTAACTTTATTCAGTCCTTTTGGGATGACAGTATTTGCGTAGCTATTCCACATAACCATAATGTTCCTGCACCTCACTAACTTTATTCAGCCCTTTTCTGATGACACTATTAGAGTAGTTATTCCACAAAACCATATGTTCCTGCACCACAGTACCTTTATTCAGTGCTTTTGGGATGACACTATTACCGTAGCTTTTCTAAATAACCATAATGTTCCTGCACCACAGTAACATTATTCAGTGCTTTTGGGATGACACTATTAGCATAGCTATTCCACATAACCATGTTGGTTCTGCAGCACAGTATGTTTTTTCAGTCCTTTTGGGACCACACTATTAGCGTAGCTTTTCTAAATAACCATAATGTTCCTGCATCACAGTAACATTTTTCAGTGCTTTTGGGATGACACTATTAGCATAGCTATTCCACATATCCATAATGGTTCTGCAGCACAGTATGTTTTTTCAGTCCTTTTGGGACGACACTATTAGCGTAGCAATTCCACATAACCATATTGTTACTGCACCACAGTAACTTTATTCAGTGCTTTTGGGATGACAGTATTTGCGTAACTATTCCACATAACCATAATGTTCCTGCACCACAGTAGCTTTATTCAGTCCTCTTGCATTGACACTATTAGCGTAGCTCTTTATATAACCATAATGTTCCTGCATCACAGTAACTTTATTTAGCGCTTTTGGGATGACACCTTTAGCGTAGCTATTCCACATAACCATAATGTTCCTGCACCTCACTAACTTTATTTAGTCCTTTTCTGATGACACTATTAGAGTAGTTATTCCACAAAACTATATGTTCCTGCACCCCAGTACCTTTATTCAGTGCTTTTGTGATGACACTGTTACCGTAGCTATTCTAAATAACCATAATGTTCCTGCACCAAAATAACTTCATTCAGTGCTTTTGGGATGACACCTTTAGCGTAGCTATTCTAAATAACCATATTGTTACTGCATCACAGTAACTTTATTCAGTGCTTTTGGGATGACACCTTTAGCGTAGCTATTCTAAATAACCTTAATGCTCCTGCATCACAGTGCCTTTCTTCAGTGTTTTTGGGGTGACACTATTATCGTAACTATTTCACATAACCATAATATTCCTGCATCACAGTGATTTTTTTTGGTCCTTTGGGAAGACACTGGGGTTTAGGGACCTAGGACTTGATAAATATGAGTGAACCAACTTTTTTCAGCCAAAAAGGGTGTGTCCCACTGAGATATTGCGTCTGCCGCAACACACACACACACACACACACACGCGCGCGCATACACACACACACACACACACACACACACATACACACACACACACACACACACAAATACTTTCAGTCTATATGTCAGTAACTCTGATTACTTGTTTATCTTATTTGATTATCTTCATCAGTACTGACATCAACACCAGTGGCTTCTACTCAAATAAAGTAGGTTTAGTGCCAAAGGATTTGCAACTTTAACACAACTTTCTTGGAACAATAATTGTTCCAATTACTGATTGGAATAATAATAATTGTTCCAAGAAATTACTGATTCCAACTAATTTCTTATACAAACACGGTTACAAAAGTTTGTCAGTAAAATGCCAAATCATCGCTTACACCAAGAAGACTACGTCGTAGTGACCAACAACCTTCGCCCAAGTTATAATCAATGTTAAGTTAAGAAACTTCTCTAGGAGTAATGTCTATACTTTCAATCCGTATGCGTCTACTTATCGTTTAGTTTAAACATATTTGTAACTAATCAGTCTTGATTGTATCTGGCTATAATTACGTTTACCTGTATTCTGTTACAGCTTTTTGCTTTTTTTTTTAACATTATATAATATAAATTTAAAAATCCTGTATAAAATAAATCTTTACCTTTCTTTGTTCAGTTAGGCTTTTGTATTTCACTTCATATACTAAATTACGTTTTTAAAATAGATAAACTACATAGTAAATTCTTTACTGGATTAATATATTTTCTAATTGAAGTTAGATATGAAAATATATCTTTACTGTAAACCATAAAAATTAAATAGTTTTTAAAAACTACAAAAATAGAAAACTTAATAATTTAACAACTGTCCAATAATGATTAGATATTTCCACGTTCAATTGTTTTAATCGAATTTACGTGAGGAAATATAAATAATAAGTATTCAAACAGTTAAATTTACAAGTAAGAGTTTATAAAATGAACTGAAAAACAATTAATTTGTTAAATATTTTGATAAAACTGATTCAAATCTACTCTCGCTTAAAGTTGTCAAAATTGACCGTTACCGCCATCGTTTTCGCCGTTACGGTTATTACTGTTATCATTATAATCATCATCGTTCTGACCATCTTCTTTGTCTTGTCCACCGTTTTCATCTTGCCCATCTTGTCCCTTTTTTCCATCTTCTCCATCGTCTCTATCTTCTCCATCGTCACCATCGTTATTGCCACTGCTAGGACAGTTGTTGTCAAACAAACAATTCCAGTCACTTATGATGTCACCTACAATTTCTCCTACTGGAATTTCAAATAACTGGGCTTCTGAGATGACAACGAGTGCCAATGTTGCTAAAAAAACCTAAAAAAAGTATTTTTTAATTATGAAATTTAATTTCTCCAATTCAACAAAATGGCAATAGGCTACCAACCTTTTAAACTAAATTCTATTTTAATTAATTACTTTTATGAAAAATAAAAAATTATGAAATTTAGAGTTAGGCTACATAATTTTACTAATAGCTATACACTATTACTTTATTATAAGAAACAATTGTATAGTAAACAGATTGTTAGTCACAATTATTTTAATTTTTGTTTCCTGGCAAAAAACGAATTTAGGTTATGATCGTCAATGCCATTATTTAAATTTTAGTGTATTCATATGCTGTATTATACTGTACTAAAAAAAAAAAATAATAATATTAGCTAAGTCCTTAAAACATATAAGGGAAACATCTGAGTGATGAAAATGTAATAGTTACAAAGCTTAATGTAATTATCATAAATCTGTATTTATAAAACAACTTTACTTAAGTTTACAGAGAAATACATATTTCTTAGCAAAATTAACTTAGGTAATATATTATATTTAAAATTAACAAAGTTTAATACAATTGAAAATATAATATACATTGTAACGCACTAGGTTACTTGGGAAATGAAAATTTAAAGCTTTTAAAGTACAAAGTTATACAATTTATTAATCAATGACAAATTACAATAGAACAAAAGACACCAATGTGTCGAGTAATTTACTTTTAATTACTGCTAACTATTACATACATTTTAATTACTTATTAACCTTTAAAATTTTATATGTATCGAGAAGATAGTAACTTAAGTTTTCCAATTTAAGTTTGAAATGAATATTCAAAGGACAATTTCTACCGTTCATGTGTTAACCGTTTATCATTTATAATTCTCAAGTTAGTTAACATTAAAATAGATTTTCATTATTATTATCTAAAACGTACCTGGTTGTGCACATTACTTGTAAAACACTTTTAACACATATTAAACATTGCACATCGATTTTGTACACT